>NC_069494.1:11972908-11982908 GCF_026875155.1 Cherax quadricarinatus
TGTGTGGTTTGTTGGTTTGTTTGTTTTTCCTTGGGTTTTTTTTTTTTTTTTTTTTTTTTTTTTTTTTTTTTTTTTTTTTTTTATTTTTTATATATTATATTAATATAAATATATTATTAATAAAAAAAAAATTATATATATTTTATATATTTTAATGCGAATACGTGCACAAACATATACATGTGCACAATTATTTATCCACAGGTACACATGTGCACGTACTAATGCACTAAAAATACTCATAGAAATGTGTAAATACATATATGCATATATTCATACATGTACGTATACATCTGAAAGTACACATATGCACAGATTTATGCGAACAAACGTTCATATATGCACATAGGTGAGTGAAGCTTATAACGACGTTTCGGTCAGTCTTGGAGTCGGGCCGAAACGTTGTAGTCCACTGCTCTCTTCTGTGTGCGGATTATTTGTGGATTGTTCCAGTCACGGTATTCTGACTTTTGTTCTTCGCATTCCAGTATTCCAGTATTCCTTTTGCTCTGAGGTAGAAGAGGCTGGGCTTGAGACGTAAAGGGATTCCTTTCTCGGTCCGAAATGTTATCTTACGTCTATAATCTTTGGCTATATTATGAATATTCGGGTGAATAACTGTTCAGTTTAGGGCTAAATACGAAGGTGACTGAGGTTTAACCCACAGCATTTGGGATTGAAATTTCTGTGTATGTCTGTATTACCGTGTAACGTAGGGCAGTGTTTTATGTATCTAAGTACTCTGCACTATATAAAAACATTAACTAACTTGATCAGTGAGTTTGGTGGAGTTGCCATTGCTACCGCCACCTTAATGGACTATGTCATTATCACCAGTGATGACAGAAGTCAAGTTGTGGGACCACAAAAGTTACGAGATGCAACGATGTGGTAAGAAAATGAGCTAGCACACTTGGAAAATATAACAATACTGTATTTTGATGGTATGAAGACCACTCGTGTAATGACAAAGAATGAGAAGACCGAGAAATGGAGTCTAAAGATTGTGGCGAATGATCATTACTTCATCATGGTGGAGCCCGGCTCTGAATCTCACTCATGTGAACCATACCCCCGGCCGGGATTGAACCCGCGGTCATAGAGTCTCAAAACTCCAGCCCGTCGCGTTAGCCACTAGACCAGCTAGCCACAATAAGATTCATCCAACTAGGTATATTTCTACACCATAGGAAAGTTAGCACAGGCACCTCTGTGACCACAAATGCAAGTTTTTAAGTGGTCACAGAGGTGCCTGTGCTAACTTTCCTATGGTGTAGAAATATACCTAGTTGGATGAATCTTATTGTGGCTAGCTGGTCTAGTGGCTAACGCGACGGGCTGGAGTTTAGAGACTCTATGACCGCGGGTTCAATCCCGGCCGGGGGTATGGTTTGTTTGCAATCGTGTCATTACGATTTCTTGAGTCACACTCACTCATGTGACTCCCAAGTCAAGCCATGGAAAGGAGATTGCCAAGACTATACATTTCTGATGGAACAGAAACTAACTTGGCAGCCTGTTGTATGCGTTGGTAGTGATGAAACCAACGTGAATGTTGAAGCAATAATGAACCATTCATCATCTTGCTTGTCCACTATTTTATCTGTCAGCTTCTTGGAGATGATCTACCATTCCAGGCTGTTTTCTACTAGTATGACGGTAAGACAAGTGGTCTGAGCATTGGAGAGGTCCCATTTGCAAGCAAATCAAGTATCCTCTTTCTGAGCTGCCGGTTGTTGCTCTTCAGTCAGTTTCACTGATTTCCCTGCTCTGAATGACAAGGTGGCAGAGGATCTGTCCTGGAACCAGAAATACTTGTGTAGGTTTTGTAAAGCAGTGATGACAGGTGTGGTTGATGATGACTTGTCTGTTCTTGAACCAGGTCCACCGTGTGTGCCAAGGTGGAATACTTTATGGAGTAGGATCCTTAGGCTGTATGTGGCAACATCAAGACCCAGTCAGGAGCTGAAAAGAGTCGCGATAATCATTTTAAAGATCAGTGCTCCAATGTGGTTCCACATCAAGTTGCAGCTTATGTCACACGCGGTCCAAAGAACGTCTTCCAGTCACTGCAGTTTATAAGACATATTCTTGTTATGTGTGCTGACGAAACGTAACTGTGAGAGGCAAAGTTGTTTCAATGATAAAAAATAGAGAAGAGAATCAACAGACAGAAGAAAGTAATGAGAGCTCTGATAAGGATGGAGAAGATTCTGCTGATGCTGTTGACAAGGACTTATTAATCTACACTGATGATGATGATGATGATGATGATAGTGAAAATGAAGAGAATGACAATGTGGCTTCTATTGTCAACTCAAGAAAAGTAGTGATTCCTAAACTAGAGTGGCAAGATAAGAACTGTCATTCCAGGATTGACTGGAAGACTGAACTCAAAACTGAGCCTCTTTCCATTGTTCTCTATCAGATAACAGGTTCTGAAAACTGAGACTCCACTGGAGGTGCCCAAGTGACCAGACACTCAAGCTGTTGAGAGAGGGATAAAACTGATGACTGAAGCTTACGCTGAAGTGATGGATAGAAGGCAAGAGATGGATATATCAGGCAAAGAATATTTTCCAGGATAGTGATGCATTAAGTTCAGCACCATGAAAGATTTCACTTACAACTTGTAATAGTTTAAATTTAAATTGTTGATGATTTATATAAGCCATATATATTTGAGTATACAATCTTCACAACCAAAATTTATATAAATCATGTATACTTGATTATCATCCTGACAAACAACAATATAATTGCTGACAATGGTATGTAATTTGACGAAACGTAGATGGTGATGCTGGAGGGTAAATGGGCATGATATGGTGACCATACCGTTAATGTCTGAAAAGTGCAATATTCCTTACTGTTTACACACACACACACACACACACACACACACACACACACACACACACACACACACACACACACACACACACTCGCACACACAAACCATGTGTTTATGACAGCATAAGGTATATGGTGAACATCAGTCCCAAGCCGGAGTAAAGGAGGAGGAGTAGCAGCAGGAGTAAGGGAAAAAATAGGAGGAAAAAAAAGATGGAGAACGTAAACAGAGGAGGAACCAGCAAAGAATAAGAAGGAACAGGAAAAAAATAAGTATGAGGGTAAAAAGGGAGAAGAAGGAAGAAGTGGAAGAATACGAGGGAGAGAAATAACTCTCAACCTTGAGAGACAGAGACAGGGAGAGAGAGAGAGAGACCCGCGGGGACGTTGACACCCGGAACACCCTCCAGGTAGACTGTAGGTATACTAGAATTATACTCCAGGTAGACTGCAGGTATACTCGAAGTATACTCCAGATAGGCTGCAGGTATACTAGAAGTATACTTCAGGTAGATTGCAGGTATACTCGAAGTACACTCCAGGTAGACTGCAGGTATACTCGAAGTACACTCCAGGTAGACTGCAGGTATACTCGAAGTATACTCCGGGTAGACTGTAACTTATACTTACTAATCCCTAATAGTCCCCTATCCTTGCTTATCCTTTTATACTTGTCTATCCCAATACCTAGCTTATACTTGTCTATCCCAATACCTAGCTTATACTTGTCTATCCCAATACCTAGCTTATACTTGTCTATCCCAATACCTAGTTATACTTCTCTATCCCAATACCTAGCTTATACTTGTCTATCCTTACAACAGAGACATAATGAACAGTACGGAGATTCATTTCAGTTATGTACCTTGACGAGAAGGATAAGGGAGAGAGAAGGATAAGGGAGAGAGAGAGAAGGATAAGGGAGGGAGAGAGAAGGATAAGGGAGAGAGAAGGATAAGGGAGGGAGAGAGAAGGATAAGGGAGAGAGAGAAGGATAAGGGAGAGAGAAGGATAAGGGAGAGAGAGAGAAGGATAAGGTAGAGAGAAGGATAAGGGAGAGAGAGAAGGATAAGGGAGAGAGAGAAGGATAAGGGAGAGAGAGAAGGATAAGGGAGAGAGAAGGATAAGGGAGAGAGAAGGATAAGGGAGGGAGAGAGAAGGATAAGGGAGAGAGAGAAGGATAAGGAGAGAGAGAAGGATAAGGGAGAAGAAAGATAGAGGAGAGAGAAGGATAAGGGAGAGAGAGAGAAGGATAAGGGAGAGAGAGGATAAGGGAGAGAGAAGGATAAGGGAGGAGAGAGAAGGATAAGGGAGAGAGAAGGATAAGGAGAGAGAGAGAAGGATAAGGAGGAGAGAGGAATGAGTAATTGAGTGGAATGAGTATAGAGGGTGGGAATGAGTAATAGAGGGTGGAATGAGATAGAGTGGAATGAGTAATAGAGGGTGGAATGAGTAAGTTAGAGGGGGAATGAGTAATAAAGAGAGTGGAATGAGTAAGAGAGGGTGGAATGAGTAATATAGAGGGTGGAATGAGTAATAGAGAGTGGAATGAGTAATAGAGGGTGGAATGAGTAATAGAGGGTGGAATGAGTAATAGAGTGGAATGAGTAATAGAGGGTGGAATGAGTAATAGAGGGTGGAATGAGTAAGAGAGTGGAATGAGTAATAGAGGTGGAATGAGTAATAGAGAGAATGGTAATGAGATGAGAGTTGGAATGAGTAATAGAGGGGATGAGTTATTAAAAGAGATTGGAATGAGTAATAGAAGGGTGGATTAGTAATTGGAGTGAATGAGTCACTACAATGGAATGAGTCATCATACAGTGTTAATGATAATAGACGTGCAATGAGTAATAGAGGGTGGAACATGAGTAATAGTTTGACATGATTAATTTAGGGTGACATGAGTAAGTGGGTGGAATGGACGTAATAGCTGGAATGATGTAAACTGAGGGATGGATGAGTAACGACAGGGTGGATGAGTACATTTAGAAGTGTGAATGAGTAATAGAGAGGGTGGATCCATCGTAATGTTATTGCACTAATCTATGAGAGGGTTGGAATCAGTATAGAGAGTGCATGAAATTTAGTCGAATGATAGGAAATGAGTGATAAGAGGGTGATGAATGAGTTATCAGTGGAATGAGTAATTGATGGTCAATGAGTTAATTAGACGAGGGTGGAATGAGTAATAGACATGGAATGAGTAATCAGAGCTGGAATGAGTAATCCAGACAGAGCGGTCGGTAGTGAGCAACCTATGGCTCACCATTCCAATGAACATCACATTGTAATCATCTGCAGGAGTTGCAATGAGGCAGGTGGCAGGGAGGCATAGGGAAGCAAGAGGATGGCAGGGGTAAGCAGGCAGGGAGACAGGAAGCGGGAGGTAACAGGCGGCAGGCAGGGAGACAGGCAGGCAGGGAGGCAGGCAGGGAGGGAGACAGGCAGGCGGGAGAACAGGGAAGGCAGGGAGGGAGACAGGCAGGCAGGAGAGACAGGCAGGGAGAGACAGGCAGGCAGGAGGGAGAAAGGGCAGGCAAGGGAGGGAGACAGGCAGGCAGGGAGATAGGCAAGGGGAGGGAGAGCAGGCAGGCAGGGAGAGGCAGGAGGAGAGGAGACAAGCAGGGAGAAGAGGGCAGGCAGGCAGGGTGGAAGGAAGAGGAGGGAGACAGGGAAGGCAGGGAGGGAGACAGGCGGCAGGGAGGGAGACACAGGAGGCAGGGAGGGAGGCAGGCAGGGAGGGAGACAGGCAGGGAGGGAGACAGGCAGGGAGGGAGACAGGGAGGCAGGCAGGAGGGAGGAGACAGGCAGGGAGGGAGACAGACAGCAGGCAGATAGGGAGACAGGCAGGGAGGAGGCAAGCAGGCAGGGAGGCAAGCAGGGAGGGAGGGAGGGAAAGCAGGGAGGAGGCAGCAGGGAGGCAGGCAGGCAGGGAGGGAGGGCAGGGAGGGAGTGCAGGCAGGGAGGGACAGGGAGGGAGGACATCAGGGAGGTGAGACAGGGAGACAAGGAGGGAGACAAAGGAGGGGAACAGGCATGGAGGAGGCAGGCATGCAGGGAGGGAGACAGGGAGGGATGCAGGCAGGCAGGGAGGGAGACAGGCAGGAGGGAGACAGGGAGGGAGACAGGCAGGGAAGGAGACAGGGAGGGAGACAGGCAGGGAGGGAGGCAGGGAGGGATGCAGGGAGGATGAAGGAGAGGTTAAGTGAATAGGGGAAGAGAAAGAGAGGGGAGATAAGAGGGAGATAAAAGACAAGTGGGAATAAGGGAGGGTGAAGTGTGAGGGACTGAACACCTTATCAAGTATAAGGACTGAACACCTTTATCAAGTATAAGGACTGAACACCTTATCAAGTATAAGGACTGAACACCTTTATCAAGTATAAGGACTGAACACCTTATCAAGTATAAGGGACTGAACACCTTATCAAGTATAAGGGACTGAACATCTTTATCAAGTATAAGGACTGAACACCTTATCAAGTATAAGGGACTGAACACCTTTATCAAGTATAAGGGACTGAACACCTTATCAAGTATAAGGGACTGAACACCTTATCAAGTATAAGGGACTGAACACCTTATCAAGTATAAGGGACTGAACACCTTATCAAGTATAAGGGACTGAACACCTTATCAAGTATAAGGACTGAACACCTTATCAAGTATAAGGGACTGAACACCTTATCAAGTATAAGGACTGAACACCTTTATCAAGTATAAGGGACTGAACATCTTTATCAAGTATAAGGGACTGAACATCTTTATCAAGTATAAGGGACTGAACATCTTTATCAAGTATAAGGGACTGAACACCTTTATCAAGTATAAGGGACTGAACACCTTTATCAAGTATAAGGGACTGAACATCTTTATCAAGTATAAGGGACTGAACACCTTATCAAGTATAATGGACTGAACACCTTTATCAAGTATAAGGGACTGAACACCTTATCAAGTATAAGGGACTGAACATCTTTATCAAGTATAAGGGACTGAACACCTTATCAAGTATAAGGGACTGAGCACCTTATCAAGTATAAGGGACTGAACACCTTTATCAAGTATAAGGGACTGAACACATTATCAAGTATAAGGGACTGAACACCTTATCAAGTATAAGGGACTGAACACTTTTATCAAGTATAAGGGACTGAACACCTTTATCAAGTATAAGGGACTGAACACCTTATCAAGTATAAGGGATCGAACACCTTTATCAAGTATAAGGGACTGAACACCTTATCAAGTATAAGGGACTGAACACCTTATCAAGTATAAGAGAATGAACACCTTATACTTGATAAGGTGTTCATTCTCTTATACTTGATAAAGGTATTCAATCCCTTATACTTGATAAGGGATTGAATACCTTTATCAAGTATAAGGGACTGAACACCTTATCAAGTATAAGGGACTGACCACCTTTATCAAGTATAAGGGACTGAACACCTTATCAAGTATAAGGGACTGAACACCTTGTCAAGTATAAGGGACTGAACACCTTGTCAAGTATAAGGGACTGAACACCTTATCAAGTATAAGGGACTGAACACCTTTATCAAGTATGAGGGACTGATGATTGATACATGTTTATTCTGGAAACGTTTCGCCAGCCAGTGACTTCTTCAGTCAATCTTATCAAGATTGATGGAGCTAGCACATTGACACCCAGGATGAGGGATTGATTACCTCAAACGCCTCATCTTTCACTGTTCGTCTCTGCATTGGACTGACGAAGGCAAGTCTCATGAATGTTGCACAAGCGTGTCATCAGCTTGTCGGTTTTCAAAATCGACAAGTTGATGACACCTGTCTACTTTTTGCAGTGTCTTCAGTCTAATATACCCAGTCTAATATACCCCAATCTAATATACCCAGTCTAATATACCCCAATCTAATATACCCAGTCTAATATACCCCAATCTAATATTATTGGTTTCTGTCGTGTCTCGAGAAACGGCTTGAGATGACTGAAGATATCACCTGAAGAATCTCTAAATGGCTATAATTACAACCATAATTTTAAAGGGGTTGAGGGGTAAGCCAGCGGAAGGCTTCAGTCAGATGACCAAAAGCTCCAACGGCGGGTCATCATCTAAGACCCGCGTCAGGAAATACTTGTCCTGTTTCCCGACAAACCTTGTCTAACCTAACCTGAAGAAGATAGTCAAGTACAGTGCAGGTGTCACAGTACAGTGCAGGTGTCACAGTACAGTGCAGATGTCACAGTACAGTGCAGGTGTCACAGTACAATGCAGATGTCACAGTACAGTGCAGGTGTCACAGTACTGTGCAGATGTCACAGTGTAGATGTCACAGTACAGTGCAGGTGTCCCAGTACAGTGCAGGTGTCCCAGTACAGTGCAGGTGTCACAGTACAGTGCAGATGTCACAGTACAGTTCAGGTGTCACAGTACAGTGCAGATGTCACAGTATAGTGCAGATGTCACAGTGCAGGTGTCACAGTACAGTGCAGGTGTCACAGTACAGTGCAGGTGTCACAGTACAGTGCAGGTGTCCCAGTACAGTGCAGGTGTCCCAGTACAGTGCAGGTGTCACAGTACAGTGCAGGTGTCCCAGTACAGTGCAGGTGTCACAGTACAGTGCAGGTGTCCCAGTACAGTGCAGGTGTCACAGTACAGTGCAGGTGTCCCAGTACAGTGCAGGTGTCACAGTACAGTGCAGGTGTCACAGTACAGTGCAGGTGTCCCAGTACAGTGCAGGTGTCACAGTACAGTGCAGATGTCACAGTATAGTGCAGATGTCACAGTACAGTGCAGGTGTCACAGTACAGTGCAGATGTCACAGTGTAGATGTCACAGTACAGTGCAGGTGTCACAGTACAGTGCAGATGTCACAGTATAGTGCAGATGTCACAGTACAGTGCAGGTGTCACAGTACAGTGCAGATGTCACAGTATAGTGCAGATGTCACAGTGCAGATGTCACAGTACAGTGCAGGTGTCACAGTACAGTGCAGATGTCACAGTACAGTGCATGTGTCCCAGTACAGTGCAGGTGTCACAGTACAGTGCAGGTGTCACAGTACAGTGCAGGTGTCACAGTACAGTGCAGGTGCCACAGTACAGTGATAGAGAAAAATTAACGAAGTCATTAACGCAGGTTGGAGCCTGCCAATACGATGACTGTGATTACTAACATGACAGAAAAGAGTATTGTTGGTGTCGACAAGTCTAATACTCCTTAGTCCTCGATTTTTCTCTGGAGATGCAGAAGCACTTCTAGCATTCCATCTATACCAGCCAAACAACTGGTAGTTCGGTGCGAGTAGATGCGCGGGGCCCCGACCACTCTGATTCTGTAGACAGCCTACATGGCTAGTTTCCAAAGTTTCCACCAGAGGGCAGGCCTCTTGGTAGGCATACCCAGACCTCCCTCGCTCTCACTTGGCGACAAGGCATCCTAGATTCAACAGCTCCATTCCTCTATCCCTCGTGGGCATAGCCCTCTGGGTCGTCCCAGGGCACATAAACACACTGCCTGTGTACCACGAACCCAAACAAACCAAGAATCCTCCGAAGCATAATCACTGATTTCCGCTACCGAACACACAATCTTTCAACGATAATTCACTGTCAGTCTTGTACGTAAACCAGATGGTTGACGGCTTTCATCCACAGCCGGATTGAAGTTTCCACATCTGGCTCGAGGCAGATTCCCCAAAGTTCATCAAGTACTCATACTGGTCTATATTTTATGAGACTAAAATCCAATCACTATGAGTTAACTTTTCCTGTATTTCGTTCATTAACATCCGTTGCTTTGTTAGGTATGACACATATGCAACAGTTAGGTATCTTTATTTCGAAACGTTTCGCCTACACAGTAGGCTTCATCAGTCGAGTACAGAAAAGTTGATAGAAGCAGAATATTGTTTCAGACTATGGAACAATGCTCTTCTCCAGACTGAGGGACTGACCACCTCAAAACTTTAAGGGTGATGGACTGATTACATCGTCTTCAAGTCTCTTCTGCTTCTATCAACTTTTCTGTACTCGACTGAAGAAGCCTACTGTGTAGGCGAAACGTTTCGAAATAAAGATACCTAACTGTTGCATATGTGTCTTAACAACCTGTCGGTATTTTATACCATTTTAATGTTCAATCCGTTGCTTTATTGA
>NC_069494.1:11985408-12062579 GCF_026875155.1 Cherax quadricarinatus
CTGATGCCACTGGTGTATCTGGGGTAATCCACCTGATGCCACTGGTGTATCTGGGGTAATCCACCTGATGCTACTGGTGTATCTGGGGTAATCCACCTGATGCCACAGGTGTAGCTGGGGTAATCCACCCACTTTAAATTACTCTTCCTAGGCAATTTGCATCAGAAATTCATTAAATCTATTGTAGGTGGCCAAGACTTGGGTGTAGGCAGTCACTCTAATGTGATGAAATTCGGTTTGCTGCCGTTGTGATTCGTTCAGGGACTGTATTTTACAAGGACTTCAGAATGGTGTCGTACTCTGTGGCTGCAAAATACGGGGAGTAGCGTAAAACTGTAGGTTAACCATACCCCCGGCCGGGATTGAACCCGCGGTCATAGAGTCTCAAAACTCCAGCCCGTCGCGTTAGCCACTAGACCAGCTAGCCACAATAAGATTCATCCAACTAGGTATATTTCTACACCATAGGAAAGTTAGAGTTCGTCACGGCCACGCTAGCTGGAGATTCGTCTGTAAAAACTTGCATTTGTGGTCACAGAGGTGCCTGTGCTAACTTTCCTATGGTGTAGAAATATACCTAGTTGGACGAATCTTATTGTGGCTAGCTGGTCTAGTGGCTAACGCGACGGGCTGGAGTTTTGAGACTCTATGACCGCGGGTTCAATCCCGGCCGGGGGTATGGTTTGTTTGCAATCGTGTCATTACGATTTCTTAAGTCATGTAGGTTAACGTAGGAGAGAGATTTGGAGAGGAGGACAACTTAGGCACCATCAGTATTACTGATCCTTGTTTCCATTCATTTGAAGTCAGTGATTTTCTTGGAGATTCTGACTGTTGGCAACAGAGGAAGTATGGTCCAAGTCGGACCGAAACGTCGTCGTAAGCTCCTCTCTTCTATGTGCGGGTTATTTGTGTATACGTTTAGTATTTAAGAAAATAACGTTAATAACCTGTATATTGCTAGTGCTACCCGCTCTCCACCTCAGTCTTACCCAATAGACACAAACCTCTCAAACAAAGTCTTGAGAGTGTGAAACAGAAGCCTCTTAAACATTTTGCACTCTAGCAGGATTGCTACTCCTTTCAAATTGTCTCATGACATGTAAGATGGCGGAAAAATCATACGAAGTCTTATGTATGACTCACGAAATCGTAATACGAATTGAAATAAATCACAACGCGGTGAGATTCGAACCCATGGCAGGTGAGTCATGAAAATCGCATTGCAGTACTCCTCAGCCTTGTAGTATGAGAGGGCCAACTTAAAAAGCCAAATTTAAAGAAGGGCCTCACTGTGTACAGGATGGGTATGGGGTGCATAATAAACATATTAAACTAACTTCTGAAAAACAATATAGTCGTACCTCGAGTTTCGGCCATAATTCGTTGCAGAAGGCTGTTCGAGTGCCGATACCGAACGAATTTGTTCCAATAAGGAATAATGTAAATTAGATTAATCCATTTCAGACCCCCCAAAAATACACTTACAAAAACACTTACATAAATACACTTACATAACTGTTAGAGTTTTGAGGTGTTCGTGTCCCGAGGTACAACTTTATTTCGTAATTGTTGACACTGTGCAGTGTGGAATTTACATAAAAGTGAATTCGTAATTTTATGTGAGTGTCGCATCCATTTCCTAGAAGGGCCACATGCAGGTTGGGGATCCTTGGTCTAGGGACAGTATATAAGAAGGAACACTGCTACCTTCCTTGGATCAAATCTGAATTCCATTCCATGGGCTCTGCATGATCCCTAATGGTTTAGGGCATCTCTATGGATATAATGTGTTTCTTACTAGTTTATATGTATAAAGCTAATTTGGGAGGCCTGGCCTGGAACTAGGCCTCCAGGGAATATCCCTGGTGGCCTGGCCTGGAACTAGGCCTCCAGGGAGTATCCCTGGTGGCCTGGCCTGGAACTAGGCCTCCAGGGAGTATCCCTGGTGGCCTGGCCTGGAACTAGGCCTCCAGGGAGCATCCCTGGTGGCCTGGCCTGGAACTAGGCCTCCAGAGAGTATCCCTGGTGGCCTGGCCTGGAACTAGGCCTCCAGGGAGTATCCCTGGTGGCCTGGCCTGGAACCAGGTCTCCAGGGAGTATCCCTGGTGGCCTGGCCTGGAACCAGGTCTCCAGGGAGTATCACTGGTGGCCTGGCCTGGAACCAGATCTCCAGGGAGTATCTCTGGTGGCCTGGCCTGGAACCAGTCTCCAGGGAGTATCCCTGGTGGCCTGGCCTGGAACCAGATCTCCAGGGAGTATCTCTGGTGGCCTGGCCTGGAACCAGGTCTCCAGGAGTATCCCTGGTGGCCTGGCCTGGAACCAGATCTCCAGGGAGTATCTCTGGTGGCCTGGCCTGGAACCAGGTCTCCAGGGAGTATCCCTGGTGGCCTGGCCTGGAACCAGGTCTCCAGGGAGTATCACTGGTGGCCTGGCCTGGAACCAGATCTCCAGGGAGTATCTCTGGTGGCCTGGCCTGGAACCAGGTCTCCAGGGAGTATCCCTGGTGGCCTGGCCTGGAACCAGATCTCCAGGGGGTATCTCTGGTGGCCTGGCCTGGAACCAGGTCTCCAGGGAGTATCCCTGGTGGCCTGGCCTGGAACCAGGTCTCCAGGGAGTATCACTGGTGGCCTGGCCTGGAACCAGATCTCCAGGGAGTATCTCTGGTGGCCTGGCCTGGAACCAGGTCTCCAGGGAGTATCACTGGTGGCCTGGCCTGGAACCAGATCTCCAGGGAGTATCCCTGGTGGCCTGGACTGGAACTAGGCCTCCAGGGAGTATCCCTGGTGGCCTGGCCTGGAACTAGGCCTCCAGGGAGTATCACTGGTGGCCTGGCCTGGAACTAGGCCTCCAGGGAGTATCCCTGGTGCCTGGCCTGGAACCAGGTCTCCAGGGAGTATCCCTGGTGGCCTGGCCTGGAACCAGGTCTCCAGGGAGTATCACTGGTGGCCTGGCCTGGAACCAGATCTCCAGGGAGTATCTCTGGTGGCCTGGCCTGGAACCAGGTCTCCAGGGAGTATCCCTGGTGGCCTGGCCTGGAACCAGATCTCCAGGGAGTATCTCTGGTGGCCTGGCCTGGAACCAGGTCTCCAGGGAGTATCCCTGGTGGCCTGGCCTGGAACCAGATCTCCAGGAGTATCTCTGGTGGCCTGGCCTGGAACCAGGTCTCCAGGAGTATCCCTGGTGGCCTGGCCTGGAACCAGGTCTCCAGGGAGTATCACTGGTGGCCTGGCCTGGAACCAGATCTCCAGGGAGTATCTCTGGTGGCCTGGCCTGGAACCAGGTCTCCAGGGAGTATCCCTGGTGGCCTGGCCTGGAACCAGATCTCCAGGGAGTATCTCTGGTGGCCTGGCCTGGAATCAGGTCTCCAGGGAGTATCCCTGGTGGCCTGGCCTGGAACCAGGTCTCCAGGGAGTATCACTGGTGGCCTGGCCTGGAACCAGATCTCCAGGGAGTATCTCTGGTGGCCTGGCCTGGAACCAGTCTCCAGGGAGTATCACTGGTGGCCTGGCCTGGAACCAGATCTCCAGGGAGTATCTCTGGTGGCCTGGCCTGGAACTAGGTCTCCAGGGAGTATCCCTGGTGGCCTGGCCTGGAACCAGGTCTCCAGGGAGTATCCCTGGTGGCCTGGCCTGGAACCAGATCTCCAGGGAGTATCTCTGGTGGCCTGGCCTGGAACCAGGTCTCCAGGGAGTATCCCTGGTGGCCTGGCCTGGAACCAGGCTCTCCAGGGAGTATCCCTGGTCGCCTGGCCTGGAACTAGGCCTCCAGGAAGTATCCCTGGTGGCCTGGCCTGGAACCCGGTCTCCAGGGAGTACCCCTGGTGGCCTGGCCTGGAACCCGGTCCTCCAGGGAGTATCATGGTGGCCTGGCCTGGAACTAGGCCTCCAGGGAGTATCTCTGGTGGCCTGGCCTGGAACTAGGCCTCCAGGGAGTACCCCTGGTGGCCTGGCCTGGAACTAGGCCTCCAGGAGTATCCCTGGTGGCCTGGCCTGGAACTAGGCCTCCAGGGAGTATCCCTGGTGGCCTGGCCTGGAACTAGGCCTCCAGGAGTACCTGGTGGCCTGGCCTGGAACTGGCCTCAGGAGTACCTGGGCCTGGCCTGGAACTAGGCCTCCAGGGAGTATCCCTGGTGGCCTGGCCTGGAACTAGGCCTCCAGGGAGTATCCATGGTGGCCTGGCCTGGAACTAGGCCTCCAGGGAGTATCCCTGGTGGCCTGGCCTGGAACTAGGCCTCCAGGGAGTATCCCTGGTGGCCTGGCCTGGAACCAGGTCTCCATGGAGTATCCCTGGTGGCCTGGCCTGGAACTAGGCCTCCAGGAAGTATCCCTGGTGGCCTGGTCTGGAAGTAGGCCTCCAGGGAGTATCCCTGGTGGCCTGGCCTGGAACCAGGTCTCCATGGAGTATCCCTGGTGGCCTGGCCTGGAACTAGGCCTCCAGGGAGTATCCCTGGTGGCCTGGCCTGGAACTAGGCCTCCAGGAAGAATCCCTGGTGGCCTGGCCTGGAACTAGGCCTCCAGGGAGTATCCCTGGTGGCCTGGCCTGGAACTAGGCCTCCAGGAAGTATCCCTGGAACCACGAACATATTTATATCACTGGCTACACATTTCTTAGATTGCAAATGTGATAGGTTCCTTATTGCTGGTGAGAGGCTCTTGCTACGAGGAATTATATCTCAACTCCCCTTCCTTAGAACGAACATGATTGTCTCCCATTCCTCCAGGCGATGCATGACCCTTAACACTTTAGCGCTCCTCATGAATGTAGTTTAAAAATTCTTAATGATAATCATGATAATTTAATAATAAGAGAGAAACATTAAGTTTATTCTAATTGCTTATAATGTATTTTTTTTAATTAATTTAGATTTATTTTCATTTTATATTATTTATCTCGAACCTCCTGGTTTGAGATAACTGACTTACAACTGGCTTTCTCCTCCCTCTTTCTGTCCTGTCATCTGGTCTTCTCTAAACATTCTCGCTCAGTAATTACTTGATAATAGTTCAGAGAGGACCGAAACATCGTCTGAACTTAAATCTAACTACGAGATCAGCTTTAATTATTCAACCTGCGGTACTGTGACTTATTCCACACGTTTTTTTAAATTGTATTATTCTCTCTCATTTTAAAGTTAACTGGACTGATCGTTGAAATGTTGTGTATGGGTCTGGGGGCCTGACTGGGGGACTACCTGAGGGACTTCGCTGCCCAGAAGCTGAAGGGAGAGCTGCCGCAGGTTCCGGGGCTCCGCGCTGTGTTACACATGGTGTAGAATTCCTTCACCGCTGACGGGGATGCCGTTCAGGAACCTTTTTCGACCCCCAATGAGCAGTCTCTCGTGGACACCATGAAGTCTCCCGAGGCGCCACCCGTGAGACGCAACTGATTAATTTTTTCTCATTTCTTTTACATAAGGGCGGAGACAGGAGTGAAACCAGCGTCAGCTGCCTCTTGTCCGGGTCTTCCTTGCTGGAGCTGCACTAGACTGCGAGGTCCTGCTTGATGTTGCTGTCTCTTCCAGGAGCTGCACTAGATTTTGAGGTTCTGCTCGATGTTGCTGTCTCTTCCAAGAGCTGCACTAGATTTTGAGGTTCTGCTCGATGTTGCTGTCTCTTCCAGGAGCTGCACTAGATTTTGAGGTCTTGCTCGATGCTGCTGTCTCTTCCTGGAGCTGCACTAGATTTTGAGGTCTTGCTCGATGTTGCTGTCTCTTCCAGGAGCTGCACTAGACTACGAGGTCCTGCTCGATGTTGCTGTCTCTTCCAGGAGCTGCACTAGATTTTGAGGTCTGCTCAATGTTGCTGTCTCTTCCAGGAGCTGCACTAGACTACGATGTCCTCTTCGACTGAGCAGTCTCTTAGTCACTGTTCCTACGTCGTTCTGCTGCTGCTCCTGCAGCTTCTCTCTTGGTCTCTACCTCGACGTTGCCTACCTACCGTTAATATTTCTTAGTAGAAAATGCCGGCTGACACGGGTCTTAGACGATAACAGAATAATTGTCGCAACCTCAATGGCCTTGTAAGACGCAAATACAACAATCACAATCAGACAGTGGATGCTGAAGTTTACGAAGCTCCATGTAGAGGTTGTAGCAAGAAACACAGAGGCGAAACTGGCAAGAATTTAGCCTCTCATATCTACGAACATAAGTACGGGACACAAACCAATAATTTGAACAGCACATCCAGTGCGAAAACCTATATAACCATTTGATGGGATTTTTTGATGACAATTTAATGATAAAAAAGTTGTAAAGTAAAAGGACACAAGTGCAACTAATGTGACATTTATTGTGGCAACGTTTCGCTCTCCAGGAGCTTTATCAAGCCATTACGTAATGGCTTGATAAAGCTCCTGGAGAGCGAAACGTTGCCACAATAAATGTCACATTAGTTGCACTTGTGTCCTTTTACTTTACATATTGTCGGTAATTCTACCAACTTTATTACACGATAAAAAAGTTACCGATGCAGTTACTCCGAACGAAAAAAAACTTTAAGATGGTCTAGATTTAGTTTAGATTTAGAAAGAACATAGGAAAGTATTGGTTTGGAAATAGGGTAGTTGATGAGTGGAACAGTCTACCTAGTTGGGTTATTAAGGCTAGGACTTTAGGTAGCTTCAAATTTAGGTTGGATAAATATATGAGTGAGAGGGGTTGGATTTGAGTGGGACTTGCAAATGAGTGGATAGAGTTATCAGAGCTTATTTCTTGAGTAGCATTGAAAATTGGGTTGGGCAAATGTTTTGTTAGTGGGATGGATTGTGAAGGACCTGCCTAGTATGGGCCAACAGGCCTCCTGCAGCGTTCCTTTCTTATGTTAACTATCGGCAATATAACTGGTCGTTAGAGTATACCGTCAGGAACCACACAAACTGTGATGAATGGTTTGAAAAACCGACAAGTTGAAGATTGAGACACTTATACAGCATATGGAAATCTTTATTCAGGAAACGTTTCGCCACACAGTGGCTTCTTCAGTCCAATACAAAGAGGAAGGCGTAAGGAGAGGAGGAGAATGAGGTAATCAGTCCCTCAACCTGGAGTCGATGTGTTCAGTCCATCAATCTTGTAGAATGTACAGCATAGGGCCGTAGACGTGGCTTATATACTGTAGTGAGGTGAGGTGAAGCAGGCGGAGGCGGGGTCATAGTGGTACCATCCACTAGTCGAAGTAGGTCTTCGTCCAAAGGTTGAACAAGTGTTGAAGAATTCTTTGTAACAAGATCCCATGATGCTGCAGTGTCGGTTTGTCATACCATTTCATCACAACTGTCAGACACTGCAGCATCATGGATCTTGTTACAAAGAATTCTTCAACACTTGTTCAACCTTTGGACGAAGACCTACTTCGACTAGTGGATGGTACCACTATGACCCCGCCTCCGCCTGCTTCACCTCACCTCACTACAGTATATAAGCCACGTCTACGGCCCTATGCTGTACATTCTACAAGATTGATGGACTGAACACATCGACTCCAGGTTGAGGGACTGATTACCTCATTCTCCTCCTCTCCTTACGCCTTCCTCTTTGTATTGGACTGAAGAAGCCACTGTGTGGCGAAACGTTTCCTGAATAAAGATTTCCATATGCTGCATAAGTATCTCAACCACCACACAAACTGTTCACAATGTTACTAATGTTCCTGCTTGCCAATGTACCTCTGACAATAATTTGTCTCATCTGCCAAGTGAACATGCTAACGTTGTATATAATTGATATATGTTTTTGGAAACCGACAGCTTAGAGAATTGAGACCCCATGTGCAACATAGGGGAATCTTTATTGAGGAAACGTTTCGCCACACAGTGGCTCCATCATTCCAGTACTGATGAAGTCACTGTGTGGCGAAATGTTCCTTCAGTAAAGATTCCCATATGTTGCTTAAGTGTGTCAGTTCTTCATGATACACATCCGTGTATCAGATTGATAAAGCCCCTGCTGGGCGAAATGTGTTGCACATGTTTTTTCTCCTTAAATTATACGTGTTAAACACACCAGTGTCTTGGAAACCTGATCCTTAACATACGACTTCCTACTTACATGCTCTTACAAGGCAGTTGCAAACTGTGACTCGTACAAGTATTTCATGTCCCATTGGAGGTACCATAGACACCCACACTCCACAGGTACACATTGTATCATTAGATGTACATTTCTTGTACCTGGGGCTGACCAGTGTGAAGAGTCCAGCCCAACAGAGATGCAACATACCTGGAACCAGTAAACTACATGCTGCCGTATGAAAACATAGTTTAGAGGTAAGAATCCAGGTAGCTGGAAATGGGACGGCAGGTTTCTGGGCTGATGGCTGGATGTAAATAAAAGTTCTAAGCTTGTAAATAAAGCTAGAAACCGTAGCCTAAATTTGTAAAAGAGAGAGAGAGAGAGAGAGAGAGAGGGAGGGAGGGAGGGAGGTAGGGAGGTGCCACCATCACAAAACCTTCAGCTTGGTCCCTCCTAAAACTTAACGAGGAAAAAAGTCGGCGGCATGAGGGGAAAAAAGTCGACAAGAGGAGGGGAAAAAAGTGTCCTGAGGATAGCATCAGCATTCACCATCAGGGCCATAAAGACCATGGTGACCTGAAAATATCCGTGCTATTATTTAGAGGCACGATAAGGGCCCGACGACCCCATCACTTCCCTTCATTTGTCTACCGCTAAACCCAAAAGGGCTCTGGTTAAATATATCATGACTATCAAGGTTGTGGGAGTGACAGCTGGGTATCTCAAGTGTGTGTGTGTGTGTGTGTGTGTGTGTGTGTGTGTGTGTGTGTGTGTGTGTGTGTGTGTGGGTGTGTGGGTGTTTGTGTGTATGTGGGTGTTTGTGTGTATGTGGGTGTTTCTGTGTGTGTGTCTGTGTCTGTGTGTGTGGGGGGGGTTTGTGTGTGTGTGTGTGTATGTGTGTGTGTGTGTGTGCGTGTTTGTGTGTGTGTGGGGGGTGTTTGTGTGGGTGTGTGTGTGTGAGTTTTGTGTGTGGATGTTTATGTGGGTGTTTGTGGGTGTGGATGTGTGTGGTGTTTGTGTGTGTGGGGGAGGGGAGTTGTGTGTGTGGGGGAGAGGGGTTGTGTGTGGAGGTTGTGTGTGTGTTGTAGGTGTGGTGTGTGTGGTGTGTTGTGTGGCTGTTTGTGTGTGGATGTGTGTGTGTGTGTGTTTGCGTGTGTTGTGGGTGTTTTGTGTGGGTGGGTGTGTATGTGCATGTGTGGGTGTTTGTGTGTGTGTGTGTGTGTGTGAGTACGTACCCACCTATATGCGGTTAAAGGGGCCGACTCATAGCTCCTGGCCCCGCTTCTTTACTAATCTCTAATAGGTCCACTCTCTTCTCCAAAAGTCTTGTAGTACTGAGAGAGAGAGAGAGAGAGAGAGAGAGTGTTGGAGACAGAGATGAATATCTCTATATATCATTCTGTCTCCCCTCTCTCCTACCTCATCTTCCCTCTTGCCCTCTCCGTTTCCTCCCCTCTTTGACTCTCCGTTTCCTTCCCTCTTGCCCTCTCGTCGGGTTCCCTTTTCCCCTCGTTCTTCAGTTCCCTCCTTCGCCTGTTCATTCTCCAACTTCCCCATCTCTCCCCTCCCCTTACCCTTCTCTTTCGTTCCTCTTCCCCTTCCCTTCAGATCCTCCAACATCCTTCCTCTCCTCTTAAGATTGTTCCCGTGCTTCCCCTCTACACACACTACTCTCTCTTCCCCTCTATACACTCTCCCCTTACTCCCTCTACAGACTCCCCTCTCTACCCTTCTAAAAACTTCCCTCTACAGACTCTCCCCTTTCCCTCCTCTTCAGACTTTCCCCTCTCTTCCCCTCCTTTTCGGACTCTCCTCTCTCTTCCCCTCTATAGACTCCCCTCTCTACCCCCTCTACAGACTCCCCTCTCTACTCCTCTTCAGACTCCCCTCTCTACCCCTCTACAGACTCCCCTCACTACCCCTCTGGAGACTCCCCTCTCTACCCCTCTACAGACTCTCCCCTCACCTTCCTTCCTCTACACTCTCCCCTCTTCCCCTCCTCTTCAGACTCTCCCCTCTCTGCCCCCTTCTCTTCACTCTCCCCCCTCTCTTCCCCTACTCTTCAGACTCTCCCCTCTCTTCCCCTCCTCTTCAGACTCTCCACCTCTCTTCCCCTCCTCTTCAGACTCTCCCCTCTCTTCCCCTCCTCTTCAGACCCTCCCCTCTCTTTCCCCTCCTCTTCAGACTCTCCACTCTCTTCCCCTCCTCTTCAGACTCTCCCCTCTCTTCCCCTCCTCTTCAGACCCTCCCCTCTCTTCCCCTCCTCTTCAGACTCTCCACTCTCTTCCCTCTCCTCTTCAGACTCTCCCCTCTCTTCCCCTCCTCTTCAGACTCTCCCCTCTCTTCCCCTCCTCTTCAGACTCTCCACTCTCTTCCCCTCCTCTTCAGACTCTCCCCTCTCTTCCCCTCCTCTTCAGACTCTCCCCTCTCTTCCCCTCCTCTTCAGACTCTCCCCTCTCTTCCCCTCCTCTTCAGACTCTCCCCTCTCTTCCCCTCTTTACCGCATGGGGAAAAATTTTGAGAATAAATATCTCAAGGAAACTCGGAATATTAACTTCAGTTCATAGTTTCGACGGCCGAAATGTCGCGTCCAAGTATGCAACATTTCGTCTGAGTCGCTTACAATTTCCCACAGCTGAAAGATTACGATGTACGATAATATTTACCGATATATGACAGAACTTCAAACATTCCTGCCAGACATACGAGCATTAACAACAACGCAATTAAATAAGCAGAAGGAAAGCCTGAAAAAAATTACAAGTAGGTAGTAACAGTCTGGTTTATCAAGCTGTAATCCACTGCCAGACCTCGTCATAATATAACATTTCAGCACATTTTTCTATATATATTATATTATATATATATATATATATATATATATATATATATATATATATATATATATATATATATATATATATAATCGACTAGCTGAAGGCTCGAACCCATGTTGTTTTGGTCCGCCTCATGGTGAGCGAGAATCAAACGAGGCTCTAACGCACAGGACTACCCAATCCTACAAAGATCACGCACCCAGCAGAGCTAGGTGTTGTTCCGTGATCCGAGGACACACGATTGTGTGGATATCTCAGAGCTAATTTCTAATGAACAGAAACTGGGAGAGAAACTAGGTGAAAGATGAAGATAGGAGCTATGAGAGAGGAGAAGAGAAAGAAGTGAT
The DNA here is from genome assembly GCF_026875155.1 of Cherax quadricarinatus. Classification (NCBI taxonomy): domain Eukaryota; kingdom Metazoa; phylum Arthropoda; class Malacostraca; order Decapoda; family Parastacidae; genus Cherax; species Cherax quadricarinatus. The sequence continues at coordinate 11,996,607 of NC_069494.1, forward strand.
GAGAAAGAGAGTAGAAGAGAGGAAAACGAACACGTGTATAGGTAAGAGAGAACAGGGAGCTCAGAGGTGATTATGCAAATTGCCCAACAGCAAGACACCTCAGGGGTTGTAAATCACAATGGAAACTGTTGTGTTTTCTCGACCCTGTGGCTTACCCCGTGGCTGTCCCCCTGGCTGACCCCATGACTGACCCTGTGACTGACTCTGTGACTGACCTCGTGGCTGACCCTTTGAGTTGGACTGATCCCCTGAGATTGACTGGCTCTGTGGCTGACCCTGTGGCTGACTCCCTGAGGTTGACTGGCTCTGTGGCTGACCCTGTGGCTGACCCCCTGAAGTTGACTGACTCTGTGGCTGGCCATGTGGCTGACCCCTGAAGTTGACTGAACTTGTGGCTGACCCCCTGAGGTTGACTGACTCTGTGGCTGACCCCTGAGGTTGACTGACTCTGTGGCTGACCCCTGAGGTTGACTGACTCTGTGGCTGACCCCCTGAGGTTGATTGACTCTGGCCCTGTGGCTGACCCCTGAGATTGACTGACCTTGTGGCTGACCCCCTGAGGTTGACTGGGTCTGTGGCTGACCCCTGAGGTTGACTGGCTCTGTGGCTGACCCCTGAGGTTGACTGTGACTGACCCCTTGAGGTTGACTGACCCCATGGCTGATCCTGTGGCTGACCCCTGAGGCTGACCCCCTGAGGCTACCTCTGATGACCCAGTGGCTGTGAGCCACGTGTGATAATCCTGGTTAAGTTTAGATTTAGAAATCCTTCTTCTCCATTTGGTTATGGTGAGCTTGTGAATTTTGAGAGAGGTTATGAATTTTGAGAGAGGTTATGAATTTTGAGATAGATTATATATTTTGAGATAGGTTATGAATTTTGAGTAACTCTCTTCTGGAAAATTTCAGGGACTGAAAGGTAAACCGGTGTGCAGAAACTGTAACCACTCAGTAGAGCGAGAAAACTAACGAAAAGGTAATAGGAGTGATAATGTCTGAGGATCTCACCTTCAAGGACCAGATCAGCGTCATTATCAGACTTGATGGGTAAGGAGTGTAGGAAACTTCTGTGGGACGATATTTGTATGGAACATACGTACGAAAATTTTGCGTTAATGGGAGATTTTAAGTTGAGACGAATTGACTAGAGAAATTTGACAGGAAATCGAGAGTCTAGTGACTTGGTACGATTCAGGATTGCTTTTTAAAACAGTTTGTGACAGAACCAACTAATGGAAATATCCTGCTTGACTTGGTTCTTGCCAACAAGGAATCACTGATTAATAATCATGATGTTAATGACGAACTTGGGGACAACAATCACAAATCACTTAGTTTCAATATATCATGGAATTACCTAAATAACTGCAATCAAGTTTGTCTCTGAATTCCACTGCCCAGACAACTTAGGTTCTAAATAGGGAAATTAAATCAAACAAATGATCCCAAATGGATGAACAATAGATTAAAACATCCCAGGGGTCAAAAGGCATAAAAAGACGAATCAAAAGAGGGAAGAGGCAGTTAAGAAATCGTATTCAGTTAAAGTGATTAAGGGAATAAGAAATATATATAAGACTAAAATGGCTAGAGGTTTGAAGACTAACCCAAAAAATAAAATAATTCAAGTATATAGAGGTAAGAATTGGAAGAAGATTGACCCATTTAAAAATAACTCTGGTCAGATCATTCACAGTAATAAGGAAATATGTAAAATAGTGTGGAACAGGACAATAATCAACTATGCACGGTTAGGGTAACTAGTAACATGGTCATCAGAGAAAGAAAATCTGAAAAATCCTTTGGCCATGATGTACTGTTTGCGAAGGTTTTAAAATGTAAGGGGGAACTTAGCAAAAGTTTGGCTAATCTTTTCAACGTATCACTACAAGCTGGTATAGTGCCAGATGAGTTGAAAATGGCAAATGTGATACCTTTCTACAAAGGAGACAGGTCATTAGCTTCAAACTATAGACCAATAAGCCTTATATCAACAGTGGAAAAAATTATGGAATCAGTTGTGGAGGCAATTCGTAGCCATCTAGAAAGGCATAAATTGATTAATGAATCTCAGACCGAACCATACAGCGGGTGGGGTTAGAACCCGCGATCAGAGTTTCAAAACTCTCTGACAGCGGGTTCTAACCCCACCAGTGGTACGGTTTGTTTGCAATCGTGTCATTAGGATTTCGTGAGTCACGTTAATCTCAGCATGGTTTTACAAAGGGGGTGTTTCTCCTTCACGAATTTACTGGCTTTTCTCACTAAGATATTCGAGGATGAAGATCGTGGTAACGAATATGATAATGTATATAGACTTCAGTAAGGTTTTCGATAGAGTTCGGCACCAGAGACTACTGAAGAAAACTAAGGCAAATGGAATAAGAGGAGATTTTTTTTTCCTGGGTAGAGGCATGGCTGACAAATAGGCAACAAAGAGTTTGCGTCAATGGTGAGAAATTAGAGTGGGGGCACATCACGAATGGTGTTCCACAGGGGTCAGTGTTGGGCCCATTGTTGTTCATAATTTACATAAATGACGTTGATGAGGGAGTAAATAGTGACATGAGCAAGTTTGCTGATGACACCAAAATAGGCCGACGATTTCATTCTGACGAGGATATTAGAGCACTCCAGGAAGATTTGAATAGACTGATGCAGTGGTCGGAGAAGTGGCAGATGCAGTTTAATATTGACAAATGCAAAGTTCTAAATGTTGGACAGTTAAATAACCATGCCACATATAAACTAAATAATGTAGATCTTAATACTACTGATTGCAAAAAAGGATTTAGGAGTTCTGGTTAGCAGTAATCTAAAACCAAGACAACAGTGCATTAGTGTTCGCAATAAAGCTAACAGAATTCTTGGCTTCATATCTAGAAGTATAAATAATAGAAGTCCTCAGGTTGTTCTTCAACTCTATATATCCTTGGTTAGGCCTCATTTAGACTATGCTGCTCAGTTCTGGTCACAGTATTACAGAATGGATATAAATGTTCTGGAAAACGTACAGAGGAGGATGACAAAGTTGATCCCATGTATCAGAAATCTTCCCTATGAGGATAGACTGAGGCCCTGAATCTGCACTATGAGGATAGACTGAGGCCCTGAATCTGCACTATGAGGATAGACTGAGGCCCTGAATCTGCACTATGAGGATAGACTGAGGGCCCTGAATCTGCACTATGAGGATAGACTGAGGGCCCTGAATCTGCACTATGAGGATAGACTGAGGCCCTGAATCTGCACTATGAGGATAGACTGAGGGCCCTGAATCTGCACTATGAGGATAGACTGAGGGCCCTGAATCTGCACTATGAGGATAGACTGAGGCCCTGAATCTGCACATGAGGATAGACTGAGGGCCCTGAATCTGCACTAATGAGGATAGACTGAGGCCCTGAATCTGTACTATGAGGATAAACTGAGGCCCTGAATCTGCACTATGAGGATAGACTGAGGCCCTGAATCTGCACTATGAGGATAAACTGAGGCCCTGAATCTGCACTATGAGGATAGACTGAGGCCCTGAATCTGCACTATGAGGATAGACTGAGGGCCCTGAATCTGCACTATGAGGATAGACTGAGGGCCCTGAATCTGCACTATGAGGATAGACTGAGGCCCTGAATCTGCACTATGAGGATAATGAGGGCCCTGAATCTGCACTATGAGGATAGACTGAGGCCCTGAATCTGCACTATGAGGATAGACTGAGGCCCTGAATCTGCACTATGAGGATAGACTGAGGCCCTGAATCTGCACTATGAGGATAAACTGAGGCCCTGAATCTGCACTATGAGGATAGACTGAGGCCCTGAATCTGCACTATGAGGATAGACTGAGGCCCTGAATCTGCACATGAGGATAGACTGAGGCCCTGAATCTGCACTATGAGGATAGACTGAGGGCCCTGAATCTGCACTATGAGGATAGACTGAGGCCCTGAATCTGCACTATGAGGATAGACTGAGGGCCCTGAATCTGCACTATGAGGATAGACTGAGGCCCTGAATCTGTACTATGAGGATAAACTGAGGCCCTGAATCTGCACTATGAGGATAAACTGAGGCCCTGAATCTGCACTATGAGGATAGACTGAGCCCTGAACTGCACTATGAGGATAGACTGAGCCCTGAATCTGCACTATGAGGATAGACTGAGGCCCTGAATCTGCACTATGAGGATAGACTGAGGCCCTGAATCTGCACTATGAGGATAGACTGAGGCCCTGAATCTGCACTATGAGGATAGACTGAGGCCCTGAATCTGCACTATGAGGATAGACTGAGGCCCTGAATCTGTACTATGAGGATAGACTGAGGGCCCTGAATCTGCACTATGAGGATAGACTGAGGCCCTGAATCTGCACTATGAGGATAGACTGAGGCCCTGAATCTGCACTATGAGGATAGACTGAGGCCCTGAATCTGCACTAGAGGACAGACAGGGGGCCCTTTGGGAAATCTGCACTATGAGGATAGACTGAGGCCCTGAATCTGCACTATGAGGATAGACTGAGGCCCTGAATCTGCACTATGAGGATAGACTGAGGCCCTGAATCTGCACTATGAGGATAGACGGGGGCCCTTTGAATCTGCACTATGAGGAAGACTGAGGCCCTGAATCTGCACTATGAGGATTAACTGAGGCCCTGAATCTGCACTATGAGGATAGACTGAGGCCCTGAATCTGCACTATGAGGATAGACTGAGGCCCTGAATCTGCACTCTCTCGAAAGGCGTAGAATTAGGGGGGATATGATCGAGGTGTATAAATGGAAAACAGGAATAAATAAAGGGAATGTAAATAACGTGAAAAAAATATGAAATTAAGAAGAACTCGCAGCAATGGCTTCAAGTTTGAAAAATTTAGGTCAGAAAGTATATAGGATTTATACATCCACAAATAGGGGAGCGCGCGCGCGCACACACACACACACACACACACACAGTAACAAGGGGACACAGTTGGAAGCTGAAGACACAGATGAATCACAGGGATGTTAGGAAGTATTTCTTCAGCCACAGAGTAGTCAGTAAGTGGAATAGTTTGGGAAGCGATGTAGTGGAGGCAGGATCCATACATAGCTTTAAGCAGAGGTATGATAAAGCTCACGGCTCAGGGAGAGTGACCTAGTAGCAACCAGCGAAGAGGCGGGGCCAGGAGCTCGGACTCGACCCCCGCAACCTCAACTAGGTGAGTACACACACACACACACACACACACACACACACACACACACACATTCACTCACACTTATGGTACAAAACGGTGATACAGAATCAGTGACGTCACAAAACAGTGAATCAACAGCTGTGACGTCATACAGAGTAGTAACGTCATCAAACACTAGCGCCACTAGCGCCACACAATAGTGCGCCACTTGTTAGGAAGTCCTTCATCTCGACCATCATTAAACGCCATTACTGCTAAGCCAAATGCGAAAAACGCCTTTAAGCCACAACATCACAGAGGCTAAAATCCCTCGCTTCAGCAACTCGAAAGAACATTAAATCCGTACACGGAAACCGACCGTATCATCTCATTTAATAGAGGCTAAAATCACTTGATCGCCTGCTTCTCAAATTAACTGGAGAAATATTACACCAAAACTCATACTTAAACTAAACTTAAATAGAGGTTACATTTGCCTGCCGCTAAGCCTCTTACAGCCAATGAGTGTAAAATTCCAAATGAGCCTTATGCCATAGTAAAATAAAGTTTAAAATCATATATTAAAAATCCCATTACAAGCAACAGGCGGTCATTTAATTTTAGCGTGAGACATATATATATATATATATATATATATATATATATATATATATATATATATATATATATATATATATATAATGTCGTGCCGAATAGGTAAAACTGGTCAATTAGCAAGAACTCATTTAAAATTAAGTCCCTTCTAAAATTTTCTCTTATACGTTTAAAGATATATTTTTTTCATTAATGTTAATGTAAAATTTATAATTTTGCACCAAAAGAATCTTAGAAAACTTACCTAACCTTATTATAACAAGAACAATTTATTTTAGCCCAACCCAACTAAATATATTTTAGATTTGTTTACAATAATTTAATACTAAACAAACACAGTGAAATATATTTTTTTCGTTAGATTCAGAATGATTTTGGCGAAATTATTGCATACACAAATTTTCACTTGTCCTATATGGCAAGATGAACGTTGCTATTTAAGCCAAGATCGTAAGTTCTGCCTATTCGGCACGACATATATATATATATATATATATATATATATATATATATATATATATATATTATTAACACATTGGCCGATTCCCACCAAGGCAGGGTGGCCCACCAAGGCAGGGTGGCCCACCATGGCAGGGTGGCCCACCATGGCAGGGTGGCCAACAAGGCAGGGTGGACCACCAAGGCAGGGTGGCCCAAAAAAGAAAAACTTTCACCATCATTCACTCCATCACTGTCTTGCCAGAAGGGTGCTTTACACTACAGTTTTTAAACTGCAACATTAACACCCCTCCTTCAGAGTGCAGGCACTGTACTTCCCATCTCCAGGACTTAAGTCCGGCCTGCCGGTTTCCCTGAACCCCTTCATAAATGTTACTTTGCTCACACTCCAACAGCACGTCAAGTATTAAAAACCATTTGTCTCCATTCACTCCTATCAAACACACTCATGCATACCTGCTGGAAGTCCAAGCCCCTCGCACACAAAACCTCCTTTACCCCCTCCCTCCAATCTTTCCTAGTCCGACCCCTACCCCGCCTTCCTTCCACTACAGACTGATACACTCTTGAAATTCTGTTTCGCTCCATTCTCTCTACATGTCCGAACCACCTCAACAACCCTTCCTCAGCCCTCTGGACAACAGTTTTGGTAATCCCGCACCTCCTCCTAACTTCCAAACTACGAATTCTCTGCATTATACTCACCACACATTGCCCTCAGACATGACATCTCCACTGCCTCCAGCCTTCTCCTCGCTGCAACATTCATCACCCACGCTTCACACCCTTATAAGAGCGTTGATAAAACTATACTCTCATACATTCCCCTCTTTGCTTCCATATATATTATATATATATATATATATATATATATATATATATATATATATATATATATATATATATATATGCAATAAGATCACAGTAAACAGGTGATTTCAGAATATACAAAACAACCACTGTGAAAGAATAGAGAAGTTCCAAGCGCTTTCGTGACTACTCACATTATCATTGTTCCTTGATAATGTGAGTAGTCACGAAAGCGCTTGGAGCTTCTCTATTCTTTCACAGAGGTTGTTTTGCATATATATATATATATATAAAATATATATATATATATATATATATATATATAATATATATATTATATATATATAATATATATTAATTATGTGGCATGTAACCAGCTGTCAAAGACACTTATCGAGAGACACTTGGCCTGTTGTTAGAAGCTGTTGGTGTGTGTGTGTACTCGCCTGTTTGTGGTTTCAGGGGTCGAGACTCGGCTCCTCTGTGTGTGTGTGTGTGCATGCATGTGTGTTACCAGCTGCCAAAGGCACTTGTCGAGAGACACTTGGCCTGTTGTGAGAAGCTGTTGGTGTGAGTGTGTACTCGCCTATTTGTGGTTTCAGGGGTCGAGACTCGGCTCCTGTGTGTGTGTGTGTGTGTGTGTGTGTGTGTGTGTGTGTGTGTGTGTGTGCATACAAGTGTGTTACCAGCTGTCAAAGGCACTTGTCGAGAGACACTTGGCCTGTTGTGAGAAGCTGTTGGTGTGTGTGTGTACTCGCCTATTTGTGGTTTCAGGGTCGAGACTCGGCTCCTGTGTGTGTGTGTGTGTGTGTGTGTGTGCATACATGTGTGTTACCAGCTGTCAAAGGCACTTGTCGAGAGACACTTGGCCTGTTGTGAGAAGCTGTGTATGTTTGCCTGGCTAGAAGCAGTGAAGAATGAAATGCCCAGTGAGAGCAAATCAATCACTGCTCCAGTTGATGTTGTCTTACCCATGCCAACTCGTGCTTGTGATTATTTTCTATATTGCTGGCTGGCCATTTAAGGTATTAATGTATAACCTTGAAGTCAATTCACCTCTTTTTGCTCAGTAAATGCAATTGATATAATTATTTATATTTAGATAGAGGGAGAGAGAGTTCAGAGTTTAGAGGATGCTTGTCAAGGAGGAGATTGATATTGTCAGTCAACTTGTTCTGTTGATGGGTGTAGCGTGTGGGCCCCTCTGTGTGTACGTTTCTCTCTCTCTCTCTCTCTCTCTCTATCTCTATCTCTCTTACACAGGGTTTGACAAGGTTAGGTCAAGGATCCCTTGCGCTCTCTCTCTCTCTCTCTCTCTCTCTCTCTCTCTCTCTCTCTTACACAGGGTTTGACAAGGTTAGGTCAAGGATCCCTTGCTCTCTCTCTGTCTCTCTCTCTTACACAGGGTTTGACAAGGTTAGGTCAAGGATCCCTTGCTCTCTCTCTCTCTCTCTCTCTCTCTCTCTCTCTCTCTACACAGGGTTTGACAAGGTTAGGTCAAGGATCCCTTGCTCTCTCTCTCTCTCTCTCAACTCCTTGATGCTGGAGGATTGAATTAAATATTTCAATAAATAAAAAAAGACGGCTAATCGAACCGAGGTCCTGTGCATAGGTCCTAATCTGTACCACTCGGCCATTGCCACGTAAGTGATAAGATAAGATAAGATAAGATAAGATTTCGTTCGGATTTTTAACCCCGGAGGGTTAGCCACCCAGGATAACCCAAGAAAGTCAGTGCGTCATCGAGGACTGTCTAACTTATTTCCATTGTGGTCCTTAATCTTGTCCCCCAGGATGCCACCCACACCAGTCCACTAACACCCAGGTACCTATTTGCTGCTAGGTGAACAGGACAACAGGTGTAAGGAAACGTGTCGAAATGTTTCCACCCGCCGGGAATCGAACCCGGGCCCTCCGTGTGTGAAGCGGGAGCTTTAGCCACCAGGCCACCGGGCCAAGTGACAGTTGCTCAGCTTCGTATGGGTTGTTGCATCAGCCACCGCGATCCCATGTCTTTTTCTGGAAACGTTTCGCCTGCCAGTGGTTTCTCCAGTCAAATGTTGAGAAAGATAAAAGACGGGGAGTGTCAGGTAATCAATCCCTCAGCCTGGAGTCGGTGTGTTCAGTCTTTCAGGATTGATGGCTTTGGGTGTTAGAAGCTTTGACATCCAACAGGCTTGTGTGTGTGTGAGCGCATTAGGTAAGGTTCGTCAGGAAACAGGACAAGAGTTTCCTGACGTAGGTCTTAGATAATGACCCGTCTTTGGAGCTTTTGGTCATCTGACCGAGGCCTTCTGCTGGCTTACCGGTCCACCCCTTTAAAAATTATGGTCATTTATGACCATTTTATTATCGATGTTAGACTGGTGCTGTTGGAGTGTGACTTGACGTGCTGTTGGAGTGTGAGCAAAGGTAACATTTGTGAAGGGACTCAGGGAAACGGTTAACCGGACTTGAATCCTAGAGGTAAAAGTGCACTCTGAACCATTAATAATTAATAACAGCGCCTCTACTTTTCATTGGGGTATTTTGCATCGCCTTCCCAGTCTTTAACTTTCGTAGGGAGTGATTTCTGTGTGTAGACTCGGGACCATTCCTGGATCTGCACACATATTGGGCAAACGGTGAAAAATACCCCTACTTTATTCCGATACACACACACACACACACACACACACACACACACACACACACACACACACACACACACACACACACACACACACACACACCCACACACACATAGTAGTAGTAGGTTGGTAGACAACAACCACCCAGGGAGGTACTACCGTCCAGTGGTAGTAGGATGGTAGACAGCAACCACCCAGGGAGGTACTACCGTCCTGTGGTAGTAGGTTGGTAGACAACAACCACCCAGGGAGGTACTACCGTCCAGTGGTAGTAGGATGGTAGACAGCAACCACCCAGGGAGGTACTACCGTCCTGTGGTAGTAGGTTGATAGACAACAACCGCCCAGGGAGGTACTACCGTCCTGTGGTAGTAGGTTGATAGACAACAACCGCCCAGGGAGGTACTACCGTCCTGTGGTAGTAGGTTGATAGACAACCGCCCAGGGAGGTACTACCGTCCAGTGGTAGTAGGTTGGTAGACAGCAACCACCCAGGGAGGTACTACCGTCCAGTGGTAGTAGGTTGGTAGACAGCAACCACCCAGGGAGGTACTACCGTCCTGTGGTAGTAGGATGGTAGACAGCAACCACCCAGGGAGGTACTACCGTCCAGTGGTAGTAGGTTGGTAGACAGCAACCACCCAGGGAGGTACTACCGTCCTGTGGTAGTAGGTTGGTAGACAACCACCCAGGAGGTACTACCGTCCTGTGGTAGTAGGTTGGTAGACAACAATCGCCCAGGGAAGTACTACCATCCTGTGGTAGTATGTTGGTAGACAACAACCACCCAGGGAGGTACTACCGTCCTGTGGTAGTAGGTTGGTAGACAACAACCACCCAGGGAGGTACTACCGTCCTGTGGTAGTAGGTTGATAGACAACAACCGCCCAGGGAGGTACTACCGTCCTGTGGTAGTAGGTTGGTAGACAACAACCACCCAGGGAGGTACTACCGTCCATTGGTAGTAGGTTGGTAGACAGCAACCACCCAGGGAGGTACTACCGTCCTGTGGTAGTAGGTTGGTAGACAACCACCCAGGGAGGTACTACCGTCCAGTGGTAGTAGGTTGGTAGACAACAACCGCCCAGGGAGGTACTACCGTCCAGTGGTAGTAGGCTGGTAGACAGCAACCACCCAGGGAGGTACTACCGTCCAGTGGTAGTAGGTTGGTAGACAGCAACCACCCAGGGAGGTACTACCGTCCTGTGGTAGTAGGTTGGTAGACAACCACCCAGGAGGTACTACCGTCCTGTGGTAGTAGGTTGGTAGACAACAATCGCCCAGGGAAGTACTACCATCCTGTGGTAGTATGTTGGTAGACAACAACCACCCAGGGAGGTACTACCGTCCTGTGGTAGTAGGTTGTAGACAACAACCACCCAGGGAGGTACTACCGTCCTGTGGTAGTAGGTTGGTAGACAACAACCACCCAGGGAGGTACTACCGTCCTGTGGTAGTAGGTTGGTAGACAACAACCACCCAGGGAGGTACTACCGTCCTGTGGTAGTAGGTTGGTAGACAACAACCACCCAGGGAGGTACTACCGTCCTGTGGTAGTAGGTTGGTAGACAACCACCCAGGGAGGTACTACCATCCTGTGGTAGTAGGTTGGTAGACAACAACCACCCAGGGAGGTACTACCGTCCTGCCAAGTGAGTGTACAACGAAATCCTGTAATTGTTTTACATGATGGTAGGATTGCTGGTGTCTTTTGTCTGTCTCATAAACATGCAAGATTACAGGTACGTCTTGCTACTATTACTTACACTTAGGTCACACTACACATACATGTACAAGTATATATACACACTCCTCTCTGGGTTTTCTTCTATTTTCTTTCTAATTCTTGTTCTTGTTTATTTCCTCTTATCTCCATGGGGAAGTGGAACAGAATTCTTCCTCCGTGAGCCATGCGTGTTGTAAGAGGCGACTAAAATGCCGGGAGCAAGGTGCTAGTAACCCCTTCTACTGTATATATTACTAAATTTAAAAGGAGAAACTTTCGTTTTTCCTTTTGGGCAACCCTGCCTCGGTGGTCCACCCTGCCTCGGTGGTCCACCCTGCCTCGGTGGTCCACCCTGCCTCGGTGGTCTACCCTGCCTCGGTGGTCCACCCTGCCTCGGTGGTCCACCCTGCCTCGGTGGTCCACCCTGCCTCGGTGGTCCACCCTGCCTCGGTGGGCCACCCTGCCTCGGTGGTCCACCCTGCCTCGGTGGTCCACCCTGCCTCGGTGGTCCACCCTGCCTCGGTGGTCCACCCTGCCTCGGTGGTCCACCCCGCCTCGGTGGTCCACCCCGCCTCGGTGGTCCACCCTGCCTCGGTGGTCCACCCTGCCTCGGTGGTCCACCCTGCCTCGGTGGTCCACCCTGCCTCGGTGGTCCACCCTGCCTCGGTGGTCCACCCTGCCTCGGTTGGCCACCCTGCCTCGGTGATCCACCCTGCCTCGGTGGTCCACACTGCCTCGGTGGTCCACCCTGCCTCGGTGGTCCACCCTGCCTCGGTGGTCCACCCTGCCTCGGTGGTCCACCCTGCCTCGGTGGTCCACCCTGCCTCGGTGTTCCACCCTGCCTCGGTTGGCCACCCTGCCTCGGTTGGCCACCCTCCCTCGGTGGGATACTGCCGGTGTGTTGAAAGAATATATATATATATATATATATATATATATATATATATATATATATATATATATATATATATATTGTTTCTAAGGTTGATAAGCATCAATGGTGGGTTTTCCAAGGTTGACGGAAATGCTTCCATTTGAGACGATTCTGCCTTAATTTGTGTTTCGTGTAATGCATTAAATACATGCAACATTGTCATGGGTGTTGCAGCAACACTGAGGCCCACACACTGAATATTATTTATGGAAAAACTGATCAGGATGGGGGGGGGGGATTTTTTCCCAGAGGCGCGGTATATTTTTACGATCTACGTGTGGCAACACAATATTCCGGTGACTGGTGCCATAAAACTGGGTTGCCTTATCGGACTATTGACTCACATTTTTACATATCAATGAGCAGATCCAAATTTAATTATTAGTTTTCAATTAAATATGAATCTGTAATAGGTTTTCAGTGTTATTTATAGATGGGAAATCCTCCGTTGATAAGAGGTTTAATGTATAAATAAATGAACGTTTAGGTAACGGGTTCGGAACCACGGGCCATTGGACCTACTGGCTGTATGTCACCCTTATATCCTCGGCTCTTTCCACCATTTCCCTTATTTATCACCTATCATATGTACACCCACGACTACCTATCACTTGTACTCCCACTACCACCCATGGCTATGTCCATTGCTGTGCCCATCACCCAGCTTCCCTCACAATCTCTCCAACCCATTTCTTTGAGGAAGGGGACTTTATGCTGGTGAATGGAGCTTTCAAAATAAGCTACCATTCCCTAGTTCCATTGGTAGCGCACTCAGCTCACACACTGAGGTTCGTGGTTCCATCCCGGTACGGGTAGGAACATGACTTAAGATACATGCTGTCCATGTTCACCTAGCAGTAAGTAGGTACCTTAGTGTTAGTCTACTGGTGTGGGTGGCATTCTGGGGTCAAAATTAACCTCCAAGTAGGTAGAACCTAAGTTGCAAAAAATGCTCAACATAACCAGGGGCTTTCTATATGGTATGTCATTGATTTTAGCTATGGTCTGTATAAATTGCATCATGTATTATGAGTAGTAGGAGTAACGTCTATTCCTTAAGCATGCTCATCGCATTTAGACTGCAAAATATCATTAGATTTATAAGTCAATTCATTCCACCTATTCCCAGCACAAACTTTACAAACTACCTGGAGCTTACCTGGAGAGAGTTTTAGTGGTCAACGCCTCTGCGGCCCGGTCTGAGACCAGGTTTCTATCACATAAACAGTCCAACATACTCGGCTCCCGACGCCATTCCTCACTGAATCCACACTACGATACCATTCTTCACTAAACCCACACTACGATACCATTCCTCACTAAACCCACACTACGATACCATTCTTCACTAAACCCACACTACGATACCATTCCTCACTAAACCCACACTACGATACCATTCTTCACTAAACCCACACTACGATACCATTCCTCACTAAATTCACACTACGACTCCATTCCTCACTGAATCCACACTACTACTCACTAGAACCTTCCCGAGATAAGGTTAGACAAAACTCGTCAGGAAACAGGACAAGTGTTCCCTGACGCGGGTCGTAAATAATAACCCACTACTGTAAGTCTATTTACGTACAAGTACATTTAAGCACAGTTAAGCGGGGCCAGGAGCTGAGTCTCGACCCCTGCAACCACAATTAGGCGAGTACAAATTTAGGTAATTTCAGTTGTATACGGTAACGTATGTAAGATATACCGTATTTTCCAATAAATACGTCAGTGTGTTTACAATCTGGCTTTGTAAATTATCCAAGTCAGACCCCAACCTCTTCTATCTGCTGGTTATAAACAATACCACGGGCGGGGTTTGTACCCGCGATCAGTCTCAAAACTCCAGACCGTCGCGTTTTGAGAGAGACTGAGCGCTGGTTCAATCCAGCCTGTTATGGTTTGTTACATCGTGTCATTACGATTTCCGAGTCATTGAGTCGTGGGGTTATTTGTTATTTACCAACTTATCTTCCGCGACAGAACCAAAGCTCGCAGAAATTTTAAAACAAAATTCTCTTGGCTGGTCTGGAATTGTAGCTACAAATTTCCACATGGAGAACAAATATTGAAGCATTTTCTTCACTCTGACACTGAAGCACTTTCCTTCACTCACACTGAAGCACTTTCTTCACTCTGACACTGTAGCACTTTCTTCACTCTGACACTGTAGCACTTTCTTCATTTCTGCCCACTGTAGCACTTTCTTCACTCTGCACTGTAGCACTTTCTTCACTCTGACACTGTAGCATTTTTCTTCACTCTGACCTGAAGCACTTTCTCACTCTGACTCTGAAGCACTTTCTTCACTCTGACATGAAGCACTTTCTTCACTTTTACACTGAAGCACTTTCTCACTCTGACACTGAAGCACTTTCTTCACTCTTACACTGAAGCACTTTCTACACCTCTGACACTGAAGCACTTTCTACACTTGACACTGAAGCTTTTTCTACACTCTGACACTGAAGCACTTTCTACACTCTGACACTGAAGCACTTTCTACACTCTGACATGAAGCACTTTTATCACTCTGACACTGAAGCACTTTCTTCATCTCACTGAAGCACTTTTTTACACTCTGACACTGAAGCACTTTCTCACTCTGACACTAAAAGCACTTTCTACACTTGAACTGAAGCACTTTCTTCACTCTGACACTGAAGCACTTTCTTCACTCTGACACTGAAGCACTTTCTTCACTCTGACACTGAAGCACTTTCTACACTCTTACACTGAAGCACTTTCTTCACTCTGACACTGAAGCACTTTTTTCCTCTGACACTGAAGCACTTTCTTCACTCTGACACTGAAGCACTTTCTACACTCTGAGACTGTAGCACTTTCTTCACTCTGACACTGAAGCACTTTCTTCACTCTGACACTGAAGCACTTTCTTCACTCTGACACTGAAGCACTTTCTACACTCTGACACTGAAGCACTTTCTTCACTCTGACACTGAAGCACTTTCTACACTCTGACACTGAAGCACTTTCTCATCTGACACTGAAGCACTTTCTACCTCTGACACTGAAGCACTTTCTTCACTCTGACACTGAGCACTTTCTACACTCTGACACTGAAGCACTTTTTTCACTTGACACTGAAGCACTTTCTACACTCTGACACTGAAGCACTTTCTTCACTCTGACACTGAAGCACTTTCTACACTCTGACACTGAAGCACTTTCTACACTCTTACACTGAAGCACTTTCTTCACTCTGACACTGTAGCACTTTCTACACTCTTATACTGAAGCACTTTCTTCACTCTGACACTGAAGCACTTTCTTCACTCTGACACTGAAGCACTTTCTTCACTCTGACACTGAAGCACTTTCTTCACTCTGACACTAAAGCACTTTCTTCACTCTGACACTGAAGCACTTTCTTCACTCTGACACTGAAGCAACTTTCTACACTCTGACATTTAAAGCACTTTCTTCACTCTGACACTGTAGCACTTTCTACACTGACATTGAAGCACTTTCTTCACTCTGACACTGAAGCACTTTCTTCACTCTGACACTGAAGCACTTTCTACTCTGACACTGAAGCACTTTCTTCCACTCTGCCCACTGAAGCACTTTCTACACTCTGACATGAAGCACTTTCTACACTCGGGAAAACTAAAGCACTTTCTTCACTTTTGACACTGAAGCACTTTCTTCACTCGGGACACTGAAGCACTTTCTTCACTCTGACACTGAAGCACTTTCTTCACTCTGACACTGGAAGCACTTTCTACACTCTGAACTGTAGCACTTTTTTCACTCTGACACTGTAGCACTTTCTTCACTCTGACACTGAAGCACTTTCTTCACCTGAACTGAAGAAACTTTCTCACTCTGACACTGAAGCACTTTCTACCACTCTGACACTGAAGCACTTTCTCACTCTGACCTAAAGCACTTTTTCACCTGCATGAGACTTCTCTTGCAGTCTCGGACTGTTTACTTCATACCCTTATGCCTCCTCGATGCAAAGTAGACAGGTGTAGTATAATGTGATGCATTGTTAACAACGTTTCGCCCACACATTGACTTTTATCAAATCAGAAACACCTGAGCAGAGTACAGGAGAATATACATACGTAATCTCTGCTGAGTAAGATGTGTTTGTGACCTGATAAAGCCTACTGTGTGAGCGAAACGTCAATAAAGGATCTTATTATACTCCATTTTTGTCTGTTTCGATCGTGTGGGTATTTTATACCACGTAACTTCTGTCACTTCTCGTCCTCGAGTCAGCAGTGGATATGATAGATCTAAATTAGTAATAACTCTCTCTCTCTCTCTGTTTTTATATTTTCTCTATTCCCTTTCTCTCTATTCTTTCTCCCTCTCTTTACTACCTCAACAGCAACAATCTTGGGAGTCTTTAGCTCGTTTTATTGACTATTAAACAGGCCATTCAATAGAGCCATTTAGAGAAGAGCGGGAAGGAGAGAGCGTCAGGTGAAATCAGAAAGAGACAGAGAGACCAGTGAGGACAGTAATGGCGGCCATTACTCCACGACGTCAACACAAGGAACAGGGCGGAGTCCTCTGCCTCCCACCTATCCTTAATACGTCTTTTTTTTTGGACGTAGTACTCAGCGTCAGCATTTGGAACTGGGTGGAGAAGACCTCTTCAGAAATATTCTCTTCTTAGTACGTCTGTTTGACGTACTAAGCGTCGGCATTTGGAATTGGGTGGAGAAGACCTCTTCAGAAATATTCTCTTCTTAGTACGTCTGTTTGACGTACTAAGCGTCAGCATTTGGAACTGGGTGGAGACACCTCTTCAGAAATATTCTCTTCTTAGTACGTCTTTTGACGTAAATAAGCGTCGGGATTTGGAATTGGGTGGAGACGACCTCTTCAGAAATATTCTCTTCTTAGTACGTCTGTTTGACGTACTAAGCGTCAGCATTTGGAACTGGGTGGAGACGACCTCTTCAGAAATATTCTCTTCTTAGTACGTCTGTTTGACGTACTAAGCGTCGCATTGGACTGGGTGAGACGACCCTTCAGAATATTACTTCTTATACGTCAGTTTGACGTGCCCAAAGTCGACAGGAACAGGGGAGAGACCTTTCCCCACACCTGCCCCTTTTCTTGTTACGTCTATTATGACGTTTTTTACATTTCGAATTTTGACGCATTTGGCGTTATTTTACGTCATTTTCTAAAGTTTACGTTTTTTGTATCTTTTTTCGTTTAAATCATTTCTTATGGGAGGAGATGTGATGCCGGTCTTATTTAATTAAGGGAATTTCACTTATTTTCCTCCCTTTCCTCGGATCAAACCTAATTATGTCTTATTCAAGTGGTATATGACCCTTACTGGCTTAGTGCTTTCCTGCGATTAAAATAAATATATTTAAATTACGTTAGTTTGCCTTTGGTTTGGTCAGGTTAAATTAGGGAATTTTAAGAATTGTTAAGATAATTTTAAATAGGTTAATTTTAGCCTTTCTTGTACAACTAAACTATTTTTACTACTTTCCACTAACACCACTACTTGTTCTTCCTCTCTAGGTCCCGTCCCTGTCCCACTCGCCTATATATACTGGCTTCCTCACTCGTTTGTGTCAATGTGACGTTGCAAATCTTCCAAGTCGGACCATAATGTCATCGTAAGCTCCTATGTGTTGGTTATTTGTACAATTTTTGGTTAGGTTTGGTAAGGTTAGGATAAAATGAAAATTAAAATGGTATAAAATACCGACAGTTAGGTATCTTTATTTCAACCTGTCGGTATTTTATACCATTTTAATGTTCACTCTGTCAGACACTGCAACACAAGGGTATCTTGGTACAGACCTGAAATCAACTTCGACAACCTCTTTTAAAAAATCGAAATAAAGATACGTAACTGTTGCATATGTGTCTTACCTAACAAGGTTAGGATAGGCTGGGTTTAGACATTTTGAATTAGGCTAGATTAAGTTATGTAAGATTAGGTTAGTTTGGTGGTTGTGGCGTACACCAAGTATGTATGTTTATTCGGGATTCTTCTCACAAGCACTTTGTAGCTTCGTCAGGGTAGTTGCAAGGGGCCCCAGCCACTCTGATTTACTGTCAGGTTGATACATCAGCAACTTGGGTTATAAGTTGACTCCAACCAAACTGACACTACAATTACATCCTTGGCTGGCATCAAACCTCTAGCAGGTTGAGTACACACATCTTGTATGAGGTAAATAGCCATATGTAGTGAACTCTCTCAGTAACGTCTTAGGTTAGGTAGTGCTCGTCAGGAAACAGGACAAGTGTTTCCCGACATCAGTCTTAAGCATATAATGACGCTTCGTTGGAACTTTTGGTCATCTGACTGGGGGAATCCGCTGGCTTACCAGTCTACCCAGTTAAAAATTATGGTTAGAGCTCATTGTTCTTAGCAGTTTATTAACGTTTTGTTTCTCTATTGCACTGGTTATATAGAATATCTAATATAAGGGTGGTAGGAGAAGAAAATATTCAAACAGCTCCGGGGAGAACCTTGAGTTTTCCCTGAGGTACGTTTATTGTCTTCTCTGAGGATGAGTGTCCCCAGTCCAGCTATAGAGGTGGTACTTCCCTATATTTAATAATATATAATAATATATATATATATATATATAATATATATATATATATATATATATATATATATATAATATATATGTATATGTATACACACACATAATATAAAACTGTAAATGTTGGTGGAGAGAATATACAGGCACTCAAACACTAACGTTTGTATTTGGCTCTGCCTATATTTTTGTCTCATTGTCTGGAGACTACAAGACCTTCCTAAGAGAACCTCTGTTCTTAATAGTGGACATGAGAGGACCTGAGGATAGGAGGAAGGGAGGAAGTGGGGAAGGGAGATGGAGAGAGGGAAGATAGTAAAGGGTGAATAAGAAGGGAAAAGTAATGGGACGAGTTGTTTAAATTGGTTTTAAGAGATGTTACTTGAGATATTAATATCGGAGACGAAAAATAAGGTGAAAAAAAAATATTACTGATTAACCAGAGAGAATTATTAGCCCATGAGCTACTATAGGCCTAATGAAATTGTGCTCATAGGCACCAGTACTAATTATTTTTAGTCAATAATTACTTGATAAAAAATCGATATGGATGTAAGAAGTGGGTAATACTAAGTTTTCCCTTGCTTAGAGTTGACACGTGTGAAGAGAGATTTACAAATGTGTTAAGTAAACATGTGCTGGAATTTTAAGGCCACTGAGATAATTGACGAGTCCTCAGCAAGAGATTATTATTCTCAGTGTCATGGTAACATAAATACACGAACACGAACACACACGAGAAGAAATTATGGTTGTGTGTGGAGAGGTATAAGTGTGATGGACCAGTGTGCTGAAGGATATGGGGAAAATTCGTGGTTTTGTGTTCATAAATAGGTAAAACCTGCGATTTTGGCTTAAATAGTAATGTTCTTGCCGAATAAGTCAAGCGATAATTTGTGTGTAATAATTTCGCAAAAAAATCATTCTGAACCTAACGAAAAAATATGTTTCATTGATTGTTTATTACTAAATTATTGTAAACTTATCTAAAATATATTTAGCTGGATTAGACTAAATTAAATTCCGCTTATTATAATAAGGTCAGGTAAGTTTTCTAAGGTTCTTTTGGTACGAAATTGTTAGCTTCTACATTAACTTAAAAAAAAAAGGTATCTTTAAAACGAATAAGAGAAAATTTCAGAAAGAGCTTTATATATCTATATAATATATATATATATATATATATATATATAATATATATATATATATATATATATATATATATATATATATATATATATATATATATTGAGAGGAAACTAATCAAATGTAGGGTTCGAACCCATGTTAGTTCTCTCGCCACTAACACCATGCCGGCCTAAAAAATTCTCTGGACTTGAGTTCTATACTCCTACACACCATAGGATGGTTAGTATAATACCATAGGATGGTTAGTATAATACTCACCATAGGATGGTTAGTATAATACCATAGGATGGTTAGTATAATACCATAGGATGGTTAGTATAATACACACCATAGGATGGTTAGTATAATACCATAGGATGGTTAGTAAATACACACCATAGGATGGTTAGTATAATACCATAGGATGGTTTAGTATAATACACACCATAGGATGGTTAGTATAATACCATAGGATGGTTAGTATAATACTCACCATAGATGGTTAGTAATAATACCATAGGATGGTTAGTATAATACACACCATAGGATGGTTAGTATAATACACACCATAGATGGTTAGTATAACACCATAGGATGGTTAGTATAATACACACCATAGGATGGTTAGTATAATACCATAGGATGGTTAGTATAATACTCACCATAGGATGGTTAGTATAATACCATAGGATGGTTAGTATAATACACACCATAGGATGGTTAGTATAACACACACCATAGGATGGTTAGTAATAATACCATAGGATGGTTAGTATAATACACACCATAGGATGGTTAGTATAATACACACCATAGGATGGTTAGTATAATACACACCATAGGATGGTTAGTATAATACACACCATAGGATGGTTAGTAATAATACACACCATAGGATGGTTAGTATAATACACACCATAGGATGGTTAGTATAATACACACCAAGATGGTTAGTATAATACACACCATAGGATGGTTAGTATAATACACCACCATAGGAATGGTTAGTATAATACACACCATAGGATGGTTAGTATAATACACACCATAGATGGTTAGTATAATACCATAGGATGGTTAGTATAATACACACCATAGGATGGTTAGTATAATACACACCATAGGATGGTTAGTATAATACACACCATTGGATGGTTAGTATAACACCATAGGATGGTTAGTAATAAAACACACCATAGGATGGTTAGTATAACACCATAGGATGGTTAGTATAATACACACCATAGGATGGTTAGTATAACACCATAGGATGGTTAGTATAATACACACCATAGGATGGTTAGTATAATACACACCATAGGATGGTTTAGTATAACACCATAGGATGGTTAGTATAATACACACCATAGGATGGTTAGTATAATACACACCATAGATGGTTAGTATAATACACACCATAGGATGGTTAGTATAACACCATAGGATGGTTAGTATAATACACACCATAGATGGTTAGTATAATACACACCATAGGATGTTAGTATAATACACACCATAGGATGGTTAGTAATAACACCATAGATGGTTAGTATAATACACACCATAGATGGTTAGTATAACACCATAGGATGGTTAGTATAATACACACCATAGGATGGTTAGTATAATGCCATAGGATGGTTAGTATAATACACACCATAGATGGTTAGTATAATACCATAGGATGGTTAGTATAATACACACCATAGGATGGTTAGTATAATACACACCATAGGATGGTTAGTATAATGCCATAGGATGGATAGTATAATACACACCATATGATGGTTAGTATAATACACACCATAGGATGGTTAGTATAATACCATAGGATGGTTAGTATAATACACACCATAGGATGGCTAGTATAATACACACCATAGATGGTTAGTATAATACCATAGGATAGTTAGTATAATACACACCATAGGATGGTTAGTATAATACCATAGGATGGTTAGTATAATAAACACCATAGGATGGTTAGTATAATACACACCATAGGATGGTTAGTATAGTACACACCATAGGATGTTAGTATAATACCATAGGAATGGTAGTATAATGCCATAGGATGGTTAGTATAATACACACCATAGGATGGTTAGTATAATACCATAGGATGGTTAGTATAAATACACACCATAGGATGGTTAGTATAGTACACACCATAGGATGGTTAGTATAATACCATAGATGGTTAGTATAATACCATAGGATGGTTAGTATAATACACACCATAGGATGGTTAGTATAATACCATAGGATGGTTAGTATAAATACACACCATAGGATGGTTAGTATAGTACACACCATAGGATGGTTAGTATAATACCATAGGATGGTAGTATAATACACACCATAGGATGGTTAGTATAATACCATAGGATGGTTAGTATAATACACACAATAGGATGGTTAGTATAATACCATAGGATGGTTAGTATAATACACACCATAGGAGGTTAGTATAGTACACACCATAGGATGGTTAGTATAATACCATAGATGGTTAGTATAATACACACCATAGGATGGTTAGTATAATACCATAGGATGGTTAGTATAATACAACACCATAGGATGGTTAGTATAATACCATAGGACGGTTAGTATAATACACACCATAGGGATGGTTAGTATAGTACACACCATAAGGATGGTTAGTATAATAACCATAGGATGGTTAGTATAATACACACCATAGGATGGTTAGTATAATACCATAGGATGGTTAGTAAATACACACCAAAGGATGGTTATATAATACCATAGGATGGTTAGTATAATACACACCATAGGATGTTAGTATAATACACACCATAGGATGGTTAGATAATACACACCATAGGATGGTTAGTATAATACACACCATAGGATGGTTAGTATAATACACACCATAGGATGGTTAGTAATAATACACACCATAGGATGTTAGTATAATACACACCATAGGATGTTAGTATAATACACACCATAGGATGGTTAGTATAATACACACCATAGGATGGTTAGTATAATACACACCATAGGATGGTTAGTATAATACACACCATAGGATGGTTAGTATAATACACACCATAGGATGTTTAGTATAATACACACCATAGGATGGTTAGTATAATACCATAGGATGGTTAGTATAATACACACCATAGGATGGTTAGATATAATACCCATAGGATGGTTAGTATAATACACACCATAGGATGGTTAGTATAATACACACCATAGGATGTTAGTATAATACACACCATAGGATGGTTAGTATAATACCATAGGATGGTTAGTATAATACCATAGGATGGTTAGTATAATACACACCATAGGATGGTTAGTATAATACCATAGTATGGTTAGTATAATACCATAGGATGGTTAGTATAAATACCATAGGATGGTTAGTATAATTCACACCATAGGATGGTTAGTATAATACACACCATAGGATGGTTAGTATAATTCACACCATAGGATGGTTAGTATAATACACACCATAGGATGGTTAGTATAATACCAAGGATGGTAGTATAATACACACCATAGGATGGTTAGTATAATACACACCATAGGATGGTTAGTATAAATACCATAGATGTTAGTATAATACCATAAGGATGGTTAGTATAATACCATAGGATGGTTAGTATAATTCACACCATAGGATGGTTAGTATAATACACACCATAGGATGGTTAGTATAAATTCACACCATAGGATGGTTAGTATAATACACACCATAGGATGGTTAGTATAATACCATAGGATGGTTAGTAAATACACACCATAGGATGGTTAGTATAAATACACACCATAGGATGGTTAGTATAATACCATAGGATGGTTAGTATCAGCTGTAGTTGTCCACAAACAATGGATGTTTTTCCAGTCAATGGGAGAGGTGGGGAGAACCACGGGTGTCATCGTGGTAACAAAAATCCAGGGGCAGCACTGCAGGCAACCGAGTAAGGACGAATCACGGACGCTGTGACCTGCGTGAAAAATGCATGGGGGATGGAAGAATGGGAAGAGGGAAGAGGAAACGAGGGGGAAAAAATGGTTAAGTGATGGGAAAATAAAGGAGAGAGATGAATGCTGGCGAGGGAGGGGTGTGTGTCCACGCACAGGGACGTGAGAAATGAGGCCAGATAAATCATTCCACTTGGAGAGTAAGCATGTTTTGCCCCTTAGGAAATAGGTGTCGCCTGGTCCTGGTGTTTCCTACGTCAAGAAATAGGTGTACTCGTTTTACTCGCCTAACTGGTATAAACCTTGGTTACGGATACCGTAAAACTGGTTCGGAAAGGCACGTGAGAACACCAGGACATATTAGAAAACGTTTCGGTCCTGGGACCGAAACGTCCTGGGACCGGAACGTCCTTGGACCTAAAGTCCCTGGTTGGTGGAATTCCGGTGTTGTACGCAGGTGTTGCTCAAGTTATTGTTTCTGCATTCAGTAATGTGCTCACGATTACGACAGAAACGTTTCGCCTACACAGTAGGTTTCTTCAGTCACATACAGAGGCTGTAGGTGTAGTAGTGAAATGAAGATAATGTAATTAGTCCATCAGCCTTGGAGATATGAGGTGGACAGTCTCTCGGCCTGGTCATGACTGAGGGACGGAGGGACTGACCGCCTCGTATCTCAAAGGTTGATGGACTTCTGCCTCTGCATTTGACTGAAGAACCCTACTGTGTAGACGAAACGGTTCTACAGTTAAGGTATCCAACTGTTGCACGTTTCGTTATCATCAACACATTAATGCATGTAGGAGCGATAACCAGAACAACACCTGTGTACAACACCGGAATTCCGCCAACAACCTTAAGAAATTCAACGACTTCCGACTAGTGATTAAAGAACCCGATTTCCGCACACGTAAATGCCTCGACTCGGAATTAATCGGTGTTTTAAATACAGAATAAAGGCACCGTTATCATCTCTATAGTAGAATTATTCTCCTCACAGCGGTAAACTCTACATTACTTCTGCTGCTGCTGCTGCTACTACTACTACTACTACTACTACTACTACTACTACTACTACTACTACTACTACTAGTATTACTACTAGTAGTATTACTACTAGTAGTATTACTACTACTAGTAGTATTACTACTACTAGTAGTATTACTACTACTAGTATTACTACTACTACTAGTATTACTAATACTACTTCCACAAACTAGTACTACCATAAGAACTACTACAACTACTACTAGTGTTAGTACTACTACCTACAATGGTTATATTTCTGCTTCTCCAGTACCTATATATATCCTCTGTCTGCCACAGCAATGTTGCGTTAGTTGACTTGTGTCCCTTAACACCACAACAACCACTACCACAACAACCACTACCACCACCACTACCACCATATCCACTACCACCACATCACTACCACGACATCCACTACCACTACATCCACTACCACTACATCCACTACCGCCACATCCACTACCACAACCACTACCACCACTACAACCACTACCCCCATCATCACAACCACTATTACCATCGCTACCACTATTATCACATCTACCACCACATGCACCACCACCATTACAACCACTATTACAACCATACCAGCACCACATCCACCACAAACCCCCACCCACACAACCACCACAACCAAAAACCCAAACCAAAACCCCAAACCACCACCACCACAACTACAACCCCCCCAAAACCCACCACCACCACCACAACCCAACCACCAAAACCACCAAAACCCAAAACCCACCACCACCACAACCACAACCCCCCCCAAAAAACCCACCCCCAAACCAAAACCCCACAACCACCACAACCACCAAAACCCAAAACCCCCCACCACCACCACAACCACAACCACCACAACCACCACAACCCCCACAACCACCACAACCCCCCACCACGCTAGTACAAATGTCATGTGTGTTTTGCCAAACAAGGAAAAAATAGAGGAAAAATAAAGATGGGAGGGGAAAAAAAAGGGCTGGTAGAGATTTAGGAGGGGGGGGAAGTAAAAAAGGGGGAAGGAGTGAGGAGGGGAGGAAAAAGGGGGGAAGAAACCAGGGGGGGAAAAGAAAAAAAGAAACCCGGCATACATGATTTTAAAACCCACCCCAAGTCTATCTACTGAAAAGGACCCTGACCCCCAAGAAAATTTGTGTTTTTTTTAAATGTATGAAAAAAATGAAATCACCTAATTGAGCGAATCTCTAATTGCAAAATTTTAATTTTTCTAAAATTTAAAGGGTTAAAAATTTTAAAGCTAAAGGGGCTCTCCCTTCTCTTCCTTTTTTCTACGTTAAATTTGTGTTTTAAAATTTTTAAAATTTTTCCATATTCGGGAAAAAAAAAATTTATTTAACTCAGGGAAAGGTAACTTTTTCTCCCACCCTGATTTTAAACTGTTGTGAGAAAAGAGTGAGAGAGGAGGGGAGGGGAGAAGAGGGAGGGAGAGAGAGAGAGAAGAAAGAGGGAGGGGGGATGGAGGGGAGAGAGAGGAGGGTGGGGGAAAGAGAAGAAGAGGAGAAAAGAGGGAAGAGAGAGAGAGAGAGAGAGGGAGAGAAGAGAAAAGAGAGAGAGAAGAGAGAGAGAGAGAGAGAGAGAGAGAAGAGAGAGCCCCGAGAGAGAGAGGGGGGGAGAGAGAGAGAAGATTAGGGAGAGAAGAGAGAGAGAACAGAGAGAGAGGGGGGGAAGGAGAAAGGTGACAGAGTGACAGAGGGGGAGAGAGAGAAAATTTAGAGAGGGAAAAGGGGAGAGAAGAGGGGAAGAGAGAAAAGAGAGGGGGAGAGAAGGAGAGAGTGGATAGAAAAGAAGGGAGCCCCCCAAACAATCTACCCCCCCTTAAACAACCCATTTATCCTTCACAAACAACCCACCACCCTCACAAACAACCCCCAAAACCCCCTCCCCAAACAACCCACCACCCTCAAAAAACAACCCACCCCCCTCACAAAAAAACCCACCCACCCTCACATAAAACCCCAACCCCCACCCTCAAAAACCAACCCCCACCCCAAAAAACCCCCCCCAAACCCCCCCTCACAAAACAACCCATCCCCCTTCACATACAACCCACCACCCTCACAAAAAACCCCAAACCACCCCTCACAAACAGCCCATCACCCTCACATACAACCCACCACCCTCACAAAAAACCCCACCCCCCCTCACAAACACCCCTTTCACCCTCCCATACAACCCACCACCCCACAAAAAACCAAACCACCCTCACAAACACCCCCCCAAACCCCTCACAAACAACCCACCACCCTCCAAACAGCCCCCCACCCTCATAAAAAACCCCCAAAAACCCCCACAAACGGGCCCCACCACCCTCATAAACAACCCACCCCCCCCACACATACAGCCCACCACCCTCCCCTACAGCCCCCCACCCCCCCTACAGCCCCCCACCCTCACAAACAACCCACCCCCCCTCACTTACAGCCCCCACCCTAAAAACAAACAGCCCACCACCCTCAAAAAACAACCCACCACCCCACAACAGCCCACCCTCAAAAACCAGCCCCACACCCTCACAAAACAGCCCACCCCCCTCACAAACAGCCCAAAACCACCCCACATACAGCCCACCCCCCCTCACATACAGCCCACCACCCCCACAAACACCCCCCCCCCAAAAACAACCCACCACCCCTCACATACGGGCCCACCACCCTCACAAACAGCCCACCACCCTCACATCAGCCCCCCCACCCTCAAAGCCCACCACCCCAAAACCAGCCCACCACCCCACATACAGCCCCCCAAACCCCCCCCAAAACAGCCCCCCACCTTCCATACAACCCATCCCCTCACATACAGCCCCCCAAACCCTCACAAACACCCACCACCCTAAACATACAGCCCCCCAAACCCCACTTTACGGGCCCACCACCCTCACAAACAAACTATGGTCGGGCCGTCACAAACAAGAGGGAGGTCCTTAAAACCAACGACTAACAACATAGACGAAAAAACCATCAATTCTGCTTCATCCATAAAGACCGGGGACCACCCTCAACCTAGAAGGATGGAAGCGATGCTAAGGGAATTTTTGTGTGTGTGTGTGGGGTGTGTGTGTGTGTTGTTTTGTGTGTGTGTGTGTGTGGTGTGTGGGTGGTGTGTGTGTGTGTGTGTGTGTGTTGAAACCAAAAAAATTTGGGGTTTGCGGGGGCCCGATACTCGGCCCGGGCCCCGCCTCTTCACTGTCGCAACAAGGTCTCTCCCCCTGCCCCCATGATTTTTAAAATCATACCTCGTTTTAAAGCTATGTTTGGTTCCTTCCTCCACTACACCCACTTGCCAGACAATTCCATTTCCCTAACTACCCCAAAGACGAAGAAATATTTCCCTAACATCCCTGTGCCCGGGCCGAGCTTCAACTTCCATTTGTGCCCCCTTGTTTCTTGTCCCCTTTCCTGGAACATCCTGTCTCTTTCCCCCTTGTCTATTCCACCGGGTATTTTGTATGTCGTTATCAGTCCCCCCCTTCCCTCCTGTCCTCCAGGTCGTCGGGGCCGATTTCCCTTAACCTTTCTTAATGGGACATTCCCCTTTAGTCGGGAACTAGCCCTTTGTTGAAAAACCTTTTGCACTTTCAAAATTCTTGACCAGGTGGGGGTTTCCCAAAACGGGTTGCTGCAAACCCCATTTTATGGGCCTGACGTACACGTGTACAGTGTCTTAAACCCTTTCCCTTACAAAGGGTATGGGGAACCTTAATTCTCGGGTTTTTCCCAAAGGCGCCCGTATGCTGCAACAGTTATCGGGTTGATGTGTGTTTCCCCGGAGAGATGCTGTGTTTAACTCACCCCCAAGACCCTTTTCTCCTTGAGCGAGGTTTGCAGTCTTTGGCCACCTAGCCTATACTCTGTCTGCACCCTTCTTTCCCCCTTCCCCAAACTTCATGAAATTGAAATTTGGCGGGGTTTAAAATTTTTCAGAACCACTTGCGTGTGTGAGTGACTCGGGCTCTTGTTCAGAGCTCATTGACCCCAAGGTTTTTGGAGCAAACCTCCCCCCCCCCTATGTCTCAAATTTGTTACCTTTTTCACTTTGTCCTTTTTTGACCCCTAAGGGTTTTAAAGGGGTTTTTTTCCCAATATTTTAATATTTTAAAACTAAAAATTTTTTTTTCAAATGCTAGAAATAATCTTTTTTCTCCAATTTAATATTTTTTCAATTTTCTGCACTCTATAAAGAGTTTTAAAACCCGCACCCTAGTCACGGGCAGTGTGTTTTTTTCATTTGGCGGGGGCTTACCGCAGGACGTTGTGTTTGGTCCCGTGTTTAAAATGTTTATTTAATCAGAAAATTTTATGAAAATTTGGTAAATTTGTAGATTTTTTTGTTTTGGGTATGGGTATCCCGTAACCCCGGTCGCTAGAAACTCAGCTCACACACACGAGGCCCCCGGGAGTTCAAAATACCCGGGCACGGTGAAATTGACATTGGGATTGTTTCCTTAAGAAAACCTGCTGTCCCTGTTCACCCAAACGGGTTTTGAGATGGGAAACCTGGGGTTTTAGGGACTGGTGTGGGTCGCATCCTGGGTGTTAGTGGACTGGTGTGGGTCACATCCTGGGTTTTAGGGGACTGGGGGGGGGCACACCTTTGGGTGTTAGTGAACTGGTGGGGTCACACCTGATTTGTTAGTGGACGGGGTGTGGGTCACACCCCTGAGTGTTAGTGGACGGTGTGGGTCACATCCTGGTTGTTATTGGACGGGGGGGGGGTCACATCCTGGGGTTATTTAAACTGTTGGGTCACACCCCTGGGTTTATTGACTGTTGGGGTTCCATCCTGGGTTTAGGGGCTGGTTTGGGTCGCACCCCGGGGTTTATTGACTTTTTTGGTCACATCCTGGGACAAAACAGCCTAATTTGGGGGGAAATCTCAGCATAACAAGCGACTTTCTATATATAGTATGTCACTGATGTCAGTTTATGTTTCTGTATACCTTGTACATGTACTTGTATACATTTACATGTCTTGTAAAACCTTGTACATGAATTTGGGTGACCTTGTACATGTATTTGTATACCTTGAACATGTACTTGTATACCTTTTACATGAAACTTGTAAAACCTTGTACATGTACTTTATCCCTGTCCCGGGACTTGTATCCCTTTTTTACTCCCCTTTGTATGCCTTGTACATTTACTTGATCCCTTGTCATGAACTTTTTATACCTGACACACTAACAAATAAACGACTTCTTCTAAACCATAGGTTCTAATCTCCCCAATAAAACCCAAACCGTCCCAAATTTGCCCATGCCGGGGACTACCTAAAGGGAATTCCCCAAATTCCAAATATCTTACACCAATTGAGTCCCCCGGAAGGGCAAACCCAAAATTATAAAGTCAATTAAAAATAACTCGGGGGGAAACTGTCTCACGTCCCCAAAACCCTTATTGTACAAGCAGGGGGGCCAATGCCCCTTTCCCCTGCTTTTTCCCTTTTCTTTTTTTAAAAATCACTAAAACTAGCCAAACCTTTCCCCAAACTACTCAAGACGGCGGGTTTTAACCAATTTCATAAAAAGGGGGTGACCCTTTCAGAAATTTAAAAAACTATAGGCCAATATCAAACTTTCCATTGCTATCCAAAATCTTTTAGAAAAATCGTGCACAAGGAAAACTTAAATTTTTTATAACTGTTTTACAAAAAAATACCAACCCCTTTCCAATTTTGGGTTCCCGAAAAATAAAAGCACTAACGAAGGCCCAAATTTTAAAAAGCTAGATCGCTTTAAAACAGCTTGGAAAATAAGGAAACCCCTAGGAATTTTTTTTTTGACCTAAGAAAAGCTTTTGACAAAGACCCCCGACATCCTACTTTCCCCAAACTTTTAAACCCTTATGGTTAAAAAGAGGCCATGCGGGTTTTAATTTTAAATCTTACCTTACTAAAAAAAAGGTTAAACATATGCACCATTAAAGACACAGCATCAGCAACCCCGGCCACTTGATTCTGGGGTTCCGCAGGGAAGTTTTCCTGGTCCCCTGCTCTTCCCCCATTTACATCAATGATCTTCAAAAAATCCAACACCTGAACCCCCATTTTTCTTTGCTAACGAACGACTTTGTCATCTCCCCAAACCCCCTCCTTTTCCACCCTCAACACCATTGTTTAACGAGGGAAACTGCTCAAAATAGCGACTTGGATGAAAAGCCAATAAACTTTAGGCTTAACACTTACAAAACCTACTTATTAAAGTTTTTGGGAGCAGAGGGAGGAGATGCGCAAATTAACAATTTAAGATCGACAACAAATCTAAATTAAACCCGAAAGAATGAGGGCAAATTCCCCCCTAGGGCCCATACCTCGACAACAACCTGAATTTCAGCACCCCTATCCAACAAAATAACCAAAAAAGTATCCAAAACGGTTGGGGTCTTCTCCAAAATAAAAAAAGGAATTTTTTACGTTTCCGCAAACTGCCCTCCTCACACTACACCACTCACTTATATATCCATACCTCACCTATTTCTATCTGTGGGTTGGGGGTTTAACCCGCAGCAACACCCTAAAGCCAAAAATAACCCAACAAAAAACCTCAATTTAAAAATAAACAAAAAATTTCCCCTCCCTGGCCCAAAACCCCCCCCCCCCCCTTTTTAAATCAAACTTACTCCCCGTTCAGTACATCCAACTTTCTACGTTTCAACTATATCCCACAGGCCTTAAATTCCAGTAAATTTAAACCCTTTACCTAAAACGCTTTTTTGATAGTTGTTTACAGAACCCCAGGCATAACACCAGAAACCCAAAAAAAACATCCCTTTACATTCCCCGTGGGCCGACTAAACCTTTTTCAAAAAATTTAATGTATGCAAAGGCTCTAAAAAACTGGGAAAACCCTACCTTAGAACTCTAGAAATGCAAAACACATTCACACCTTCCCAAAAATACCATCGAAAACACTTATTTTCCCGATACACCCCGTCAACTAACTACACAATACCACCTGGTGGTTTTTACACTTTTTCACTCCCAACCATTTGACCATAAAAAGAAAATCAAACTCAAATTTTAAAATAATAATCCTAAAATAGTCATAAGTTTCCTGTGATACGCAATACTGAAACTATGTATTGGCCAAAACAAAGATTTACATTGCAAATCCCCAAAAAAGTATTTAGTCACTTACCCCTAATACCAACTTTTCCCTCATAATTTTGTAATATTTTAAAAATAAGATTTTTTTAAATTTTAAATCTGCCCGAAATGCCTAGCCATGCTAGGTGTTTTAGTGGAAAACTCTTAATTTCCTACCCCTGCTAGGTGTTCCCAGTGGTACCCCTCTGTAATGCTAGCCCTTTCCGGTGTTTTAGTGGTACAAACCGTTTAAAGCCTACCATCTATGGTTTCTAGTGGTTTCACTCGTAATACCTAGCCCTGCTAAGTGTTCTAGTGGTACACTCTGTAATACCCAGCCCCTGCTAAGTGTTCAGTGGGACACTCTGTAAACCTAGCCATGCTAAGTGTTTTAGTTTACACTCTTTTAAAAACCTAGCCCCTTCTAAGTGTTTTTAAATGGTACACCCCTGAATTTTTCTTGCCAACCAGGTTCTATTGGGACACTCTGTAAAAGCCTAGCCCGCTAGGTGTTTCAGTGGTACACTCTGGGAAATGCCCCAGCCATGCTGGGGTTTTTAGTGGTACACTCTGTAATACCTAGGGCCCTGCTAAGTGTTTTTTAAGGGGTACACTCCCGTAATTCCCCAGCCATGCAAAGGGGTTTTTGGGTACACTCTGTAATGCCTACCATGCAATGTTCTAGTGGAAAACTCTGTAAACCTACCAAGGGTAAGTGTTCTAGTGGACACTCTTAATACCTAGCCATGCTAAGTTTCTAGTGGGACCCTCTGAATACAAACCCCCTAGGTGTTCTATGGAAAACTCTGTAATGCCTAGCCATGCTAAGTGTTTTTAGTTTGGGACACTCTGTAATGCCCCAGCCATGCCCAAGGGTTCTAGTGGTTTCACTCTGTAATACCTAGCCCAAAGCTAAGTGTTCTAGTGGTTAAAACTCTGTAATACCTAGCCATCTAGGTGTTCCCAGTGGTCACTCTGTAATAAACCCAGCCATGCTAAGTGTTCTAGTGGGACACTCTGTAATACCTAGCCATGCAAAATGTTTTTAGTGGGGAAAACTCGTAAAACCTAGCCATGCTAAGTGTTCTAGTGGTACACTCTGTAATACCTAGCCATGCAAATTGGTTTTAGAGGTACCACTCTGTTTAAAACCTAGCCATGCTAGTGTTCTAGTGGTCCCCTCTGTAATTTCCTAGCCATTTTAAATGTTTTTAGTGGGGACATCTGTAAATCCTAAGGCCGCTAGGGGTTTTTAGGGTACAAATCTGTAATTTTCCTAGCCCTGCTAATTTTTTCTTTGTGGGGACACTCTGTAAAAACCTAGCCATTTCTAAGGGGTTTTAGTGGTACACTCTGTAAAACCTACCATGCCAGGTGTTCCTTTTTGGTACACTCTGTAAACCTACCACTTTGGTTTCTAGTGGTACACCGTAATACCTTTGCCAAGCTAATGTTCTAAATGGTTTCACTCTGTAATGCCTAGCCATGCTAGGTGTTTTTAGGGGGTACAACTGTAATGCCCCACCATGCTAATTTTTCAGTGGGTACACTCTGTAAAAGCCTACCATTTCCCAAGTGTTCTATTTTTACACTCTTTTAAAACCCAGCCATGGGTAGGTGTTTCCCAGTGGAAAACTCTGTAATCCCCAGCCATGCTAGGTGTTCTAGTGGTACACTCTGGAATGCCTTTGCCATGCTAGGGGGTTCCCAAGGGGGACACTCTGGGGAAAAAACCCAGCCCCCGGGTAAGGGGTTCCCAGTGGTACACTCTGTAATGCCTAGCCATGCTAGGTTTCTAATGGCCCCCTCTGAAAAAACCTTTGCCATTTCTAAGGGGTTTAGTTGGGTACACCTGTAATTCCTACCAAAGCTAGGGTTTCTAGTGGTCACTCTGTAAACCAAACCATGCAGGGGTTTTTAGTGGTAAAACCTGTAATGCCTAGCCATGCTAGGTGTTCAAATGGTAAAACCCCTGAAAAAACCAACCCTGAAGGTGTTTGTGGTACAACTCCGTAATGCCTAGCCATGCTAGGTGTTTTAGTGGTAAAACCCCTGAATGCCCACCATTTCTAGGGTTTCTATGGTACACTCTTTTAATCACAATTTTTTACATGTAAACCACACAATAACCAAAATTTTGTAAAATCCCAAAATTGTAAAACCTTATAAGAATAAAGTTTGGGAAATTTTAATTGTACATGTATTGTATACCTTTTTTACATTAAATTTTTTTAAAACCTTGTCATGTACTTTCATACCTTGTACTGTATGTATACCTTGTACATGAACTTGTATACCCAGTACATGTACTTTTATACCTTGTACAAGTACTTGTATACTTGTACGTGTACTTGTATACCCTGTACGTGTACTTGTATACCTTGTACGTGTACTTGTATACCCTGTACGTGTACTTGTATACCTTGTACGTGTACTTGTATACCTTGTACGTGTACTTGTAGAAATAAAGATATTACTGGAACATTACGTGTGAGAATTAAAAATTACGTAGATAACTATAATCTCTGAGGAGGCCTGGTCCCAGACCGGGCCTCGGGGGCGTTGACCCACGAGGCCCGGTCTTGGACCCTCTCCAGATATACTCCTCCACGTATATGGGAGATTAAGATAAGATTTCGTTCGGATTTTTAACCCCGGAGGGTTAGCCAGTGCGTCATCGAGGACTGTCTAACTTATTTCCATTGGGGTCCTTAATCTTGTCCCCCAGGATGCGACCCACACCAGTCGACTAATACCCAGGTACCTACTTGCTGCTAGGTGAACAGGACAACAGGTGTAAGGAAACGTGTCGAAATGTTTCCACCCGCCGGGAATCGAACCCGGGCCCTCCGCGTGTGAAGCGGGAGCTTTAGCCACCAGGCCACCCGGGTTGATTGGCTGGCTGGTGGGAGATGTCAGTCATATAATTACCAAGGTCAGAAAGACCTTGGTCTTGGTCATATGACCATGACTTTTAAAGCCTCAGTGGCTGGGTCATCGAAAAACTAAGATCCATGTCAAAAAAGACCTTAATCACATGACCAAAAGTCCCATTTTCTAGGTCACGTGACTAACAAGCGGTCATGAAGAACCTCAATCATATGACCTGTACAATCTTACGGGTTTAGCGTTTTCCCTTTGATAATAGTCACATGACCTTTAAAGTTCCACTTACTGAGTCACCGTACAATCATAGTTTTCAAACGACGGTAAGCCAGTAGAAGGCCTCCGTCAGATGACCAAAAGCTCCAGCAATGGGTTATATGACTAAGACCCAGGAAACAGGACACAAGTGTTTCCTAGCAAATCTAACCTAACAACGTGTAACTAACAGCGTTAACAGATACTTTTATCTTTCCTGTAAAGATATACAACACCCGAAATTGATCAGTAAAACACGTGTATAACACCTAAGTATCTCTATAGTCAATAAAGACACCTAGGTGCTGCAGATGTGTTAATATGCTCCTATATCTACTAATAAAAGCAGTCCTAACCACATCTAAAATACTATCTAGAAATACCGTGTATATACAAGTGCTGGAGTCATTTTTCAAACAGGTATATTCGCTAATACTTTCGAGCCTTCAGCATATCCATCGCCTAGTTATATCTTTTTGCTTAAATCTGTCTTCTGTAAATCTGTCTTCTATAAATCTGTCTTCTATAAATCTGTCTTCTATAAATCTGTCTTCTATAAATCTGTCTTCTATAAATCTGTCTTCTATAAATCTGTCTTCTATAAATCTGTCTTCTATAAATCTGTCTTCTATAAATCTGTCTTCTATAAATCTGTCTTCTATAAATCTGTCTTCTATAAATCTGTCTTCTATAAATCTGTCTTCTATAAATCTGTCTTCTATAAATCTGTCTTCTATAAATCGGTCTTCTATAAATCGGTCTTCTATAAATCGGTCTTCTATAAATCGGTCTTCTATAAATCGGTCTTCTATAAATCGGTCTTCTATAAATCGGTCTTCTATAAATCGGTCTTCTATAAATCGGTCTTCTATAAATCGGTCTTCTATAAATCGGTCTTCTATAAATCGGTCTTCTATAAATCTGTCTTCTATAAATCTGTCTTCTATAAATCTGTCTTCTATAAATCTGTCTTCTATAAATCTGTCTTCTATAAATCTGTCTTCTATAAATCTGTCTTTTATAAATCTGTCTTTTATAAATCTGTCTTTTATAAATCTGTCTTTTATAAATCTGTCTTTTATAAATCTGTCTTTTATAAATCTGTCTTTTATAAATCTGTCTTTTATAAATCTGTCTTTTATAAATCTGTCTTTTATAAATCTGTCTTTTATAAATCTGTCTTTTATAAATCTGTCTTTTATAAATCTGTCTTTTATAAATCTGTCTTTTATAAATCTGTCTTTTATAAATCTGTCTTTTATAAATCTGTCTTTTATAAATCTGTCTTTTATAAATCTGTCTTTTATAAATCTGTCTTTTATAAATCTGTCTTTTATAAATCTGTCTTTTATAAATCTGTCTTTTATAAATCTGTCTTTTATAAATCTGTCTTTTATAAATCTGTCTTTTATAAATCTGTCTTTTATAAATCTGTCTTTTATAAATCTGTCTACTATATATTTGTGTTTTATGTATTTCTTCTGTATCTTGTATTTATATGTCTCCTGTGAGTCTGTCTCCCGTGAGTCTGTCTCCCGTGAGTCTGTCTCCCGTGAGTCTGTCTCCCGTGAGTCTGTCTCCCGTGAGTCTGTCTCCCGTGAGTCTGTCTCCCGTGAGTCTGTCTCCCGTGAGTCTGTCTCCCGTTAGACTGTCTCCCGTTAGACTGTCTCCCGTGAGTCTGTCTCCCGTGAGTCTGTCTCCCGTGAGTCTGTCTCCCGTGAGTCTGTCTCCCGTGAGTCTGTCTCCCGTGAGTCTGTCTCCCGTGAGTCTGTCTCCCGCTAGACTGTCTCCCGTGAGTCTGTCTCCCGTGAGTCTGTCTCCTGTGAGTCTGTCTCCCGTGAGTCTGTCTCCCGTGAGTCTGTCTCCTGAGAGTCTGTCTCCTGTGAGTCTGTCTCCTGTGAGTCTGTCTCCTGTGAGTCTGTCTCCCGTGAGTCTGTCTCCTGTGAGTCTGTCTCCTGTGAGTCTGTCTCCCGTGAGTCTGTCTCCTGTGAGTCTGTCTCCTGTGAGTCTGTCTCCTGTGAGTCTGTCTCCCGTGAGTCTGTCTCCTGTGAGTCTGTCTCCTGTGAGTCTGTCTCCTGTGAGTCTGTCTCCCGTGAGT
Source organism: Cherax quadricarinatus (assembly GCF_026875155.1). NCBI lineage: Eukaryota > Metazoa > Arthropoda > Malacostraca > Decapoda > Parastacidae > Cherax > Cherax quadricarinatus. The sequence goes on from NC_069494.1 coordinate 12,033,975, forward strand.
CTGTCTCCTGTGAGTCTGTCTCCTGTGAGTCTGTCTCCTGTGAGTCTGTCTCCTGTGAGTCTGTCTCCCGTGAGTCTTTCTCCTGTGAGTCTGTCTCTTGTGAGTCTGTCTGTCTGTCTCACTATCGCCATTTACTCTATTATAACTAAAACTGACTTGAAAGAGAGTTAGGTCAATTAGAGAAAGAAAATGACAAGGAACAGAAGAAGAGTTAAAACCCGTAGGGTTAATCTGGCAACAAAGGGTATCTTGGTACAGACATTGAATATTCAGCTTCGACACCTCCTTTTAAAAAAAATCGAAATAAAGATAAGTAAAAACTGTTTGCATATGTGTCTTACCTTACAAGGTTAGGATAGGCTGGGTTTGTTGTCATTTTGAATTAGGCTTAGATTAAGTTATGTATGTTTAGGTTAGTTTTGGTGGTTGTGCGCGTAAACCAAGTATGTATGTTTATTCGGGGGATTCTTTCACAAGCACTTTGTAGTTCGTCAGGGTTAGTTGCAAGGGGCCCAGCAACTCTGTCGATTTCTGTCAGGTTGATACATCTGCAATTGGGTTTTAAGGTTGACTCCAAACCATACTGACCCTACTTACAATACATCCCCCCCCTTGGCTGGCTCAAACCTTAGCAGGTGGAGTTACACACATCTTGTATGAGGTAAATGCCATATGTAGTGAACTCTCTCAGTAACGTCTTAGGTTAGGTAGTGATCGTCAGGAAACAGGACAAGTGTTTCCCGACATCAGTCTTATGCTTATAATGACGCTTCGTTGGAAAATTTTTGGTACATCTGACTGGCGGGAATCCGCTGATTACCAGTCTACCCAGTTAAAAAATTTTGGTTTAGAGCTCATTGTTCTTAGAGTTTATTATCGTTTTGTTTCTCTATTGCACTGGTTATTTAGAATATTATATATGGGTGGTAATTGGTGAAGGAAATTATTAATACAGCTCCGGGGAGAAGAACATTGAGTTTTCAATGAGGTTCGTTTTATTGTATTCTTGAGGATGAGTGTCCACAGTTCCAGCAATAGAGGTGGCTACTTCCCTTTATTTAATAACCTATATATATATATATATATTTATATTTATATTATATAAATATATATATATGTATACACTCCACATAATATAAAACTGGAAATGTTGGGGAAGTAAATATACAGGGACACTCTAACATAACGTTTGTATTTGGTGCTCTGCCTAATTTTTGTCTCATTGTCTGGAGACTACAAGACCTTTCTCTAAAGAGATACCTCTGTTCTTAGTAGTGGGACATGAGAGGACCTGAGGAGGAAGGAGGAAGGGAGGAAGTGGGGAAGGAGAGATGGAGAGAGGGAAGATAGTAAGTTAAAGGGTGAATAAAGAAGGAAAAGTAATAATTGGGAACGTGTTGTTTTAAATTGGGTTTTAAGAGATGTTACATTGAGATATTAATATTCGGAGAGAATATAAGGTGAAAAAAATAAATATTACTGATGAACCAGAGAGAATTATTTGCCCCATTGGTCTACTATAGCGCCTAAGGAAATTGTGATCATAGGCAACAGTACTAATTATTTTTAGCCAATAATTACTTGATAAAAAATCGATATGGATTGTAAGTAGTGGGTAATACATATGTTTTACCTTCTTAGAGTGACAACGTTTGAAGAGAGATTTTACAATTGTGGTAAGTAAACATGTGCTGGAATTTTAAGGCCAATGAGATAATTGTAGTGTCCTCAGCAAGAGGTTTATTATTCTTCAGTGTCTTGGTAACATAATTTCACGAACACGAACACACACGAGAAGAAATTAGGGTTTTTGTGGTGTGGTGAGGTTTAAGTGTGATGGACCAGTGTGCTGAAGGATAGGGGGGGATGCAAAATTCGTGGTTTTGTGTTCATAAATAGGTTAAAACCTGCGATTTTTGGCTTGAATAGTAATGTTGTTCTTGCCGATTAAGTCAAGCGATAATTGTGTGTTTAAAAATTTCGCAAAAAAATCATCTGAACCAAACGAAAAATATGTTTCATTGATTGTTTATTACTATAATTATTGTTAAACTTAATATCTAAAATATATTTTAGCTGGATTAGACATAATTAAATTCCAGGCCTTATTATAATAAGGTAGGTAAGTTTTCTAAGGTCTTTTGTTACGAAATTTTTATAGCTTCTACAATAAATTTAAAAAAAAAAGGTATCTTTAAACGAATATAAGAGGAAAATTTTCAGAAAGAGATTTATAAGATATATATATATATAATATTATATTATATATATATATAATATATATATATATTTTTTATATATATATTGAGAGGTAACTAATTCAAATGTAGGGTTCGAAACCCATGCTTGTTCTATCGCCACTACACCATGCCGGCCACATAAAAAAATTCTCTGGAATTGGAGTTCTTATACTCCTACACACTTAGGATGGGTTTCGTATAATTCCATAGGTTGGTTAGTATATTATCACCATAGGATGGTAGTATAATACCATTAGGCTTGGTTAGTATAATACTCACCATAGGATGGTTTTAGTATAATACCATAGGATGGTTGTATTAATAACACCATAGGATGGTTAGTATAATACACACATAGGAATGGTTAGTTAGTACACACCATAGGATGGCTTAGTATAATACATTAGGATGGGTTTGTGTAATAATACACACCATAGGATGGTTAGTATAATACCATGGATGGTACGTTATAATTACTCACCATAGGATGGTTAGTATAATACCCATAGGTGGTTAGTATAATACACACATAGGATGGTCTTGTAAATACACACCATAGGATGGTTAGTATAACACCATTGGATGGTTAGTTATTAATAACACTCACTTAGGATGGTTTGTATAATACCATAGGAGGTTAGTATAATACACACCCATAGGATGGTTAGTATTTTTCCATAGGATGGTATAGTATAATACACACCATAGGATGGTTAGTTTAACACACACCCATGGATGGTTAGTATATTACAATGGATGGTAAGTTAATACACACCATAGAGGTTGGTTAGTATAATTCACACCATAGGATGGTTAGTATAATACACACCATAGGATGGTTAGTATATTACTACACCATAGGCTGGTTAGTTTAATAACACCATAGGTGGTTTAGTATAATACACACCATAGGTTTGGTTAGTTTTATACACACCATAGGATGGTTAGTTTAATTACACACCATAGGATGGTTAGTATAATACACACCATTGGATGGGTTGTTAATAATACACCCATAGATGGTTATTATATCTACACACCATAGGATGGTTAGTATACTACACATTAGGATGGTTAGTATTAATACAACCATTGGATGGTTGGTATAATTCCACACCATTAGGCATGGTTAGTATATTACACACCATTGATGGTTTGTATAACCAATAGGATGGTTAGTATAATACATCCTTTAGGATGGTTAGTATAACAACATAGGATGGATAGTTTAATACAACCTTTGGATGGTTTGTATAACACCTTAGGATGGTTTAGTATAATACACACCATAGGATGGTTAGTATAAACACACCATAGGATGGTTAAGTATAACAACATAGGCATGGTTAGTATTATTACCACACCATAGGATGGTTAGTTTAATACACACCCATTGGATGGTTAAGTATATTTACACACCATAGGATGGTTAGTATAACACCATAGGATGTTAGTATAATACACACCATAGGATGGTTTGTATAATACATCACCATAGGATGGTTTAGTATATTACACACCCACTGGATGGTAGTTTAAACACCATAGATGCGTTAGTTATATATCTCACCATTGGATGGTTTGTATATCCCATAGGATGGTTAGTAAAATACACACCCATAGGTGGTTAGTATAATGCCATGGATGGTTAGTATAATACCACACCATAGGTTGGTTGTATAATAACCATTGGATGGTTAGTATAAATACACACCATGGATGGTTAGTATAAGACTCACCATAGGAGGGTTTGTTTTAATGCATAGGATGGTTTGTATAATACCACCATAGGGATGGTTAGTATAATACCATAGGATGTTAGTATAATCACACAATAGGATGGTAGTATAATTCACACCAGTAAGATGGTTAGTATAATCCTAGGATAGTTAGTATAATACACACCATTGGATGGTTAGGATATACATAGGATGCGTTAGTATAAATAACACCATAGGACGGTTAGTATTATACACACCATAGGATGGTAGTATAGTACACTCCTTAGGATGGTTAGTATAATACCCATAGGTTGGTTAGTATAATTGCCATAGGATGGTGTTAGTATTAATACACACCATAGGATGGTTAGTATATTCCATAGGATGATTAGTTTTATACACACCCATAGGATGGTTAGTATATACTCACCATAGGATGGTTAGTATAATACACACCATAGGATGGGTTAGTTATAATACAACACCATAGGATGGTTAGTTATAATACAAACATAGGATGGTTAGTATTAATACCACACCATAGGATGGTTAGTAAAATACACACCAGAGGTTGGTTAGTATAATACACACTCCATAGGATGGTTTGTTTAATTACACAACATTGGATGGTTTAGTATAATACACACCATAGGATGGTTAGTATAATACACACCATAGGAAATTTTGGTTAGTATAATACACACCATAGGTATGGTTAGTATAATACACACCTTAGGATGGTTTGTATAATACACACCATAGGATGGTTAGTTTAATAAACCCATAGGATGGTTAGTAATAATACAACCATAGGATGGTTTGTATATTACACTCATAGGATGGTTAGTATAATTCCATTGGATGGTTAGTTTAGACACACCATTTAGGATGGTTTGTTAATACACACCATAGGATGGTTAGTATAATACACACCATTGGATGGTTTGTATAACACCATATGGATGGTTAGTAGTAATACACTCCATAGGATGGTTAGTATAACACCATAGGGAGGTTAGTTAATACACACCATTGGATGGTTATTTATTACATACATAGGATGGTTAGTATAATACACACCATAGGAGGTTAGTATAATACAACACCAATAGGATGGTTAGTATATCACAATAGGATGGTTACGTATAATACACCACCATTAGGATGGTTAGTATAATACACACCATAGGATGGTTAGTATTAATACTACCATAGGATGGTTTGTTAACACCATAGGATGGTTAGTATAATACACACCAATAGGATGGTTTTTTAGTAAGTTTTATTACATCACATAGGATGGTTAGAGTATAATACACACCACAGGGATGGTTTAGTATTACACAATATGATCGGTTAGTATTTATACACACATAGGATGGTTAGTATAAACAATAGGATGGTTTAGTTTAATACACTCCATAGGATGGGTTAGTTTTAATGCCATAGGTTGGTGTAGTATAATTCATCACCATAGGATGGTTGTATAATTCCATAGGAATGGTTAGTATAATACCACAACCTTAGGTTGGTTAGTATAATACACACCATAGTGATGGTTGTATAAATGCCATAGGATGGTTAGTATAATACACACAATATGATGGTTAGTATATTACACACATGGTTGGTTTAGTATATTACCATAGGATGTGTTAGTATAATATCCCACACATAGGATGATAGTATAATACACACAATAGGATGGTTTTAGTATAATACCATTAGGTTAGTTAGTTAATACACACCATAGGGATGGTTAGTATAATCCATTAGGGATGGTTAGTATAATAAACACTAGGATGGTTAGTTTTAATAACCCTTAGCGATGGTTAGTATAGTACACACCATAGGATGGTTAGTATTAATACCATAGGAGTTTAGTATAATGCCTTAGGATGGGTTCGTATAATTACACACCATGGATGGTTCGTATAATACCATTGGATGGTTAGTATAATAAACACCATAGGTTGTGGTTAGTTTTAGTACAAACCCATAGGATGGTTAGTATAATACCATAGGATGGTTAGTATAATTCAATGGATGGTTGTTAATCTCACCATAGGATGGTTAGTATCAATACCATAGGATGGTTAGTATAATTACACACCATAGGATGGTTAGTATTGTACACACCTTAGGATGGTTAGTATAATACACTTAGGAGGGGTGTTATATACACACATAGGATGGTTAGTATTAATACCATAGGATGGTTAGTATAATACACACAATAGGATGGTTAGTATATAACATAGGTGGTTAGTATAATAACTCCATGGCATGGTAGTATAGACACACCATAGGATGGTTAGTATATACCATAGGCATGGTTAGTATAATACACACATAGGATGCGTTAGTTTTAATACATCGGATGGTTTGTTTATTACACAACCATGGTTGGTTAGTATAATTACCATAGGATGGTTAGTATAATCACACCATAGGATGGTTAGTTTAGTACACACCATAGGATGGTTTGTATATACCATAGGATGGTTTTAGTATAATACACACCATAGGATGGTTAGTTTAATCACCTTAGGATGGTTAGCTATTATACACTCCTTAGGATGGTTAGTGATAATACCATTAGGATGGTTAGTATTAATACACACCATAGGTTGGTTAGTATATTACACACCATAGGATGGTTAGTATATTACACACTTAGGTATGGTTAGTATTATACACACCATAGGTGGTTAAGTTTATTAAAACACCAGAGGATGGTTAGTTATAATACTCACCTTAGGATGGTTAGTATAGTAATCAACATGGATGGTTAGTATTATACCATAGGATGGTTAGTATAATGCATGGATGGTTAGTATAATACATACACACCATAGGATGGTTAGTTTAAACCATAGGATGGTTAGTATTAATACACACCATAGGATGGCTTAGTATAGTACACACATACGGATGGTTGTGTAATACCATAATGGCATGGTTAGTTTAATAATTAGGATGGTTTGTTAATACTCACCATAGGAGGTTTGTTATATTTCCATAGGATGGTTAGTATAATTACAAACCATAGGATGGTTAGTATTTTACCACCATTGGATGGTTAGTATAATTACCATAGGATGGTTAGTATTTTAATACACACCATAGGATGGTTTAGTATAATAACATAGGGATGGTTAGTATAATTAAACAACAATAGGATGGTTAGTATAATACCATAGGATGGTTTAGTATAATACAAACCATAGGATGGTTGCTATGTACACACCATAGGATGGTTAGTATAATACATAGATGGTTAGTATATACACAACTTAGGGATGGTTAGTATAATACCATAGGATGGTTGTTATAATTCCACACCTTAGGATGGTTAGTATTAATACCATAGGTTGGTTTAGTAGTATTACAACACAATTGATTGTTAGTATAGTACACTCCATAGGATGGTTAGTATAATACCATAGGTTGGTTAGTATATTACACCATTAGGATGGTTAGTATAATACCATAGGATTGGTTAGTATAATTACACACCATAGGATGGTAGTATAATACCATAGGGATGGTTTGTATAATAACACAAGTAGGATGGTTAGTATAATACCTCCATAGGACTTGGTTAGTATAATTAATACCATAGGATGGTTAGTATAATACCACCATGAGGATGGTTAGTATAATACTCTCATGAGGATGGTTGTATAATACTCAACCATAGGATGGTTTTGTATAATACACACCATAGGATGGTTGTATAATACAACCCATAGGTTGGTTTGTTTAGTATATAAACTCATTTAGGATGGTTAGTATATTACACTACATTAGGATGTGGTAGTTTAATTCACTCATTAGGATGGTTTGTATTTTACTCACCATTGGTTGATTTAGTATAAGTCCTCCAGTGGATGGTTTGTTTTAAATACAGTGGTTGGTTTGTTTTTTTCACTCTTAGGATGTGGTATGCTTTATATAACTTTGGTTGGTTTGTATTTTTTACTCTCACATTAGGTGGGTTTGGATATGACTATCCTGGGTTGGTGAGTATAATTACCACCATAGGATGGTTAGTATTTTACCATAGGATGGGTTAGTATATTTTACATAGGATGGGTTAGTATAATGACACACCATTGGGTGGTTAGTATAAACCATAGGATGGTTAGTATAATACCATTAGGATGGTTAGTTATAACATAGGGATGGTTAGTTTAATTCAACACCATAGGATGTTTAGTATATTACACACCATAGGTTGGTTAGGTAAATTCACTCATAGGATGGTTAGTAATAATACACACCATAGGATGGTTTGGATAATTACCATAGGTGTTTAGTATATTACACACCATAGGATGGTTTGTATAATAAACACCATAGGATGGTTAGTTATACCTTAGGATGGTTAGTATATTTAAACAACCAAGGATGGTTAGTATAATACACACCATTGGATGGTTAGTATTATACATAGGATGGTTAGTATAATACTCACAATAGGCATGGTTAGTATAATACACACCATAGGGATGGTTAGTTTTTAATACACACAATAGCGACTGGATTAGTATAATACACACCATAGGTAGGGTTAGTTTAATTACACCTTAGGATGGTTAGTATAATACACCACCCATAGGATGGTTAGAATATTACACACCATAGGATGGTAGTTATAATTACACAACCATAGGAGGTTCTTAGATAATACCATTAGTGATGCGTTAGCTTTTATTTACGCATGGGTTGGTTAGTATAATTCACACCATAGGATGGTAGTATAATACACACCATAGGATGCGTTAGTATAATTAACACCATAGGATGGTTAGTATAATACACACCTTAGGATGGTTAGTATATTTCACTCCATAGGATGGTTGCTTAATACATAGGATGGTTTGTATAATACCATTATGGATGGTTAGTTGTTAGTATAATTCACACCATAGGATGGATTGTATAATACACACATTAGGCATGGTTAGTATAATACAAAACATAGGATGGGTAGTTATTATTACCTCACCATAGGATGGGTTAGTATAATACACCACGCATAGGTTGGTTAGTGTTAATACAAAAATAGGATGGGTTAGTGTAATACACACCATTGGATGGTTAGATATAATACACAACATAGGATGGTTAGTATAATTACACACTCATAGGATGGTTAGTATTAATACACACCATAGGATGGTTAGTATAATACACACATAGGATGGTTAGTTATAATACACACAATAGGATGGTTAGTATTAATACACTCCTTAGGATGGTTAGTATAATACCATAGGATGCGTTTAGTATAATACTTAGGTTGGTTAGTATAATTCCATAGGTTGGTTAGTATAATACCTAGATGGTTAGATAATACTCACTCATAGGATGGTTTTGTAGTATAATACACACCATGGATGGTTAGTATAATTTACCATTAGGCTTGGTTAGTATAATACACACCAATGGTTGGTTAGTATAATACCATAGGATGGATAGTATAATTCCTAGGCATGGTTTAGTTAATAAAACACCAATAGGATGGTTAGTTTAATACACCCTTGGATGGTCTAGTATGCAGCTATCAGTTGTCCACAAACAAGGGATGTTTTTCCAGTCAATTGGGAGAGGTGGGGAGAACCACGGGTGTCATAGTGGTAACAAAAAAATCCAGGAGGCAGCACTTGCAGGGCACCTAGTAAGGACGAATCCGGGACGCTGTGACCTGCGTGAAATAATGATGGTGGGATGGAAGAATGGGAAGTGGGAAGAGGAAACGAGGGGAAAAAAAATGGTAAGTGATGGGGGAAATGATGGTGAGAGATGAATGTGGCGAGGGAGGGTGTTGTGTCCACGCCCAGGGGTCGTGGAGAAGAAATGAGGCCAGTTCAAATCATTCTCTTGGAGCGTAAGCATGTTTTGCCCCCTTAGGAATAGGTGTCGCGGTCCTGGTGTTTTCTACGTCAAGAAAATAGGTGTTTTGTACTGTTTTACTCGCTAACTGGTTATAAACCTTGTTTAGGATACCGTTAAATATCGTTCAGGAATAGGCACGTGAGAAACACCTGGCCTATATTAGGAAAACGTTTCGGTCCTGGGACACGAAATCGTACATGGGACGGATACGTCCTTGGACCCTAAAGTACCTGGTTGGTGGATGGATTTCCGGTGTTGTACGCAGGTGTTTGCTCAAATTATTGTTTCTGCATTCAGTAAATGTGCTCACGATTACGACAGGATAAACGTTTCGCCCTAAACAGTAGGTTTCTTCAATGATCTTATACAGAGGGCTGTAGGTGTAGTTAGTGAAATGAAAGTATAATGTGTGTAAATTTAGTCCATCAGCCTTGAAGATTTGAGGTGGACAGTCCTCGGCCTGGTCATGACTGAGGGTCGGAGGGACTGACCGCCTGCGTATCTAAAAGGTTGATGGACTTCTGCTCCTCTGCATTTGACTGAAAAGATCCCTACTGTGTAGCACGATCGGTTTTCACAGTTAAGGTATCCAATGTTGCACGTTTCGTTATCATCAACACTAATGCATGTAGGAGCGATAACCAAGAATCCAAACACCTTTGTACTAACACCTTTGTACAAACACCTCTCGTCGTACAACACATGTGTACAAACAACTGTGTAATAAACCTGTGTACAACTGTGTACAACACCTGTGTACAACACCGGAATTCCGCCCCAACAAACCTTAAGAAATTCAACGACTTTCCGACTAGTGATTAAAGACCCGATTTCCGCACCGTATTGCCTCGACTCGGAATTAACGGTGTTTTTATTACAGAATAAAGGCACGTTATAATCTCTTAGTATAGCATTATTCTCCTCACAGCGGTAAACTCTACTATTACTGCTGCTGCTGCTTCTACTTATACATCTACTACTACTAGTTATTATTACTAGTATGAATACTTGTATGTATTATTTAAAACTTTAGTAGTATTACTATACTAGTAGTATTACTACTACTAGTTGTTTTACTACTACTAGTATTACTAGTACTACTAGTATTACTCAATTACTACTTTCCACAAACTAGTACTTTACCATAAGCTACTACAACAATACTACTAGTGTTAGTACTAATACCTACAATGGGTTATAATTTCTGCTTCTCCAGTACATTTATATATCCTCTGTCTGCCACTAGACAATGTTCGTTAGTTGACTTGTGTCCTGAACCCACAACAACCACTACCACCACCACTACACCGCAATCCACTACCACCACATCCACTAACACCACATCCACTACCACACATCCACTACAACCACATCCACTACCACTACATGCATTCACCACATCCACTACCACAAACCACTACCACAACTACAAACAACTACCCCCATCATCACAACCACTAATTACAAATCGCTACCACTATTATCACATTACCACCACATGCACCTCCACCATCTACAACCCACTATTACAACCATACCAGCACCACCATCAACACAAACACCACCCACACAACCACCCACAACCACTCAACCACCACCACAACACAACCACCACCCCTCAACTACTAACCACTCCACAACCACAACCCCACCACATATCCACAACCACCGACACAACCACAACCACCACAACCACCACGCAACCAACAACCACCACACCACAACCACAACCACCACAAACCACACCACACAACCACAACCACCCACCACCACACCACAACCACAACCACCACAACCACCACAACCACCACACGCTAGTATCAAATGTCATGTGTGTGTTTGCAAACAAGGAGGGAAAAATAGGGATAATAAAGATGGGAGAGAGATGGCTGGTAGAGAGTATGGAGGAGGGGAAGTCAAGTACAGGGGAAGGAGTGATTTAATGTGAGTCGGAGGGGAGGAGAAAGGGGAAGAAACCACGAGGGAAAAAGAGAAAAGAAACCCAGGATATCATGACGTTGAATAACCCTCACACCAGTCTTGTTCTACTGGGAAAAGGTCTCCTGACTCCCTAGGTATAATTTGTTGTATTTTAAATGTATGATAAATGTAATCACCTTAATTGAGCGTATCTCTTATGTGGTTTATAGTTAATTTTATCTAGAATTAAGGTTTAAATAATAGTAAAGATTAAAGGCCTTCTCCTTTTCTTCCTTTTTTACGTTTAAATGTTGGTTAAATTTATAATATGTTAAGAAATAATTCCAAATTCTGGGAAAAAGATATATTTAATTTAACTTCATGGTAGTAATCATTTCGTAAACATCTTGATGTTAAGTTGTGAGAGAGAGTGAGAGAGAGAGGAGAGGGAGAGAGGATGAGGGAGGGCGGAGAGAGAGAGAGAGAGAGAGTGGAGGGAGGTGAGAGAGAGAGAGAGAGAGATGTGAGGGGAGAGAGAGAGAGAGAGAGAGAGGAGAGGGAGGAGAGAGAGTGAGGCAAGGAGGTGTGGAGAGGGGAGGAGAGAGAGAGTGAGAGAGAGAGTGAGAGAGGAGGAGAGTGAGCATTGAGAGGAAGATGAGGACGGAGAGACAGGAGAGAGAGAGGGAGAGAGAGAGAGAGAGACAGAGGAGAGAGGGAGGGAGAGAGAGAGAGGTGACAGTGTGACAGAGGTGGGGAGAGAGGAGAATGAGGAGTGGGAGAGAGAGAGGAGAGAGAGAGAGAGAGTGGAGAGAGAGGAGAGACCGTAGAGAAGTGAAGAGGAGAGAGAGTGAGGAGTGAGAGAGAGAGAGGGGAAGCCCCCAAACATTCTAACCTCCCTTTAAACAACCACTATCCTTCACCAAACAACCCACACCCTCACAAAACAACACCCACCACCCCACAAACAACCACCACCCTACAAACAACCCACCACCTCACAAACAACCCATCCCCTCACATACAACCCACCACCCTCACAAACAACCCACCACCCTCACAAAAACAACCCACACCTCACTCAAACAACTCACCACCCTCACAAACAGCCCATCACCTCACATAAACCCAAACACCCTCACAAAAAAAGAACCACCACCCTCACAAACAGCCCAATCACCCTAACAGACAACCCACCACCCTCACAAAACAACCTACCACCTCAAAAACCCCCACCACCCTCACAAAAACCCACCACCTTCACAATAAGCCCACCACCCTCATAAACAACCCACAACCCTCACACAGCCCACACACCCTCATAAACAACCCACACCCTCAAATACAGGCCACCACCCTCACAACAGCCACCACCCTCACATACAGCCCACACCCTCACAAATCACCCACCACCTCCACTTACAAGCCCACCACCTCACAAACAGCCCAGACACCCTCATAAACAACCACCACCTACATACAGCCCACACACAAAACAGGCACCACACCACCACCCTCTCATACAGCACCACCCTCCATACAGCCCAACCACCCTACATCACAGCCACCACCTCACATAAGCAACCACCCTCACAAAAAACCCAACCACCCTCACATACAGCCCACCAAACTCACAAACAGCCCACCACCCTCACATAAGCCCACCACCCTCACAGCCCACACCCTCACAAACAGCCCACCAACCCTCACATACAGCCACACACCCTCACAAACAGCCCACCAGCACTTACATACTACCCATCTCCTCACATAACAGCCAACCACCCTCACAACAGCCCACCTCCCTCCTTACAGCCCTCACCACCCTCACTTACAGCCCACCACCTCACAAACAAACTTGTGTCAGGCCGTCACTAACATAGAGGGGAGGTCTTCAACATGCGACTTAAACAACATAGGACGACAATCCATTCAATTTGTTCATCCATCCGACACAGGAACCTCCCTTCTACCTTTGAAGGATGGAAGCTTCGATGCTAGGGAATATTGTGTGTGTTGTGTGTGTGTGTGGTGTGTGTGTGTGTGTGTGTGTGTGTGTGTTGTGTGTGTGTGTGTAACTCACTAATTGTGGTTGCAGGGGACGTACTCGGCCCTGCTCAGCCTCTTCACTGTCGATACTAGGTCTCTCTACCTGCTCCATGAGCTTTATCAACTCGATCTTTAAGGCTTTGTATGGTTCCTGCCTCCATACATCACCTTGCCAGACTATTCCCACTTCTTACTACTCTATTGGACTGAAGAAATACTTCCTAACATCCCTGTGACTGTCTGAGTACTTCTACTTCCAGTTGTGGACCCCTTGTTTCTGTGTATCATCTCTGGTACATCCTGTCTCTGTCCACCTTGTCTTATTCCACGCGTATTGTGTATGTCGTTTTCATGTCTCCCCTGAACCTACTGTCTTCCAGTGTCGTCAGGCCGATGTGTTTTGGTTGGAGGCCTGGTGGTTAAATACGCTCTCGCTCCACACGGTGAGGGCCTGGGTTCGATTCCCAGCCAGAGTAGTAACTTGATTGGACGTGTTTCTTTCCAAGCTGTTTTAATGGTATTATGTTTCCCCATCAGTAATAATGGGTACCTCTGGTGTGTTAGTTCGACGGGCCTGTGGGGTCGCATCCTGGGACACTGACCTAAGAAGGCTGGTCAAGGACCGGCCGCCGGGGGCGTTCGTTGACCCCGGAAATCTCTCTCCAGATATATCCTGATTAGGACATTCTCCTTAGCTTGGATCTAGTCTTGTTGCAAACTTTGCACTTTTTCTTTTTTCTTGGACCAGGTGCGGAGTTTCCAAAAAACAGGTGCTGCATACACCCTGTTTTGGGATCTCCTGTAGTACACGGTGTAATCAGTGGCTTGTAACGAATCCTTACTAAGGATATCGAACGATTTTCTCAGGTTTGCCAAGGCGACGTTTATGCTGCACAGTTATCTGGTTGATGTTGTGCTTCCGGTGTGATGCTTTTTTGGGGGGGGTGTTATCTTTATACTCACCCCAAAGATCTTTCTCCTTGAGCGAGGTTTTGCTGTCTTTGGCACCACCCTAGCCTATACTCTGTCTGCAGGTATTTCTGTTGCCCTTCCCCGATCTTCATTGATTTTGCATTTGCAAGGGTAAAATTTCGCGAAGAAGCCACTTGCTGTGTGATGAGTGATCAGGCTCTTGTTCAGAGCTCATGATCCAAGGTATTTGAGCTACCTCCCCCCCTCTATGTCTCAAATTTGATTACCTCTTTCACTTGTCCTATTTGACCCCTAATGGTTTAGCGTTTTTCCGATATTTTAATAGTTCAACTATAATTTTTCAAATGCTAGCATAATCATTTTCTCCAACTTAATATATTTTCAATTTCTGCACTCTATATAGAGCTTTAATCAGCATCATAGTCGCTGCAGTGTGTATTTTCATTTGGCGGCGGCGTACCGCAGGACGTTGTGTTTGGTCCCGTGATTAAATGTTTTATTAGACAGAAAGAATTTGATTGTAAATTAGTGAATTGTAGGATTTTTTTGTATTGGTGATTTAGGTATCCTGTACTCGGTCAGCTAGAGAACTCAGCTCTACACACTGAGGACCGGAGTTCGAATTTCCGGAACGCGGTGTTGTATGAAATTGGGATGTGTTTCCTTAAGAACCTGCTGTCACTGTTCACCCATCAGTTGTGAGATGGGTACCTGGGTGTTAGTGGTCTGGTTGTGGGTCCCATTCCTGGGGTTAGTCGGACTGGTTTGTGGGTCTCATACATGGGTGTTTGTCGAAATGGTGTGGGTCACATCCTCAGGGTGTTAGTGGACTTGGTGTGGGTCACATCCTGGGTGTCAGTGGACTGGTGTGGGTCACATCCTGAGTGTTAGTGATCTGGTGTGGGTCACATACTGGGTGTTAGTGACTGGTGTGGGTCAATCATGAGTGTTAGTGAACTGGTGTGGGTCACATCCTGGTGTTAGTGGATGGTGTGGGTCACATCCTGGGTGTTAGTGACTGGTGTGGGTCACATGCCTGGGTGTTAGTGAATGGTGTGGGTTCACATCTGGGTGTTAGTGGACTGGTGTGGGGTCACATCCTGTGTGTTAGTGAACTGGATGTGGGTCACATCCTGGGTTGTAGTGGACTGGTGTGGGTTCACATCATGGGTGTTAGTGAACTGGTGTGGGTCACATCCTGGGTGTTAGTGAACTGGTCTGTTGGGTCTCTTCTGGGTGGTTATGTGGAATGGTGTGGGTCTCATCCTGAGTGTTAGTGAATGGTGTGGGTCACATCCTGGGTGTTAGTGGACTGGTGTTGGGGTCACACTGAGTACAAAACTGACCTAAATTTGCGGGAGGAAGGAATGCTCGCAATAACAAGCGTAATTTATATATAGTAGTATGTCAATGATGTCAGCTATGATCTGTTATACCTTGTACATGTACTTGTATACCTTTGTTACAGGTACTTGATAACCCTTGTAAATGTACGTGTATACGTGTACATGCATCTTGTATACCTTGTAATGCACTTTTTATACATTTGTACATGTATACTTTGTCATGCACTTGTATACCTTGTACATGCACTTGTATTTCTTGTACATGTACTGGTATACCTTGTACATGTAACTTGATATACCTTGTACCGGTACATGTATACAGTTGCTACCTGTACATGTATATCTTGTAATGATACTTGTACAACCGTGTACATTGTACTTGTATCCTTGTACATGCTCCTTGTATACCTTGTACATGTACTGTGTTATACATTGACATGTAACTTGTATACCGTGTACATTACTTGTATACCTTGTAACATGTACTTGTATATGGAATCTGGCAACAAAGGGTATCTTGGTACAGACATTGAATATTCAGCTTCGACACCTCCTTTTAAAAAAAATCGAAATAAAGATAAGTAAAAACTGTTTGCATATGTGTCTTACCTTACAAGGTTAGGATAGGCTGGGTTTGTTGTCATTTTGAATTAGGCTTAGATTAAGTTATGTATGTTTAGGTTAGTTTTGGTGGTTGTGCGCGTAAACCAAGTATGTATGTTTATTCGGGGGATTCTTTCACAAGCACTTTGTAGTTCGTCAGGGTTAGTTGCAAGGGGCCCAGCAACTCTGTCGATTTCTGTCAGGTTGATACATCTGCAATTGGGTTTTAAGGTTGACTCCAAACCATACTGACCCTACTTACAATACATCCCCCCCCTTGGCTGGCTCAAACCTTAGCAGGTGGAGTTACACACATCTTGTATGAGGTAAATGCCATATGTAGTGAACTCTCTCAGTAACGTCTTAGGTTAGGTAGTGATCGTCAGGAAACAGGACAAGTGTTTCCCGACATCAGTCTTATGCTTATAATGACGCTTCGTTGGAAAATTTTTGGTACATCTGACTGGCGGGAATCCGCTGATTACCAGTCTACCCAGTTAAAAAATTTTGGTTTAGAGCTCATTGTTCTTAGAGTTTATTATCGTTTTGTTTCTCTATTGCACTGGTTATTTAGAATATTATATATGGGTGGTAATTGGTGAAGGAAATTATTAATACAGCTCCGGGGAGAAGAACATTGAGTTTTCAATGAGGTTCGTTTTATTGTATTCTTGAGGATGAGTGTCCACAGTTCCAGCAATAGAGGTGGCTACTTCCCTTTATTTAATAACCTATATATATATATATATATTTATATTTATATTATATAAATATATATATATGTATACACTCCACATAATATAAAACTGGAAATGTTGGGGAAGTAAATATACAGGGACACTCTAACATAACGTTTGTATTTGGTGCTCTGCCTAATTTTTGTCTCATTGTCTGGAGACTACAAGACCTTTCTCTAAAGAGATACCTCTGTTCTTAGTAGTGGGACATGAGAGGACCTGAGGAGGAAGGAGGAAGGGAGGAAGTGGGGAAGGAGAGATGGAGAGAGGGAAGATAGTAAGTTAAAGGGTGAATAAAGAAGGAAAAGTAATAATTGGGAACGTGTTGTTTTAAATTGGGTTTTAAGAGATGTTACATTGAGATATTAATATTCGGAGAGAATATAAGGTGAAAAAAATAAATATTACTGATGAACCAGAGAGAATTATTTGCCCCATTGGTCTACTATAGCGCCTAAGGAAATTGTGATCATAGGCAACAGTACTAATTATTTTTAGCCAATAATTACTTGATAAAAAATCGATATGGATTGTAAGTAGTGGGTAATACATATGTTTTACCTTCTTAGAGTGACAACGTTTGAAGAGAGATTTTACAATTGTGGTAAGTAAACATGTGCTGGAATTTTAAGGCCAATGAGATAATTGTAGTGTCCTCAGCAAGAGGTTTATTATTCTTCAGTGTCTTGGTAACATAATTTCACGAACACGAACACACACGAGAAGAAATTAGGGTTTTTGTGGTGTGGTGAGGTTTAAGTGTGATGGACCAGTGTGCTGAAGGATAGGGGGGGATGCAAAATTCGTGGTTTTGTGTTCATAAATAGGTTAAAACCTGCGATTTTTGGCTTGAATAGTAATGTTGTTCTTGCCGATTAAGTCAAGCGATAATTGTGTGTTTAAAAATTTCGCAAAAAAATCATCTGAACCAAACGAAAAATATGTTTCATTGATTGTTTATTACTATAATTATTGTTAAACTTAATATCTAAAATATATTTTAGCTGGATTAGACATAATTAAATTCCAGGCCTTATTATAATAAGGTAGGTAAGTTTTCTAAGGTCTTTTGTTACGAAATTTTTATAGCTTCTACAATAAATTTAAAAAAAAAAGGTATCTTTAAACGAATATAAGAGGAAAATTTTCAGAAAGAGATTTATAAGATATATATATATATAATATTATATTATATATATATATAATATATATATATATTTTTTATATATATATTGAGAGGTAACTAATTCAAATGTAGGGTTCGAAACCCATGCTTGTTCTATCGCCACTACACCATGCCGGCCACATAAAAAAATTCTCTGGAATTGGAGTTCTTATACTCCTACACACTTAGGATGGGTTTCGTATAATTCCATAGGTTGGTTAGTATATTATCACCATAGGATGGTAGTATAATACCATTAGGCTTGGTTAGTATAATACTCACCATAGGATGGTTTTAGTATAATACCATAGGATGGTTGTATTAATAACACCATAGGATGGTTAGTATAATACACACATAGGAATGGTTAGTTAGTACACACCATAGGATGGCTTAGTATAATACATTAGGATGGGTTTGTGTAATAATACACACCATAGGATGGTTAGTATAATACCATGGATGGTACGTTATAATTACTCACCATAGGATGGTTAGTATAATACCCATAGGTGGTTAGTATAATACACACATAGGATGGTCTTGTAAATACACACCATAGGATGGTTAGTATAACACCATTGGATGGTTAGTTATTAATAACACTCACTTAGGATGGTTTGTATAATACCATAGGAGGTTAGTATAATACACACCCATAGGATGGTTAGTATTTTTCCATAGGATGGTATAGTATAATACACACCATAGGATGGTTAGTTTAACACACACCCATGGATGGTTAGTATATTACAATGGATGGTAAGTTAATACACACCATAGAGGTTGGTTAGTATAATTCACACCATAGGATGGTTAGTATAATACACACCATAGGATGGTTAGTATATTACTACACCATAGGCTGGTTAGTTTAATAACACCATAGGTGGTTTAGTATAATACACACCATAGGTTTGGTTAGTTTTATACACACCATAGGATGGTTAGTTTAATTACACACCATAGGATGGTTAGTATAATACACACCATTGGATGGGTTGTTAATAATACACCCATAGATGGTTATTATATCTACACACCATAGGATGGTTAGTATACTACACATTAGGATGGTTAGTATTAATACAACCATTGGATGGTTGGTATAATTCCACACCATTAGGCATGGTTAGTATATTACACACCATTGATGGTTTGTATAACCAATAGGATGGTTAGTATAATACATCCTTTAGGATGGTTAGTATAACAACATAGGATGGATAGTTTAATACAACCTTTGGATGGTTTGTATAACACCTTAGGATGGTTTAGTATAATACACACCATAGGATGGTTAGTATAAACACACCATAGGATGGTTAAGTATAACAACATAGGCATGGTTAGTATTATTACCACACCATAGGATGGTTAGTTTAATACACACCCATTGGATGGTTAAGTATATTTACACACCATAGGATGGTTAGTATAACACCATAGGATGTTAGTATAATACACACCATAGGATGGTTTGTATAATACATCACCATAGGATGGTTTAGTATATTACACACCCACTGGATGGTAGTTTAAACACCATAGATGCGTTAGTTATATATCTCACCATTGGATGGTTTGTATATCCCATAGGATGGTTAGTAAAATACACACCCATAGGTGGTTAGTATAATGCCATGGATGGTTAGTATAATACCACACCATAGGTTGGTTGTATAATAACCATTGGATGGTTAGTATAAATACACACCATGGATGGTTAGTATAAGACTCACCATAGGAGGGTTTGTTTTAATGCATAGGATGGTTTGTATAATACCACCATAGGGATGGTTAGTATAATACCATAGGATGTTAGTATAATCACACAATAGGATGGTAGTATAATTCACACCAGTAAGATGGTTAGTATAATCCTAGGATAGTTAGTATAATACACACCATTGGATGGTTAGGATATACATAGGATGCGTTAGTATAAATAACACCATAGGACGGTTAGTATTATACACACCATAGGATGGTAGTATAGTACACTCCTTAGGATGGTTAGTATAATACCCATAGGTTGGTTAGTATAATTGCCATAGGATGGTGTTAGTATTAATACACACCATAGGATGGTTAGTATATTCCATAGGATGATTAGTTTTATACACACCCATAGGATGGTTAGTATATACTCACCATAGGATGGTTAGTATAATACACACCATAGGATGGGTTAGTTATAATACAACACCATAGGATGGTTAGTTATAATACAAACATAGGATGGTTAGTATTAATACCACACCATAGGATGGTTAGTAAAATACACACCAGAGGTTGGTTAGTATAATACACACTCCATAGGATGGTTTGTTTAATTACACAACATTGGATGGTTTAGTATAATACACACCATAGGATGGTTAGTATAATACACACCATAGGAAATTTTGGTTAGTATAATACACACCATAGGTATGGTTAGTATAATACACACCTTAGGATGGTTTGTATAATACACACCATAGGATGGTTAGTTTAATAAACCCATAGGATGGTTAGTAATAATACAACCATAGGATGGTTTGTATATTACACTCATAGGATGGTTAGTATAATTCCATTGGATGGTTAGTTTAGACACACCATTTAGGATGGTTTGTTAATACACACCATAGGATGGTTAGTATAATACACACCATTGGATGGTTTGTATAACACCATATGGATGGTTAGTAGTAATACACTCCATAGGATGGTTAGTATAACACCATAGGGAGGTTAGTTAATACACACCATTGGATGGTTATTTATTACATACATAGGATGGTTAGTATAATACACACCATAGGAGGTTAGTATAATACAACACCAATAGGATGGTTAGTATATCACAATAGGATGGTTACGTATAATACACCACCATTAGGATGGTTAGTATAATACACACCATAGGATGGTTAGTATTAATACTACCATAGGATGGTTTGTTAACACCATAGGATGGTTAGTATAATACACACCAATAGGATGGTTTTTTAGTAAGTTTTATTACATCACATAGGATGGTTAGAGTATAATACACACCACAGGGATGGTTTAGTATTACACAATATGATCGGTTAGTATTTATACACACATAGGATGGTTAGTATAAACAATAGGATGGTTTAGTTTAATACACTCCATAGGATGGGTTAGTTTTAATGCCATAGGTTGGTGTAGTATAATTCATCACCATAGGATGGTTGTATAATTCCATAGGAATGGTTAGTATAATACCACAACCTTAGGTTGGTTAGTATAATACACACCATAGTGATGGTTGTATAAATGCCATAGGATGGTTAGTATAATACACACAATATGATGGTTAGTATATTACACACATGGTTGGTTTAGTATATTACCATAGGATGTGTTAGTATAATATCCCACACATAGGATGATAGTATAATACACACAATAGGATGGTTTTAGTATAATACCATTAGGTTAGTTAGTTAATACACACCATAGGGATGGTTAGTATAATCCATTAGGGATGGTTAGTATAATAAACACTAGGATGGTTAGTTTTAATAACCCTTAGCGATGGTTAGTATAGTACACACCATAGGATGGTTAGTATTAATACCATAGGAGTTTAGTATAATGCCTTAGGATGGGTTCGTATAATTACACACCATGGATGGTTCGTATAATACCATTGGATGGTTAGTATAATAAACACCATAGGTTGTGGTTAGTTTTAGTACAAACCCATAGGATGGTTAGTATAATACCATAGGATGGTTAGTATAATTCAATGGATGGTTGTTAATCTCACCATAGGATGGTTAGTATCAATACCATAGGATGGTTAGTATAATTACACACCATAGGATGGTTAGTATTGTACACACCTTAGGATGGTTAGTATAATACACTTAGGAGGGGTGTTATATACACACATAGGATGGTTAGTATTAATACCATAGGATGGTTAGTATAATACACACAATAGGATGGTTAGTATATAACATAGGTGGTTAGTATAATAACTCCATGGCATGGTAGTATAGACACACCATAGGATGGTTAGTATATACCATAGGCATGGTTAGTATAATACACACATAGGATGCGTTAGTTTTAATACATCGGATGGTTTGTTTATTACACAACCATGGTTGGTTAGTATAATTACCATAGGATGGTTAGTATAATCACACCATAGGATGGTTAGTTTAGTACACACCATAGGATGGTTTGTATATACCATAGGATGGTTTTAGTATAATACACACCATAGGATGGTTAGTTTAATCACCTTAGGATGGTTAGCTATTATACACTCCTTAGGATGGTTAGTGATAATACCATTAGGATGGTTAGTATTAATACACACCATAGGTTGGTTAGTATATTACACACCATAGGATGGTTAGTATATTACACACTTAGGTATGGTTAGTATTATACACACCATAGGTGGTTAAGTTTATTAAAACACCAGAGGATGGTTAGTTATAATACTCACCTTAGGATGGTTAGTATAGTAATCAACATGGATGGTTAGTATTATACCATAGGATGGTTAGTATAATGCATGGATGGTTAGTATAATACATACACACCATAGGATGGTTAGTTTAAACCATAGGATGGTTAGTATTAATACACACCATAGGATGGCTTAGTATAGTACACACATACGGATGGTTGTGTAATACCATAATGGCATGGTTAGTTTAATAATTAGGATGGTTTGTTAATACTCACCATAGGAGGTTTGTTATATTTCCATAGGATGGTTAGTATAATTACAAACCATAGGATGGTTAGTATTTTACCACCATTGGATGGTTAGTATAATTACCATAGGATGGTTAGTATTTTAATACACACCATAGGATGGTTTAGTATAATAACATAGGGATGGTTAGTATAATTAAACAACAATAGGATGGTTAGTATAATACCATAGGATGGTTTAGTATAATACAAACCATAGGATGGTTGCTATGTACACACCATAGGATGGTTAGTATAATACATAGATGGTTAGTATATACACAACTTAGGGATGGTTAGTATAATACCATAGGATGGTTGTTATAATTCCACACCTTAGGATGGTTAGTATTAATACCATAGGTTGGTTTAGTAGTATTACAACACAATTGATTGTTAGTATAGTACACTCCATAGGATGGTTAGTATAATACCATAGGTTGGTTAGTATATTACACCATTAGGATGGTTAGTATAATACCATAGGATTGGTTAGTATAATTACACACCATAGGATGGTAGTATAATACCATAGGGATGGTTTGTATAATAACACAAGTAGGATGGTTAGTATAATACCTCCATAGGACTTGGTTAGTATAATTAATACCATAGGATGGTTAGTATAATACCACCATGAGGATGGTTAGTATAATACTCTCATGAGGATGGTTGTATAATACTCAACCATAGGATGGTTTTGTATAATACACACCATAGGATGGTTGTATAATACAACCCATAGGTTGGTTTGTTTAGTATATAAACTCATTTAGGATGGTTAGTATATTACACTACATTAGGATGTGGTAGTTTAATTCACTCATTAGGATGGTTTGTATTTTACTCACCATTGGTTGATTTAGTATAAGTCCTCCAGTGGATGGTTTGTTTTAAATACAGTGGTTGGTTTGTTTTTTTCACTCTTAGGATGTGGTATGCTTTATATAACTTTGGTTGGTTTGTATTTTTTACTCTCACATTAGGTGGGTTTGGATATGACTATCCTGGGTTGGTGAGTATAATTACCACCATAGGATGGTTAGTATTTTACCATAGGATGGGTTAGTATATTTTACATAGGATGGGTTAGTATAATGACACACCATTGGGTGGTTAGTATAAACCATAGGATGGTTAGTATAATACCATTAGGATGGTTAGTTATAACATAGGGATGGTTAGTTTAATTCAACACCATAGGATGTTTAGTATATTACACACCATAGGTTGGTTAGGTAAATTCACTCATAGGATGGTTAGTAATAATACACACCATAGGATGGTTTGGATAATTACCATAGGTGTTTAGTATATTACACACCATAGGATGGTTTGTATAATAAACACCATAGGATGGTTAGTTATACCTTAGGATGGTTAGTATATTTAAACAACCAAGGATGGTTAGTATAATACACACCATTGGATGGTTAGTATTATACATAGGATGGTTAGTATAATACTCACAATAGGCATGGTTAGTATAATACACACCATAGGGATGGTTAGTTTTTAATACACACAATAGCGACTGGATTAGTATAATACACACCATAGGTAGGGTTAGTTTAATTACACCTTAGGATGGTTAGTATAATACACCACCCATAGGATGGTTAGAATATTACACACCATAGGATGGTAGTTATAATTACACAACCATAGGAGGTTCTTAGATAATACCATTAGTGATGCGTTAGCTTTTATTTACGCATGGGTTGGTTAGTATAATTCACACCATAGGATGGTAGTATAATACACACCATAGGATGCGTTAGTATAATTAACACCATAGGATGGTTAGTATAATACACACCTTAGGATGGTTAGTATATTTCACTCCATAGGATGGTTGCTTAATACATAGGATGGTTTGTATAATACCATTATGGATGGTTAGTTGTTAGTATAATTCACACCATAGGATGGATTGTATAATACACACATTAGGCATGGTTAGTATAATACAAAACATAGGATGGGTAGTTATTATTACCTCACCATAGGATGGGTTAGTATAATACACCACGCATAGGTTGGTTAGTGTTAATACAAAAATAGGATGGGTTAGTGTAATACACACCATTGGATGGTTAGATATAATACACAACATAGGATGGTTAGTATAATTACACACTCATAGGATGGTTAGTATTAATACACACCATAGGATGGTTAGTATAATACACACATAGGATGGTTAGTTATAATACACACAATAGGATGGTTAGTATTAATACACTCCTTAGGATGGTTAGTATAATACCATAGGATGCGTTTAGTATAATACTTAGGTTGGTTAGTATAATTCCATAGGTTGGTTAGTATAATACCTAGATGGTTAGATAATACTCACTCATAGGATGGTTTTGTAGTATAATACACACCATGGATGGTTAGTATAATTTACCATTAGGCTTGGTTAGTATAATACACACCAATGGTTGGTTAGTATAATACCATAGGATGGATAGTATAATTCCTAGGCATGGTTTAGTTAATAAAACACCAATAGGATGGTTAGTTTAATACACCCTTGGATGGTCTAGTATGCAGCTATCAGTTGTCCACAAACAAGGGATGTTTTTCCAGTCAATTGGGAGAGGTGGGGAGAACCACGGGTGTCATAGTGGTAACAAAAAAATCCAGGAGGCAGCACTTGCAGGGCACCTAGTAAGGACGAATCCGGGACGCTGTGACCTGCGTGAAATAATGATGGTGGGATGGAAGAATGGGAAGTGGGAAGAGGAAACGAGGGGAAAAAAAATGGTAAGTGATGGGGGAAATGATGGTGAGAGATGAATGTGGCGAGGGAGGGTGTTGTGTCCACGCCCAGGGGTCGTGGAGAAGAAATGAGGCCAGTTCAAATCATTCTCTTGGAGCGTAAGCATGTTTTGCCCCCTTAGGAATAGGTGTCGCGGTCCTGGTGTTTTCTACGTCAAGAAAATAGGTGTTTTGTACTGTTTTACTCGCTAACTGGTTATAAACCTTGTTTAGGATACCGTTAAATATCGTTCAGGAATAGGCACGTGAGAAACACCTGGCCTATATTAGGAAAACGTTTCGGTCCTGGGACACGAAATCGTACATGGGACGGATACGTCCTTGGACCCTAAAGTACCTGGTTGGTGGATGGATTTCCGGTGTTGTACGCAGGTGTTTGCTCAAATTATTGTTTCTGCATTCAGTAAATGTGCTCACGATTACGACAGGATAAACGTTTCGCCCTAAACAGTACATATGCAACTGTACAGACCATAGCTGACACAATGACATACTATATACAAAGCCACTGGTTATGCAAGCATTTCCCACAACTTAGGTTAATCTTGTCCCCAGGATGCCCCCCACACCAGGCGTCAAGCACCCAGGTACTGCTAGGTGAACAAGGGCAGTAGGCGTAAGGAAATATTCTCTGAGTTTCACTTGTGCCGGGATCGATCCCAGACCCTCGGTTGTGAGCTGAGGACGCTATAAATCAACCAAATGAAATCTCTGGCCCACAGTTGCCTCCAAATTCACCCTGTACCTAATTAAATATTTCATAAAAAATGAAAGGAAGTACTTGTGAAAAGAGGAGAGAGAAGAGAGAGAGAGAGAGAGAGAGAGAGGGAGGGGGAGGGGGGGTTTGTATGGCAGTACGTTTTTTTTTAAATAGGTAGAGAGATAGGTGGTATGTTAGTGAGGTAGGGAGGTTTGCAGGGAATGAGGTATGGAGTTAGGTAGGAACGTAGTTAGCAAGGGGAATAGGAAGGTAGATAGGTAGGAAGGTGATAGAAAGGTAGGTAGGAAGGTAGATAGGTAGTTAGAAAGGTAGATAGGATGGTAGGTAGATAGATTGGTAGGACAATAGATATAGAGGTAGATAGGTAGACACAACACAGCAACCAAACTCACATTTTCTACAGGAAAAAACACAGAAAACAGAGTCGCAGGGGTGGCTCAATTAATCATTAATTACACGCAAATTTTGAAGACGAAGTCAGCTTGGCAACAAAGTGAAATATCGCAGGACTCAATTTGCGGTTTCTGCACGAGTGTTCCGCCGCGCTGCGCCTCTGATGAATGGCACCTTAATGGCGTTTCGCCATTAATTATGGTTGTATGGGAGGGAGGGGAA
Source organism: Cherax quadricarinatus (assembly GCF_026875155.1). Classification (NCBI taxonomy): domain Eukaryota; kingdom Metazoa; phylum Arthropoda; class Malacostraca; order Decapoda; family Parastacidae; genus Cherax; species Cherax quadricarinatus. The sequence goes on from NC_069494.1 coordinate 12,061,447, forward strand.
GCAAAGGAAATGGTGAGGAGTGGATAAGGGGAGGAAACTAACCAGAAGGGGAGAGGAGAAGTGGAAGGGAGAGAAATAAAAGGAAGAAGGGAGAGAGAGTGGAAAGGAGGAAGGGAGAGGGAGAGAGGGGTTGGGTATGCATATTGGTACTTTCCTGCCAGTAGGCCCTAGCATAGGCCTGCTGGCCTATGCTAGGCAGTTCCTACACACACACACACACACACACACACACAACACACCACACACACACACCCCACACACAGACACACCCCACACACACACAAGGGCACACACACACAGACACACACACACAGACCAACACACACACACACACACACACACCACACACACACACACACACACACACACACACCCCACACAAAACACACACACACACACAATCATTCTAAGCTTATCCAGGTACACAAAAATACAGTTACATAGATTATCGTACATAGCATATGTGTAGAGGTCCTATTTTAAAATGTTACATTGTACACGAGCACTGCAATAGTGGGACCAGTGGTGTGCCCGGGCTGGGAAGAAACATGGCTAGTTACTAGGCTGCCTAGTTTTTAAGGCATTTGTGGCTGAGTGGTGTAAAGCGTCACCTGGTACCTTGCCAGTCTTCCTGTAGTGGTTGCCATCTCTCTAATAATATTTGGAAAGAAGTAAATAATGATAGTGATTGTTATAGGAATGCAGTTAGAAGTGTGAGTAGATCTATAACCCACTATGATAACATGAACGTAGATAAGTATGTTTATGGAGCAACTTGTAATGTGAACACTGATGTTGTAGTGGCCAGGCTTAGGCTTGGTTACAAGTACTGACTGATGTTATAGTGGCCAGGCTTAGGCTTGGTTACAAGTACTGACTGATGTTGTAGTGGCCAGACTTAGGCTTGGTTACAAGTACTGACTGATGTTGTAGTGGCCAGACTTAGGCTTGGTTACAACTACTGACTGATGTTGTAGTGGCCCGGCTTAGGCTTGGTTACACGTTATGAACTGATGTTGTTGTAGCCAGACTTAGGCTTGTTAAAGTACTGACTGATGTTGTAGTGGCCAGACTTAGGCTTGGTTACAAGTACTGACTGATGTTGTAGTGGCCAGACTTAGGCTTGGTTACAA
>NC_069494.1:12063079-12150579 GCF_026875155.1 Cherax quadricarinatus
TAAAATTATTTTTCCCCTAACCCTTTTTGGATGAAGTTATTTTTATTTTAAATTTTTAATAAATTATTTTTATTTAAATTTTTGTGGAACTCCATAGTTTCCAGAATTCCCTAGTGGAAGTCGCGGAATTTCTCACGTAAAACAAAATTTTGGTTCTTGATTTTCCAAAATTTTTCCCCACTGAGAAACATAGTGGATGAAGGTTATTTATTATTGTTATTATTTTATTTTTTATTATTATTATTATTATTATTATTTATTTTTGGTGGTAGTAATAATAGAAGTAACAGTAGTAGTACAATTACTAGTTGTAGTAGTAGTGGTGGTAGTATTAGTAGTAGTAGTAATAGTATAAGTAGTGTAAATGGTAGTAGTAGTGGTGGTAGTAGTAGTGGTACTATTAGTAGTAGTGGTAGTAATAGTAGTAGTAATGGTAAAGTAGTATAAATGGTAGTAGTAGTGGTGGGGTTAGTAGTAGTAGCGGTAGTAGTGATGGTAGTAATGGTAGTAGTAATGGTAGTAGTAGTGGTAGTAGAAGTGGTGGTAGTAGTACTAGTAGTGGTGGCAGTAATGGTAGTAGTAGTGGTAGTAGTAGTAGTGGTGGTAGTAGTAGTAGTAGTGGTGGTGGTAGTAGTAGTAGTAGTGGTGGTGGTGGTAGTAGTAGTGGTGGTAGTAGTAGTAGTAGTGGTGGTGGTAGTAGTAGTAGTGGTGGTGGAAAGTAGTAGTGTGAGGTAGTAGTAGTAGTGGTGGTAATAGTAGTAGTGGTGGTAGTACTAGTAGTGGTGCTGGAAATGCTTGTAGTAATAGTGGTGATAGTAGTAGTGCTAGTAGTGGTGGTGGAAATGGTAGTAGTAGTAGTGGTGTTATAGTGGTGACTGTGTACGTAGTTGTGGATGTAGTAGTATAGTAGTAGTGGCGGCAGTAGTGGTGGTAGTGTAGTACTAGTAGTGGTGGTAGTAGTGGTAGTAGTAGTGGTAGTAATGGTAAGTGTTAAACCAGTGAGGGTTATTCAGCGTCATTAGAATTTGAGATAATTAAGTTTGATCCAAGGCGATAGCTTCAGTTCCAAGGATCAAGAGCCTTCTCAGCAGAGGAAAATGTTTGGCGAGTGTCCTTACCTAGCTGTATGTTCAGGGGTTGAGTCATTGCTTCTTGGTGGAACAAAGGGGAAAATTAGTTAAGGGGGAAAAGGAAAATAGAGAATCAGAAAGATAAAAAGAAGATGGGAGAAATTTGATGAGAGAGAGAGAGAGAGAGAGAGAGAGAGAGAGAGAGAGAGAGAGAATTGTTTGTTTGGCTTTCTCGGCTTTCCTTGAAGGGGTCATTTGTTCACTGAAACGGCTTTAAGAAGTTTTAAATTCCTTGGTTTTCTATGCTTCTTACTTCCTTACAGAGCCTCTCTCTCTCTCTCTCTCTCTCTCCTCTCTCTCTCTCTCTTTCTCTTTTTCTCTCTCTCTCTTTTTTTTTTTTTTACACAACCCACTCATCCACCACTGTGAGTAATAGACATTTTTCTATTTAAAGTCTGTTAGACTTTGAACTTGTCGAGATCAAGTCTTGTCTACCAAGTGGAAGACAGAATACGTAAGTCTGGGTAGAGGCTTCAAGTGGTCTTCAGTCTTTCTTAAAGACTTGTATTTCTTGAGGTCTTTAGGATCAGTCTTTGGGAGGATTGGCAGTCTGAAATGTGGATTAAAGTTAATTCTGTGTATATACACTGAGATGTGTTTATCTCTGTGTATATACACTGAGAGGTGTATATCAGTGTATATACACTGAGAGGTGTATATCTCAGTGTATATACACTGAGAGGTGTATATCTCAGTGTATATACACTGAGAGGTGTATATCTCAGTGTATATACACTGAGAGGTGTATATCTCAGTGTATATACACTGAGAGGTATATATTTATATATAGTGAGAGGTGTATACGTACATATATACCCTGAGAGGTGTATCTTTGTGTATATTCACAGAGATGTGTGTATATCTCTGTATGTACACTGTATATATAACATGAGGCGGGCCAAAACAACATGGGTTCGAGTCCTCGGCTAGTCGCAGTGTTGTTATTGGTTAAATCCACTCGTTCGTGGTTGCAATAATATAAATACTGCTTATGGAGGCTAGTACATCAAACGGGGAGTAGAATGAAATTAGCTCAGAGGCGTCCACACCACCGTATGTCCTCGGATCACGGTAAAACACCTAGCTCTGCTGGGTGCTTGATTCCTGTAGGATTGTGTGGTGTTGTGGGTTAGAGGCTCATGTGACTTCCGCACACCATGAGGCGGGCCAAAACGACATGGGTTCGACTCCTCGGCATGACCCTCATTATGTCGATTGACTTCAAACCCAATAAACTAACCAACCCCATCAGCCCAACAAACATAATGCAACAAATCGCCTTCTACCCCCACTCCGACTCGCATTACAAAATGCGCAGAACGCGAACTAATTTCGCGCTGGCGCGAAGCACATCTCCCCCTTCCTACAGTGCTAACTTACACTCTTAAATCGGGAAATATTTTTCTGCAGGAAAGCCGGTTGTAATGTTCGGGTTTGTTTACCTTCTTTGAGCAAACAGCAGTCATTGTAGACAGCAGTGATGGGGGGAGTTACTTCTCATGTTGTTTGTCCTACACTTCCCTGGGGAAGTGGAAAAATGGGGGAGGAGGCGGGGAGGAAGAATGGTTCGGGAGACGGGGAGATGGAAGAGGGGGTGGATTGAGAGGAGAGAAGCGGAGAGGAAGAGTGAATTGGGTAAGATCCTCAGGGTGTAAAAGAGAGGATAAGGTGTGTGTGTGTGTGTACTCACCTATTTGTGATTACAGGGGTCGATTCATAGCTCCTGGCCCCGCCTTTTCACTGATCGCTAGTACGATCAGTGCTGAGTTTCATCAAACTTCACCAAACTGTGTATGGTTCCTGCCTCCACTACTCCACTTCTGACAACTCAGTGACTAAAGAAATATTTCCTAACATCCTTTTGACTCATCTGAGTCTTCAGCTTCCAACTGTGACCCCTTGTTTCTCTGTCCCATCTCTGGAACGTCCTGTATCTGTCCAGTTTGTCAATTCCTTGCAGTATTTTGTATGTCGTTATCATGTCTCTCCTAACTCTCCTGTCCTTCAGTGTGGTCAGGCCAATTTCACTTAACCTTTTTTCGTAGGACATTCCAATTAGCTCTGGGACTAGTCTTGTTGCAAACCTTTGCACTTACCCTAATTTCTTGACGTTCTTGACCAGGTGTGGGTTCCAAACAGGTGCTGCATACTCCAGTATGGTCCTGACGTACACGGTGTACAGAGTCTTGAAAGGATTACTTACAAAGGTATCGGAACGCTATTCTCAAGGTTTGCCAGGCGCCCATATGCTGCAGCAGTTATCTGACTGATACGCCTCAGGAGACATGCTCGGTGTTATACTCACCCCAAGATCCTTTTCCTTGAGTGAGGTTTGCAGTCTTTGGCCACCTAGCCTGTACTCTGTCTGCAATCTTCTTTGCCCTTCCTTGATCTTCATGACTTTGCACATGGGGGCGTTAAATTCGAGAGGCCAGTTGCTGGACCAGGTGTCCAGTCTGTCCAGGTCTCTTTGTAGTCCTGCCTGATCCTCATCCGATTTAATTCTCCTCATTAACTTCACATTATCTGCGAACAGGGACACTTCCGAGTGTATCCCTTCCGTCATGTCGTTTACCTGGAGAGAGTTCCAGGGGTCAACGCCCCGCGGCCCGGTCTGTGACCAGGCCTCATATATCAAAAATAGTCCTGGTCCTAGTAGTGACCCCTATGGGACCCCGCACGTCACAGGCGCCCACTTTAATACCTCATAACGTACCATGACTCGTTGTTGCCTCCCTGTTAGGTATTCTCTGATCCATTGCAGTGCTCTTCCTGTTATACCTGCCTGATTCTCTAGCTTCTGCACTGTGTCGAAGGCCTTCTTGCAGTCCAAGAAGATGCAGCCTACCCACCACTCGTGTCTTCTTCTGTTACCTTGTCATAAAACTCCAGTAGGTTTGTGACACAGGATTTGCCTTCCATGAATCCGTGCTGGTTGTCGTTTATAACATTGTTCCTGTTCCAGGTGCTCCACCACTCTCTTCCTGGCAATCTTCTCCATGACTTTGCATAGTATACACGTCAGAGACACTGCCTCGTGTCTGTCTCCTTTCTTAAAAATGGGAACTACATTTGCCATCTTCCATACCTCAGGTAGTTGCCCAGTTTCAATGGATGTATTGAAAATTGTTGTTAGTGGCACACACAGCATCTCTGCTCCCTCTCTAAGGACCCACGGAGTGTGTATGTGTACTCACCTATTTGTGGTCGCAGGGGTTGAGTCGCAGCTCCTGGCCCCACCTTTTCGCTGATCGCTACTAGATCCACTCTCTCCCTCCTCTAAGAACCTTATCGTACCTCTTCTTAAAGCTATGTATGGATCCTGCCTTTATTACATCAATTCAGATTGTTCCACTTCCTGACTTCTCTATGTAACTGAAGTAATACTTCCTAACATCCCTATTATTCACATGAGTTTTTAACCTCCAGGAGTGTGTGTGTGTATGTGCTTGTGTGTATGTGTGTGTGTATGTGTGTGTGTAGGTGTGTGTATGTGTGTGTATGTGTGTGTGTGTGTGTGTGTGTATGTATGTATGTGCGTGTATGTGTGTGTGTATGTGTGTGTGTGTGTGTGTATGTGTGTGTGTGTGTGTGTGTGTGTGTGTGTGTGTGTGTGTGTGTGTGTGTGTGTGTACTCACCTAGTTTTCACCAAGTTGAGGTTGCAAGGGTTGAGTCCAAGCTCCTGGCCCCGCCTCTTCACTGGTCGCTACTAGGTCACTCTCCCTGAACGGTGAGCTTTATCGTACCTCTGCTTAAAGCTATGTATGGAGCCTGCCTCCACTACATCGCTTCCCAAACTATTCCACTTCCTGACTACTCTGTGGCTGAAGAAATACTTCCTAACATCCCTGTGATTCATCTGTGTCTTCAACTTCCAACTGTGTCCCCTTGTTGCTGTGTCCAATCTCTGGAACATCCTGTCTTTGTCAATCTTGTCAATTTCTCTCAGTAATTTGTATGTCGTTATCATGTCCCCCCTATCTCTCCTGTCCTCCAGTGTCGTCAGGTTGATTTCCCTTAACCTCTCCTCGTAGGACATACCTCTCAGCTCTGGGACTAGTCTTGTTGCAAACCTTTGCACTTTCTCTAGTTTCTTTACGTGCTTGGCTAGGTGTGGGTTCCAAACTGGTGCTGCATACTCCAATATGGGCCTAACGTACACGGTGTACAGGGTCCCGAACTATTCCTTATTAAGATGTCGGAATGCTGTTCTGAGGTTCGCTAGGCGCCCATATGCTGCAGCAGTTATTTGGTTGATGTGCGCTTCAGATGTGCCTGGTGTTATACTCGCCCAAAGATCTTTTTCCTTGAGTGAGGTTTGCAGTCTCTGGCCCCCTAGACTGTACTCCGTCTGCGGTCTTCTTTGCCCTTCCCCAATCTTCATGACTTTGCACTTGGTGGGGTTGAACTCCAGGAGCCAATTGCTGGACCAAGTCTGCAGCCTGTCCAGATCCCTTTGTAGTTCTGCCTGGTCTTCGATCGAATGAATTCTTCTCATCAACTTCACGTCTTCTGCAAACAGGGACACCTCAGAGTCTATTCCTTCCGTCATGTCGTTCACAAATACCAGAAACAGCACTGGTCCTAGGACTGACCCCTGGGGGACCCCGCTGGTCACAGGTGCCCACTCTGACACCTCGCCACGTACCATGACTCGTTGCTGTCTTCCTGACAAGTATTCCCTGATCCATTGTAGTGCTTTCCCTGTTATCCCTGCTTGGTCCTCCAGTTTTTGCACTAATCTCTTGTGTGGAACTGTGTCAAACTCCTTCTTGCAGTCCAAGAAAATACAATCCACCCACCCCTCTCTCTCTTGTCTTACTGCTGTCACCATGTCATAGAACTCCAGTAGGTTTGTGACACAGGATTTCCCATCCCTGAAACAATGTTGGCTGCTGTTGATGAGATCATTCCTTTCCAGGTGTTCCACCACTCTTCTCCTGATAATCTTCTCCATGATTTTGCATACTATACATGTCAGTGACACTGGTCTGTAGTTTAATGCTTCATGTCTGTCTCCTTTTTTAAAGATTGGGGCTACATTTGCTGTCTTCCATGCCTCAGGCAATCTCCCTGTTTGTGTGTGTTTGTAGCCACCAATTTGTGTTTGAGTGAGGTCGAAACTTAGCTCCTGGCCCCGCTTTGTAGACCAAACTTAGAAGGGCACAACTGACTGCTGGTATCTTGGGCCATATCATATCTACTCTTGAAACTGTGTAGTGTGTGTTTTACACGTTTCATGTTTACTAGAGCTCTGGGTAGGGGAGTAAATTCTTGGGTCAACTTTGGGTAGGGGTGGTTTTGATAAGGACCTGCCTTGTATGGGCCAGTAGGCCTTCTGCCATCTTATGCTCTTTATAAAAAACTTTGTAGAGCAACAGAGCTTTTGACTTGAAGCAGCTCTGTGTAGAGTCAAGCGTAGTATGAACAGAGGTTCGTCCTGTGTGTAGTGGCTACCAGACTTGTCTGTTAGGTAAGTTACATGTAGAGGAGGCAGGATCCATACATAGCTTTAAGGAGAGGTATGATAAAGCTCCTGGAGCAGTGAAAGAGTGGATCCAGGAGCTGTGACTCGACCCCTGGAACCATAGTTAAGTGAGTACATAGATGAATGGTTCAGAGAACCGACATGTTGATAAATTAGAACCATTCATCTACAAACCTGTCAGACACTGCAACTTCTTGGGATCTTAATACTTGAAAATTCTTCGCTTGCCTAACCCTTGGGCACGACCTTGGGCACGACCTTGGGCACGACCTACTTCCACATTGAACAAATGTAACACGACCTATGACTGCTGCACCTCTCCTGCCATACGGTTTATAAGCTCCTTCTCAGCTCATATGCCGTATTCTATTCAAGATTGATGGACTGACCACATCGACTCAAGGTTGAGGGACTGATTACCTCATTCTCCTCCTGTTCTTCAAGTTTCTCCTATGTATGGACTGATGAAGCCACTGTGTGGCGAAACGTTTCCTCAATAAAGATACCCAAGAGTTGCACATGTGTCTAATTTATCAAGTGAGTACATGCACACTTAGGCATCTATTCCGAAACGTATCGCCTACACAGTAGGTTTCTTTAGTCGAGTACAGAGGAGTTTGTAGACGTAGTAGAGAGATGTAGACGATGTAGTTGATAGACTGATTGCATTTACAACAGGAACATAACGGAGAAACACTGCAGAACGCCTACTGGCCCATACTAGACAGGTCTTGACTCACGAAATCGTAATGACACGATTGTAAAGAAACCATACCACGGGTGGGGTTAGAACCCGCGATCAGAGAGTCATAAAACTCCAGACAGACGCGTTAGCCACTGCACCAGCTGGCCCAGTGGCTAGCGCGTCGGTCTGGAGTTTTATAACTCTGACCGCGGGTTCTAACCCCGCCCGTGGTGTGTTTTTTTCTAGACAGTATTCTTAAACCCCAACGCAATAACAAAATTATATACCCAAATATAGCAGAAATGTCTCATTTATGAAGACATCAGCTGCTCCACCTCTGACAACACTCCATGGCTCTCGTCTCCGCCGTAAATATCGACAATAATTATTTAATTAAAGGTCTACGTCCTTATGTAGCACCAGCAGATTATTTTTAGAACCTGGGAAGTCATTCGTCACTGCAAGAGTTGTTGCAGATCTAATCTCTGCACATTGCTTGTAGTTGACTTTCCAGTATGGCTTAAATTTCTTAATTTTTCCTTCAAGGGGTGTGTAATTGATGGTAGGCATAGGTGGTTGTGTCTAACTGTAGCCTCAGTCTACTGTGGTATTGGTATGTCTAACTGTAGCCTCAGTCTACTGTGGTATTGGTATGTCTAACTGTAGCCTCAGTCTACTGTGGTATTGGCATGTCTAACTGTAGCCTCAGTCTACTGTGGTATTGGTATGTCTAACTGTAGCCTCAGTCTACTGTGGTATTGGTATGTCTAACTGTAGCCTCAGTCTACTGTGGTATTGGTATGTCTAACTGTAGCCTCAGTCTACTGTGGTATTGGTATGTCTAACTGTAGCCTCAGTCTACTGTGGTATTGGTATGTCTAACTGTAGACTGAGTCTATTTAAGGGGGTCAGACCCTCAGCACGGAGAAGAGTTTAGTTTGGACAGTTATTTTGTCAGTAGGGTTGAGTAGAACTTGCCTAGCGTGGGCCAGTAGGCCTTCTGCAGTGTTCCTCTGTTCATTTGTTTTTATAATATATATATTATTTTTGCTCTGGAAATTACTCACACCCCTTTAGAGGGGGCGGCAGCCCCCTGGGTAATCGCGGCTTTAAAAATTGTGTACGAGATACCCCAGGTATCGTTCTGCAAGGTACGAGGTACTCTAGGTCTCGTTCTGCAAGGTACGAGGTACTCCAGGTCTCGTTCTGCAAGGTACGAGGTACTCCAGGTCTCGTTCTGCAAGGTACGAGGTACTCCAGGTCTCGTTCTGGAAGGTACGAGGTACTCCAGGTCTCGTTCTGCAAGGTACGAGGTACTCCAGGTTTCGTTCTGCAAGGTACGAGGCACTCCAGGTCTCGTTCTGCAAGGTACGAGGTACTCCAGGTCTCGTTCTGCAAGGTACGAGGTACTCCAGGTTTCGTTCTGCAAGGTACGAGGTACTCCAGGTTTCGTTCTGCAAGGTACGAGGTACTCCAGGTCTCGTTCTGCAAGGTACGAGGTACTCCAGGTCTCGTTCTGCAAGGTACGAGGTACTCTAGGTCTCGTTCTGCAAGGTACGAGGTACTCAGGTCTCGTTCTGCAAGGTACGAGGTACTCCAGGTCTCGTTCTGCAAGGTACGAGGTACTCCAGGTCTCGTTCTGCAAGGTACGAGGTACTCCAGGTCTCGTTCTGCAAGGTACGAGGTACTCCAGGTCTCGTTCTGCAAGGTACGAGGTACTCCAGGTCTCGTTCTGCAAGGTACGAGGTACTCCAGGTCTCGTTCTGCAAGGTACGAGGTACTCCAGGTCTCGTTCTGCAAGGTACGAGGTACTCCAGGTCTCGTTCTGCAAGGTACGAGGTACTCCAGGTCTCGTTCTGCAAGGTACGAGGTACTCCAGGTCTCGTTCTGCAAGGTACGAGGTACTCCAGGTCTCGTTCTGCAAGGTACGAGGTACTCCAGGTCTCGTTCTGCAAGGTACGAGGTACTCCAGGTCTCGTTCTGCAAGGTACGAGATACTCCAGGTCTCGTTCTGCAAGGTACGAGATACTCCAGGTATCGTTCTGCAAGGTACGAGGTACTCCAGGTCTCGTTCTGCAAGGTACGAGGTACTCCAGGTCTCGTTCTGCTAGGTACGAGGTACTCCAGGTCTCGCTCTGCAAGGTACGAGATACTCCAGGTCTCGTTCTGCAAGGTACGAGGTACTCCAGGTCTCGTTCTGCAAGGTACGAGCTACTCCAGGTCTCGTTCTGCAAGGTACGAGGCACTCCAGGTCTCGTTCTGCAAGGTACGAGGTACTCCAGGTCTCGTTCTGCAAGGTACGAGGTACTCCAGGTCTCGTTCTGCAAGGTACGAGGTACTCCAGGTCTCGTTCTGCAAGGTACGAGGTACTCCAGGTCTCGTTCTGCAAGGTACGAGGTACTCCAGGTCTCGTTCTGCAAGGTACGAGATACTCCAGGTCTCGTTCTGCAAGGTACGAGGTACTCCAGGTCTCGTTCTGCAAGGTACGAGGTACTCCAGGTCTCTATCTGCAAGGTACGAGGTACTCCAGGTCTCGTTCTGCAAAGTACGAGGTACTCCAGGTCTCGTTCTGCATGGTACGAGATACTCCAGGTCTTGTTCTGCAAGGTACGAGGTACTCCAGGTCTCGTTCTGCAAGGTACGAGGCACTCTAGGTCTCGTTCTGCAAGGTACGAGGTACTCCAGGTCTCGTTCTGCAAGGTACGAGGTACTCCATTTCTCGTTCTGCAAGGTACGAGGTACTCCAGGTCTCGTTCTGCAAGGTACGAGGTACTCCAGGTCTCGTTCTGCAAGGTACGAGGTACTCCAGGTCTCGTTCTGCAAGGTACGAGGTACTCCAGGTCTCGTTCTGCAAGGTACGAGGTACTCCAGGTCTCGTTCTGCAAGGTACGAGGTACTCCAGGTCTCTTTCTGCAAGGTACGAGGTACTCTAGGTCTCGTTCTGCAAGGTACGAGGTACTCCAGGTCTCGTTCTGTAAGGTACGAGATACTCCAGGTCTCGTTCTGCAAGGTACGAGGTACTCCAGGTCTCGTTCTGCAAGGTACGAGGTACTCCAGGTCTCGTTCTGCAAGGTACGAGATATTCCATGTCTCGTTCTAGAAGGTACGAGATATTCCAGGTGTTACACATGAATCAGACACAGGTGTTACGTATGAATCAGGTGTTACACGTGAATCAGACACAGGTGTTACATATGAATCAGACACAGGTGTTACATATGAATTAGACACAGGTGTTACATATGAATTAGACACAGGTGTTATACGTGAATCAGACACAGGTGTTACACGTGAATCAGACACAGGTGTTACACGTGAATCAAACACAGGTGTTACACGTGAATCAGACACAGGTGTTACACGTGAATCAGACACAGGTGTTACATATGAATTAGACACAGGTGTTACACGTGAATCAGACACAGGTGTTACATATGAATTAGACACAGGTGTTACACGCGAATCAGACACAGGTGTTACACGTGAATCAGACACAGGTGTTACATATGAATTAGACACAGGTGTTACACGTGAATCAGACACAGGTGTTACACGTGAATCAGACACAGGTGTTACATATGAATTAGACACAGGTGTTACACGTGAATCAGACACAGGTGTTACATATGAATTAGACACAGGTGTTACACGTGAATCAGACACAGGTGTTACATATGAATTAGACACAGGTGTTACATGTGAATTAGACACAGGTGTTACACGTGAATCAGACACAGGTGTTACACGTGAATCAGACACAGGTGTTACACGTGAATCAGACACAGGTGTTACACGTGAATCAGACACAGGTGTTACACGTGAATCAGACACAGGTGTTACACGTGAATCAGACACAGGTGTTACATATGAATTAGACACAGGTGTTACACGTGAATCAGACACAGGTGTTACATATGAATTAGACACAGGTGTTACACGTGAATCAGACACAGGTGTTACACGTGAATCAGACACAGGTGTTACACGTGAATCAGACACAGGTGTTGCACATAACCGTAATGAAAAACGATAGTTATCTTACACTTCCAGCAGACATCAAGGGACTGTAAACACATGATAAAACACCCGTATTGTTTAGCAGGTATTACTGGGACTATGGACTCATCTGCAAGTCTTAATATCTGATTAATTAATGCGTGATTCCGCTCACCTCGTTAAAATTAGTGATAATTACTTTTGGGATTGTGAGTGGAGTGGTCGTCTGACACGTTAACTGCGTTGTTTCCTCGTTATTGTGTCAAATTTGTTAAGTATATGAGTAGAGACCGGGCCACGGGGGCGCTGACCCCTGGAACCCCCCCTCCAGGTAATGGATTACCTTGTCAGGTGGGTAGTGCAGCTGGAATGTGATTACAGCTGGTTTTTTTAAGCAGCTGGGATTCCATATGGTGTTTCTGTACGCTTTGCGTAGGTGTCGCTAAGTTGCTATCGAACTGCGTATGGCTCATTCTAAGTTAGCTAGCTTAGAAGGCTAAAGTTAGAAGGAATATTAGTTTTTAAATCATATATGATATATTGTTTTATATCATATATCGCCATTGGTACACTAAGTGTAAACACCATAAGTGTCCGGGGCCCAAGACTGTTCAACAGCCTCCCATCAAGCATTAGGGGAATTGCCAATAAACTCCTGGCTGCCTTCAAGACCCCTGGCTGCCTTCAAGACCCCTGGCTGCCTTCAAGACCCCTGGCTGCCTTCAAGACCCCTGGCTGCCTTCAAGAACCCTGGCTGCCTTCAAGACCCCTGGCTGCCTTCAAGACCCCTGGCTGCCTTCAAGACCCCTGGCTGCCTTCAAGACCCCTGGCTGCCTTCAAGACCCCTGGCTGCCTTCAAGACCCCTGGCTGCCTTCAAGACCCCTGGCTGCCTTCAAGACCCCTGGCTGCCTTCAAGACCCCTGGCTGCCTTCAAGACCTCTGGCTGCCTTCAAGACCCCTGGCTGCCTTCAAGACCCCTGGCTGCCTTCAAGACCCCTGGCTGCCTTCAAGACCCCTGGCTGCCTTCAAGACCCCTGGCTGCCTTCAAGACCCCTGGTTGCCTTCAAGACCCCTGGCTGCCTTCAAGACCCCTGGCTGCCTTCAAGACCTCTGGCTGCCTTCAAGACCCCTGGCTGCCTTCAAGACCCCTGGCTGCCTTCAAGACCCCTGGCTGCCTTCAAGACCCCTGGCTGCCTTCAAGACCCCTGGCTGCCTTCAAGACCCCTGGCTGCCTTCAAGACCCCTGGATACCTAAAGTCAGTGCCGGATCAGCCGGGCTGTGGTTCGTACGTTGGACTGCGTGCGGCCAGCAGTAACAGCCTAGTTGATCAGGCCCTGATCCATCGGGAGGCCTGGTCATGGACCGGGCCGCGGGGGCGTTGATCCCCGGAATAACCTCCAGGTTGTCTTGCGTATAGAACGTTTGTATACTTACGTTTTACGCTGCGTAGGATTTGTTAACGTGAGATGGAAATTGCGTATGATTCATTTTAGGTTAGCTAATTTAAAATGAATTAGTTAAAAATATCTAAATTTTAACTTTGTTAAAATGTAATGTTAAATTTAATATGAAGTTCACTAGAAGGTTAAATTCGTCTGGCTCATCCTCTGTCTATTAGGGTAATAGATGGTAATAGAGGCATGGCCTAGGGCCTAGGCCTCTGCTCGGCCAGGCTGAAGAATTAGACACATGTGCAACATCTGGGAGTCCTTATTGTAGATGTTTCGCCCTTCAGTGGCTTTATCAGTAGAAATTCAACTTCTAACTTTATATGCGAAAGACGAGGTAATCAGTCCCTGGAGAAGACCCTGCAGCAGAGGACATCAACACCACCTTCTTCACGGCTGCTACAACTAACCCATCCCTTCGGGTAGGACCTATTTCCCCCGGGGGTTCCTCCCTACCAGAAAACTTGCCCCGGGTCTAACAGTCCTTTCCCTGACTTATATGGCCCCGCCTCCTTGTTTGTTTCCGATCTCCTCTACTACGGTGCTCTCCAAACCCAAGGGCTGAGGGACTGATTACCTCTTTTTTGTTTATGTTCTCCGTCTTCAAATTATGTCTAGAATCGGTATTGAAAAACCCCGGTGGCGAAAATCACAGTAAAATACGGGGCAAGGGTAAAAAATTGTGTGTACTCGGCGCGATTCACAAATGTTTAAAAAAGGAACGATTTCTAAATTAAGGGATTTTGACCCCCTTCAGTCCCGGGAAAAAAAATTTAAATGAGGGAATAAAGAATTATAAAGCTTTATTTTGGATAAAACCCTAGGGGTTGGGTTCCAGTTGAGTGAGGCAAGGGGTTTTTGTTTTGACGTGCGTTGGGTGTGAGCCCAATATTTTGAAGGGTTCATGGAAATGGTTAGCGGACTTGGTCCTGGGTTTGCCCTCTGAAGGTGGTGAGGATGCTACAGTTCTGGGGTGGGGAAATACAGACCGTATCAGAAGGATGAGGGGGATTGTTTCAGTTTTGGGGGTGGGAAAAAAAAGTACCGTACTCTGAAGGTGAGTGGGATGTTACAGTTTGGAGGTGGGAAGAAGGACCTGTATCTGAAGGTGGTGAGGTGTTACAGTTTGGAGGTGGGAAGTACAGACCCGTACTCGAAGGATAAGGAGGATGTTACCTTCTGGAGGTGGGAAGTACATACCTTACTTGAAGGATAATGAGGATGTTACAGTTCTTTTGGGGGTGGGGAAGTACATTTCTGTATCTGAAGGAGATGGGTGTTACAGTTTTTGGGGTGGGAAGACGTCCTGTACTTGAAGGAGAGTGGGATGTTCGTTCTGGAGGTGGGAAGTCAGTGCCTGTACTCTGAAGGATGAGTGGGTGTTACAGTTTGGAGGTGGGAAGTACGTCCGTTTGGGTGAGTGAGGATGTTTTAAATTTGGAGGGGGGAAGTACGTGCCTTTTCTTGAAGGATGATGAGGATGTTCAGTTTGGGGTGGGGTCAGTGCCCGTACTCTGAAGGTGAGTGAGGATGTTCAGTTCGGAGGTGGGAATAAGCACCTGAATCTGAAGGAGAGTGAGGGGTTACGTCCTGGAGGTGGGAAGTACAGTACCTTATTGGGATGAGTGAGGGGTTCGTTCTGGAGGTGGGGGAAATACGTACCCGTACTGTGAAGGAGAGTGAGGTGTTTCGTCTGGAGGTGGGAGTAGGTCCTTACTTGAAGATGGGAGGATGTTACAGCCCGGAGGTGGGGGAAGTCCTGTACTCGAAGGTGGTGAGGATGTTACAGTCCCGGAGGGGGGAAGTAGGGCCCGGGACTTGAAAGGATGGTGAGGTGTTACAGTCCGGAGGTGGGAAGTAGTCCTGTATCTGAAGGATGAGTGAGGGGTTACAGTCCTGGAGGTGGGAAAATTTGGGACCTGTACTTGAAGGAGAGTGAGGTGTTTAAATCCTGGAGGTGGGGGGAAGGGACCCGTACTCGAAGGATGATGGGATGTTCCGTTGGGGTGGGAAGAGTTCCTGTACTCTGAAAGGGGGAGTGAGGATGTTCAGTCCCGGAGGGGGAAGTAGGGACTGTACTTGAAGGATAGTGAGGTGTTACAGTTTTTGGGGGGGGAAGTCAGTCCTGACTTGAAGGTGAGTAGGAGTTACAGTTTGGGGTGGGAAAGTACAGTCCCGTATTGAAGGGTGAGTGAGGAGTTCGTCCCGGAGGGGGGAAAGTACCAGTAAATGTTTCCGGGAAAGGGGGGAAGAGTCCGCCCGGGGTGGGGGGGCAGCCCGGGGGGGAAACGTACCTGACTTGAAGGATGGGGGATGTTACAGTTCTGGAGGTGGGAAAAACAGTACCTGCCTTGAAGGCTGATGAGGATGTTTCAGTTTGGAGGTGGGGAGTACAGTACCCGTACTCTGAAGGATGATGAGGATGTTACAGTCCTGAGGTGGGGAAATACAGTACCTGTACCCGAGGATGAGTGGGGATGTTAAGTTTGGAGGGGGGGGGGAAATCAGTACCTTATCTGAAGGATGAGTGGGTGTTACAGTTCTGGAGGTGGGAGTCTACCTGATTGAAGGTGGGAGGATGTTACAGTTCGGAGGTGGGGGAAAACTTCCCCCTACTTTAAAGGTGAGTGAGGATGTTACGTCTGGAGGTGGGAAGTCAGTACCGTACTTGAAGGCGGTGAGGATGTTAAGTTTTGGAGGTGGGAAGTACGACCGATCTGAAGGATGGTGAGGTGTTACAGTCCTGGAGGTGGGAAATACAGTACCTGAATTGAAGGATGAGTGGGATGTTACAGTCCTGGGGTGGGAAGTACGTACCCGTACTCTGAGGTTTTAGTGGGGGATGTTTCAGTCCCGGAGGGGGAGACGTACCTGTACTTGAAAGGGTGGTGAGGATGTTCAGTTTTGGGGGTGGAAACAGTACCTGTATCTGAAGGGTGAGTGAGGATTTTTACGTTCTGGGGTGGGAAGTACAATACCTGTACTTGGGATGGTGAGGATGTTACAGTTCTGGGGGTGGGAAGTAAGTACCCGTACTTGAAGGAGAGTGAGGAGTTACAGTTCTGGAGGTGGGAAAAATAAGTACTGTCTCTGAAGGGTGATGGGATGTTAAGTTTGGAGGTGGGAAATCAGTTCCTTTCTCTGAAGGATGGTGAGGGTGTTCAGTTTGGGGTGGGAAGTACGTACCTGACTTGAAGGTGAGTGAGGATTTTACATCCTGGGGGGGGGAAGTACAGTCCCTGTACTTGAGGATGAGTGAGGATGTTACGTTTGGGAGGGGGGAAGTACATCCCTTATCAGAAGGATAGTGAGGATTTTACTTTGGAGGGGGAATACAGCCCGCCTCTGAAGCTAGAAGCGGAGGGTATAGTGCTTGCACTCTGAGAGAGGAGTGATGACGTAGCAGTTGAAAGCACCATCTGAGATGCTATCAAACTTCTTCCAAGACAGTAATTGAATAAATAATTATAAAAGTATTTTCTTCTCTAATTCTGTGATTCATCCCACCTCAATGTAACTAGTTCAGCTATCAAAACATCCAGGCCCAGTGCCTGGACCCATTATGTACCTCTGTAATGTTGAGGTACAGTGCCTGGTCCCATTATGTACCTCTGTAATGTTGAGGTACAGTGCTGGACCCATTATGTACCTCTGTTAATGTTGAGGTACAGTGCCTGGACCCATTATGTTACCTCTGTAATGTTGAGGTACAGTGCCTGGACCCATTATGTACCTCTGTAATGTTGAGGTACAGTGCCTGGACCCTTATGTACCTCTGTAATGTTGAGGTACAGTGCCTGGACCCATTATGTACCTCTGTAATGTTGAGGTACAGTGCCTGGACCCATTATGTACCTCTGTAATGTTGAGGTACAGTGCCTGGACCATTATGTACCTCTGTAATGTTGAGGTACAGTGCCTGGACCCATTATGTACCTCTGTAATGTTGAGGTACAGTGCCTGGACCCATTATGTACCCCTGTAATGTTGAGGTACAGTGCACTGGACCCATTATGTACCTCTGTAATGTTTGAGGTACAGTGCCTGGACCCATTATGTACCTCTGTAATGTTGAGGTACAGTGCCTGGACCCATTATGTACCTCTGTAATGTTGAGGTACAGTGCCTGGACCCATTATGTACCTCTGTAATGTTGAGGTACAGTGCCTGGACCCATTATGTACCTCTGTAATGTTGAGGTACAGTGCCTGGACCCATTATGTACCTCTGTAATCTTTTGACTACCGCCCACAGGACGGGCATAGGGTGACTACCACCCACAGGATGGGTATAGGGTAACTACCGCCCACAGGACGGGTATGGGGTAACTACCGCCCACAGGACGGGTATAGGGTAACTACCGCCCACAGGACGGGTATAGGGTAACTACCACCCACAGGACGGGTATAGGGTAACTACCACCCACAGGACGGGTATAGGGTAACTACCGCCCACAGGACAGGTATAGGGTAACTACCACCCACAGGACGGGTATAGGGTAACTGCCACCCACAGGACGGGTATAGGGTAACTACCACCCACAGGACAGGTATAGGGTAACTACCACCCACAGGATGGGTATAGGGTAACTACCGCCCACAGGACGGGTATAGGGTAACTACCACCCACAGGATGGGTATAGGGTAACTACCGCCCACAGGACGGGTATAGGGTAACTACCACCCACAGGATGGGTATAGGGTAACTACCACCCACAGGATGGGTATAGGGTAACTACCGCCCACAGGACGGGTATAGGGTAACTACCACCCACAGGATGGGTATAGGGTACATAATAAACATATTAAACTAACACCACCAGGAATTAAACTCAGATCCTCCATACTGATAAAACTAAAAATTAACCTGCTAACAAGAAATCGATTTTGTGTCGACCAGTATAGCAGACAGTATATTGTGACCTGGCATTATTAGGCAGCATTTACCTGGAATTTTAGACAATTTTTATTATAGATCCTTATAAAAGGATTATGCAAAAAATACTGAGACTTTTAAGTAAATTACTGTAATTTCTTTCTGAACGACTTGGATAAATGGAACGAAAGAAAGAAGACTTGGATAAATGGAACAAAAGAAAGATAATGGAATATATTGGAGGTAAATGGTATATAATGGAGAAAGAGAAATAGTGTAACTTGAAGAATATAAAAAGTCTAAATTTGTACTGTACGTTTTCAAAAGTCTAAATTTGTACTGTACGTTTTCAAAAGTCTAAATTTGTACTGTACGTTTTCAAAAGTCTAAATTTGTACTGTACGTTTTCAAAAGTCTAAATTTGTACTGTACGTTTTCAAAAGTCTAAATTTACGTTTTTATTTACAAAATATTTACAGAATTTGCGAGATATTTTAATATCTGCAGGAATGGTCAGCACTCCTCGGCCTCTTGGACCAGAGCCTGGTCAACCAGGCTGTTACTGGTGTCCTCATGCAGTCCAACATACAAGCCACAGCAAGGCTGATCAGCAGCTGACATTAGAAATCTTTCCCGTACCCTTTTGATAGCTCGGGATCTATTGTGATCATCCTAATGCTTGAGAGATGCTGTTGAATAGTCTTGGGCCCCTTACACTATGTCACTCACTGTATTAATGGCAACCTTGATCTTCACTTCTTGCATCTTGCTATCGTAGGGACTGATTGCTGTCTGCAAATTTGGGAGTAATTCCCCAAAAATTTTCCAGGTGTAGATTATGATGTATCTTTGTCGCCTTCGTTCCAGGGAATACAAGTGACTTCAGATGTGCCCAGTAATCTTGGTGCTTGACTAAGTTTACAAGTACATTCTCCAGATCTGAACCCCTCAAGGAAGGTTCCTTGATGTTGGTGAGGGGCTCTTGATTTAGGGAATTGGATCTGTGCTCCAGTTCCCCGAATTAAGCCTGAATGCCTTCCACATCCCCCCCAGGCGCTGTATAATCCTCCGGGTTTAGCGATTCCCCCTTGATTTTAATAATAAATCCAGATCTGAAATCTCGTCTACCTTAAACTGTTGGGAAGTTGCGTCTAGCCTCAAGGTCGTCATCATGACGACTTTGAGGGGACTTGAGCTAGAGCTCATCACCTATTCGGCACGACTTACATATATATGTACATAAATGTTTCAGAGAACCGACAAGTTGATAAATTCGACACATGTGCGACACTTAGGTGTCATGGATGAGGAAACGTTTATCCACCCAGTGACTTCATCAGTCCAATACAAGGGAGAACGTTGAAGATCAGGTGGAGAGTGAGGTAATCAGTCCCTCAGCTTCGAGTCGCTGTAATCAGTCATCAATCTTGAAATTATATATATATATTATATATATTATATATAAATATATATATTTTAATATATATATTATGCGTGTCGTATGAGGCGACAAAAAAATGCCGGGAGCAAGGGGCTAGAAAACCCTTTCCTGTAGACATTTACTAAAAAAAGAGAAGAAAAAAAACTTTATAAAATGGGTTGTTTAAATGTGCGTGGATGTAGTGCGGATGACAAGAAACAGAAAGATGTGATGTTATGAATGAAAACAAGTTGGATGTCCTGGCCCTAAGTGAAACAAAGTGAAGGGGTAGGGAGTTTCAGTGGGGGGAAATAAATGGGTTTAAAATCTGGAGTATCTGAGAGAGTTAGAGCAAGGAAGGGGTAGCAGTAATGTTAAATGATCAGTTAGGGAAGGAGGAAAAAGAGAATATGGAATGTGAAAATTCAAGAATTATGTGGAGTAAAGTAAAGGTTGGATGCGAGAAGTGGGTCTTTAATAAAGCGTGTATGCACCTGGAGAAGAGAGGAATGCAGAGGAGAGAGAGAGATTTTGGGAGATTTTTAAGTGAATGTATAGGAGCCTTTAAACCCAAAAGTGAGAGAGTAATTGTGGTAGGGGACCTGAATGCTAAAGTAGGAGAAACTTTTAGAGAGGGTGTGGTAGGTAAGTTTGGGGGGTTACCGGGTGGTAAATGATAATGGGAGCCCTTTGATTGAACTTTTTTATAGAAAGGGGTTTTAGTTATAGGTAATACATATTTTAAGAAAAAGAGAATAAAATAAGTATACAAGATATGATGTAGGGCGAAATGACAGTAGTTTGTTGGATTATGTATTGGTAATAAAAGACTATTGAGTAGACTTCGGTGTACATGTTTATAGAGGGGCCACAGATATATCAGATCACTTTCTAGTTGTAAACTACACTAGAGTAAAGGGAGATGGGATACAAGGAAAATAGAAGCATCAGGGGAAAAGAGAGGTGAAGGTTTATAAACTAAAGAGGAGGCAGTTAGGGTAAGATATAAACAGCTATTGGAGGATAGATGGGCAAATGAGGCATAGGCAAAGGGGTCGAAGAGGTATGGGGTAGGTTTAAAAATGTAGTGTTAGAGTGTTTCAGCAGAAGTTTGTGGTTACAGGAAAGTGGGTGCGGGAGGGAAGAGGAGCGATTGGTGGAATGATGATGTAAAGAGAGTAGTAAGGGAGAAAAAGTTAGCATATGAGAAGTTTTTACAAAGTAGAAGTGATGCAAGGAGGGAAGAGTATATGGGAAAAAGAGAGAGGTTAAGAGAGTGGTGAAGCAATGTAAAAAAGAGAGCAAATGAGAGAGTGGGTGAGATGTTATCAACAAATTTTGTTGAAATAAGAAAAAGTTTTGGAGTGAGATTAACAAGTTAAGAAAGCCTAGAGAACAAATGGATTTGTCAGTTAAAAATAGGAGAGGAGAGTTATTAAATGGAGAGTTAGAGGTATTGGGAAGATGGAGGGAATATTTTGAGGAATTGTTAAATGTTGATGAAGATAGGGAAGCTGTGATTTCGTGTATAGGGCAATGAGGAATAAACATCTTGTAGGAGTGAGGAAGAGCCAGTTGTGAGTGTGGGGGAAGTTCGTGAGGCAGTAGGTAAAATGAAAGGGGGTAAGGCAGCCGGGATTGATGGGATAAAGATAGAAATGTTAAAAGCAGGTGGGGATATAGTTTTGGAGTGGTTGGTGCAATTATTTAATAAATGTATGGAAGAGGGTAAGGTACCTAGGGATTGGCAGAGAGCATTATCTGGAGTTTATCTGGAGAGAGTTCCGGGGGTCAACGCCCCCGCGGCCCGGTCTGTGACCAGGCCTCCTTAGGTCAGTGTCCCAGGATGCGACCCACACCAGTCGACTAACACCCAGGTACCCATTTTACTGATGGGGAACATAGACAACAGGTGGAAAGAAACACGTCCAATGTTTCTACTCTGGCTGGGAATCGAACCCAGGCCCTCACCGTGTGAAGCGAGAGCGTTAACCACCAGGCCACCAGAGCCCCATAGCATAGTTCCTTTGTATAAAGGCAAAGGGGATAAAAGAGAGTGCAAAAATTATAGGGGGATAAGTTTGTTGAGTATACCTGGTAAAGTGTATGGTAGAGTTATTATTGAAAGAATTAAGAGTAAGACTGAGAATAGGATAGCAGATGAACAAGGAGGCTTTAGGAAAGGTAGGGGGTGTGTGGACCAGGTGTTTACAGTGAAACATATAAGTGAACAGTATTTAGATAAGGCAAAAGAGGTCTTTGTGGCATTTATGGTTTTGGAAAAGGCGTATACAGGGTGGATGGGGGGCAATGGGGCAATTTTGCAGGTGTTGGTGTGGGAGGTAGGTTATGAAAGCAGTAAGATTTTTTACAGGATAGTGAGGCTAAAAGTTAAGTAGTAGGAAAGAGGGAAATTATTTCCCGTAAAAGTAGGCCTTTAGACAAGGATGTGTGATGTGACCGGGGTTGTTTATATATTTTATAGGGGGTTTGTAAGAGAAGTAATGCGAGGGTTTTGGGCAAGAGGGGGAGTTAAAAAAAAAAAACACACACAAAGGGGGGAGTTGTCACAGTTGCTCTTTGCGATACACTGTGCCTGGGAAATTCTGAAGAAAGTTAAGAAAATGGGGTAAATTTTGGGTGGGTGTGCAAAAAAAGAAAATTAAAAGGTGAATACAGGAAAGAGTAAGGTTATGAGGTAACAAAAAGATTGGTGATAAAGTTTGGATATAAATTTGGGGGGGAGAGGGGTAGGAGGAGGTAAATGATTAGATTTTTGGGAGTGGACGTGTCAGGGATGGGTCTATGTGATACCCCCAAATTATCAAGGAACTTTATAATGTGGTTAGTTTACGAAAGCGCTTGGGGAATTTTTCTATTCTTTTACATGGTTGTTTTGCATATATAATATATATAAATAATAATAATTTAAAATATTTATATATATAATATTTATATATATTATATAATATAATATATTTGTCTATAAAATTTAAATTTTTAAAAATTTTTTTTCCCATAATTTTTTTGAACAAACACTGGTTCATTGAAAGCAATTATTAGGTGTCACTAAGATAGATGATTGAACTAACACTGTTACAACATGTTGCAAACTGTTGCATCATGCAGTGATTTATTACCAGTATAAATTTTTATATGTTGTATTGTGAACGATATAATTTTTCGCAATCTTTAGTTACTGTTGTGTGTTACTGTTGTGATGTTACTGTTTTTATGCTACTGTTGTGATGTTATGTTTGGGTGTTATGTTGTGTTTTACTGTTGTGATGTTACTGTTGTGATGTTACTGTTGTGATGTTACTGTTGTGATGTTACTGTTGTGATGTTACTGTTGTGATGTTACTGTTGTGATGTTACTGTTTTTTGGGGTTATGTTTTGATCTACTGTTTGATGTTCTTTTTGATGCTACTGTTGTGATGTTACTGTTGGATGTTATGTTGTGATGTACCCTTGTGATGTTACTGTTGTGATGTTACTGTTTTGAGCTACTGTTTGAGTTTTGTTTTGATGCTACTGTTGTGATGGTTTGTTTGAGTTATGTTGTGATGCTATGTTTGTGATGTACTGTTGTGATGTTTTCTGTTTTGATTTACTGTTGTATGTACTGTTTTGATCTATGTTGTATTTACTGTTTTTTGTATGTTGTTGTACTGTTTTGATGTTACGTTTGATGTTCCGTTGTGATGTTACCGTTGTGATGTTACTGTTTTTATGCTACTTTGTGTTTACGTTTTGATGCTATGTTTTGGGTGTTACTGTTGTGATGTTTTTCTGTTGTGATGTTACTGTTTGATGTACTGTTGTGATGTTACTTTTTGAGCTACTGTTGTGATGTTCTTTGTGAGTTTTGTTGTGTGTTACGTTTGTGTTACTTTTTGTGTTACTGTTTGATGTTACTGTTGGATGCTACGTTTTGATGTTACTGTTGTGATGTTGGGTTTGATGTTATGTTGTGATGTTACTGTTTTTATGTCTGTTGTGATTTTTACTGTTTTGATGCTACTGTTGTGATTTTCTGTTGTGATGTTTTTGTTGTGTGTTACTTTTTTGATGTTACGTTGTGAGTTTTGTTGTTATGTTACTGTTGTGATGTCTGTTTGATGCTACTGTTGTGAGTTACTTTTTTTATGTCTGTTGTGATGAGTTGTGATGTTCTTTGTGATGTTACGTTGGATGTTTTGTTTTTATGCTACTTTTTTGATTTACTGTTGTGATGTTACTGTTTTGATGTTCGTTGTGATGTTTAGTTGTGAGTTACTGTTGTGATGTTATGTTGGTATTACGTTGTGAATTACTGTTGTTTATGTTACTGTTGTGATGTTACTGTTGTGATTTACTGTTTTGATTACTGTGGATATTATTGTATGTGATTTTAATGTTGGGGATGTTACTGTTGTGATGTTACTGTTTGAGTTACTGTTTTGATGTTATGTTGTGATATTTTTTGTTGTGATGTTCTGTTGTGATGTTTTTGTTTTTGAGTTTTCGTTGTGATTTATGTTGTGAAGTATGTTGTGATGTTTCGTTTTAATGTTACTGTTTGATTTTTACTGTTTGTGTTATTTTTGTGAGTTACGTTTTGAGTTACTGTTGTATGTTACGTTGTGATGTTACTGTTTTTGAAGTTACTGTTGTGATGTTCTGTTGGGTTTACGTTTTATTTATTTTAGTGATGTTAAAGTTGTGATGTTACTGTTGGAAGTTACGTTGTGATGTTTTGTTGTGATGTTCTGTTGTGATTTTTTGTTGTGAGTTAATGTTGTGGTTTTTCTGTTGTGATTTTTATTTGTGATGTTACTGTTTTGAAGTTACTTTTTATGTTCTGTTGTGAGTTACTGTTGTGATGTTCGTTGTGATATTTTGTAGTGAGTTACTGTTTTGATGTTACGTTGTGATGTAAGTTGGATTTTTGTTGTGATGTTACTGTTGTGATGTTACGTTGGATGTTTCTGTTGTATTTACTGTTTTGAAATTCTGTTGTGGGTGTTTTCTGTTTTGAGTTAAGTTTGTGTTTCTGTTTGATGTACTGTTTGATGTTACTGTTTTGATGTTATGGGGTTTTTGTTTTTTGTTGTGATGTTATTGTTGGAGTTTCTGTTTTGAATTCTGTTGTGGTTACTGTTGTGTGTTATGTTGTGATTTACTGTTGTGTGTTTTGTTTGTGGGGTTACTGTTGTGATATTATTGTATGTGAGTTTGTTTGATGTTTTGTTGTTTTACTGTTTGATGACGGGGAAGTTACTTTTGATTTACTGTTTTTGAGTTATGTTGTGTGTTATGTTGTGATATTATTGTATGTGAGTTACTGTTGGATGTTACTGTTGTGATGTTACTGTTGTGAAGTTACGTTGTATGTTACTGTTGTAATGTTACTGTTGTGATGTTACTGTTGTGATGTTATTGTTGTGATGTTACTGTTGTGATTTTATGTTGTGATGTTATGTGTGAGTTATTGTTTGTGTTATGTTGTGAAGTTCTGTTGTGATGTTTCTGTTTTTATTTACTGTTGTGATGTTACTGTTGTGATTTACTGTTTGTGATGTTACTGTTGGATGTTATCTGTGATGTTTCGCGTGTTGTTACTGTTTGTTTACGTTGTGATGTTACTGTTGTGAATTTTCTGTTGTGGTTAAGTTTTAGTTAAATGTTGTGATGTTCGTTGTGATGTTACTCTTGTGTTTTGAAAGTCCTGGGCGAAGTCACAATAACATAAATTTAAAAACATGATGTAACAACCAAAAAGCCGTGACGTTTCTGTTGTTGGGCCCCCGTCTTTTCCGTCCCGGGGATTTTTTAAATACACCTCCTCCTCCTGTGTTGTCACCGCGAAAACTTTGACACCGTTCTTGCACTAGCCAAAGGGGGTTCCCTTTGGGTCAGCAAGCTGACTGTCAGAAGTTGACTGTCGAAGTTCTGTCAGCAAGTTGTGTCAGCAACTGACTGTCAGCAATTGACGCAGCAAGTTGACTGTCAGCAAGTTGACTGTCAGCAAGCTGACTGTCAGCAAGCTGACTGTCAGCAAGTTGACTGTCAGCAAGTTGACTGTCAGCAAGATGACTGTCAGCAAGTTGACTGTCAGCAAGTTGACTGTCAGCAAGTTGACTGTCAGCTAGTTGCATCATGGCAGCAAAGTGTTTGGCAAAGAGGTCAGTATTCTCTTGACTGTCAGCAAGTTGCATCAGGTATATAACCTAGTCTGTCCGTGATCAAGGACCGGGAAACAGGTCAGTATTCCCTTGACTGCTAGTAGAGGTGGACCCATCCCAAGTTCATGTATATAACCTAGTCTGTCCGTGATCAAGGACCGGGAAAGAGGTCAGTATTCCCTTGACTGCTAGTAGAGGTGGACCCATCCCAAGTTCATCAGGTAGATAACCTTGTTTGTCCGTGATCAAGGACCGGGAAAGGTCAGTATTCTCTTGACTGCTAGTAGAGGTGGTTCAGTCCTGTCGATTTAGAGGTTGAATAAGTTCATGAAGCAGGTAACTTTGTCCGTGATCAAGGACCACAAGGACCTAGCAGATGCTAGCTTTCCCCTCTCTTCGTCACTAGGAAGTTATTTCCTCTCTCATCTCCCTTTCATTGTCTGTTATTGTCTCTTCCTCTCCAGGATTTCTAGTCTATCTCTCACTCATTTTCTCTATTCCTTTCCTCTCTCAATTCCTCTCTTCTTTCCCCTCCCAATTCCTCTCTTCCTTTCCCCTCCCAATTCCTCTCTTCCTTTCCCCTCCCAATTCCTCTCTTCCTTTCCCCTCCCAATTCCTCTCTTCCTTCCCCTTCCCAATTCTCTCTTCCTTTCCCCTCCCAATTCTCTTCCTTTTCCCCTCCTTTCCCCTCCCAATTCCTCTCTTCCTTTCCCCTCCCAATTCCTCTCTTCCTTTCCCCTCCCAATTCCTCTCTTCCTTTCCCCTCCCAATTCCTCTCTTCCTTTCCCCTCCCAATTCCTCTCTTCCTTTCCCCTCCCAATTCCTCTCTTCCTTTCCCCTCCCAATTCCTCTCTTCCTTTCCCCTCCCAATTCCTCTCTTTCCTTTCCCCTCCCAATTCCTCTCTTCCTTTCCCCTCCCAATTCCTCTCTTCCTTTCCCCTCCCAATTCCTCTCTTCCTTTCCCTCCCAATTCCTCTCTTCCTTTCCCCTCCCATTCCTCTCTTCCTTTCCCCTCCCAATTCCTCTCTTCCTTTCCCCTCCCAATTCCTCTCTTCCTTTCCCCTCCCAATTCCTCTCTTCCTTTCCCTCCCAAATTCCTCTCTTCCTTTCCCCTCCCAATTCCTCTCTTCCTTTCCCCTCCCAATTCCTCTCTTCCTTTCCCCTCCCAATTCCTCTCTTCCTTTCCCCCTCCCATTCCTCTCTTCCTTTCCCCCTCCCAATTCCTCTCTTCCTTTCCCTCCCAATTCCTCTCTTCCTTTCCCCTCCCAATTCCTCTCTTCCTTTCCCCTCCCAATCCTCTCTTCCTTTCCCCCTCCAATTCCTCTCTTCCTTTCCCTCCAATTCCTCTCTTCCTTTCCCCTCCCAATTCCTCTCTTCCTTTCCCCTCCCAATTCCTCTCTTCACCTTTCCCCTCCCAATTCCTCTCTTCCTTTCCCCTCCCAATTCCTCTCTTCCTTTCCCCTCCCAATTCCTCTCTTCCTTTCCCCCTCCCAATTCCTCTCTTCCTTTCCCCTCCCAATTCCTCTCTTCCTTTCCCTCCCAATTCCTCTCTTCCTTCCCCCTCCCAATTCCTCTCTTCCTTCCCTCCATTCCCTCTTCCTTTCCCCCCCCAATTCCTCTTTTCCCCTTTCCCCCCCAATTCCTCTCTTCCTTTCCCCCCCCCCATTCCTCTTTTTTCCCTTTCCCCCCCCAATTCCCTCTTTTCCCTTCCCCTCCCAATTCCCTTTTCCTTTCCCCCCCCAATTCCCCCTTTTCCCTTTCCCCTCCAATTCCTCTCTTCCTTTCCCCTCCAATTCCTCTTTTCTTTCCCCTCCCAATTCCCCCTTTTCCCTTTTCCCCTCCCAATTCCCTTTTCCCTTTTCCCCTCCCAAATTCCTCTTTCCCTTTTCCCTAAATTTTCTCTCTCCTTCCCCCCCCAAATTTTCCCTCCCCCCTTTCCCCCCCCCAATTCCCTCTTTTCCCCTTTCCCCTCCAATTCTCTCTTTTTTTCCCCCCCCTTCCCCCCCCCCCCAATTCCTCTTTTCCCTTCCCCCCCCAATTCCCCCTTTTCCCTTTTCCCCCCCAAATTCCCTCTTCCTTTCCCCCCCCAATTCCTCTCTTCCCTTTTCCCCCCCAATTCCTCTCTTCTTTCCCCTCCCAATTCCTCTCTTTCCTTTCCCCTCCCAATTCCTCTTTTTCCTTCCCCCCCCCAAATTTTCCTCCTTCCTTCCCCTCCAATTCCTCTCTTCCTTTCCCCTCCCAATTCCTCTCTTCCTTTCCCCTCCCAATTCCTCTCTTCCTTTCCCCTCTCAATTCCTCTCTTCCTTTCCCCTCTCAATTCCTCTATCTTTTCCTTCAATCATTTCCTTCACCTCTTCCTATATTGCCTCTTAAATCCGTCACACATTTGCACTTCCATCTCTCTCCCACCTTCAGGGAGACAAAGATTCCCCTTTTCTTTCATCCCCTCAGTTTCTTTTCCCCCTTTAGCCCTTTGTGACCCCTTTCTTCTCCCCTGGCAGAGGGGAAGTAAGGGGAAGGGGGAGTGAGGGGTTGAACGCATCACTGAGCATAAAAGATGTATAAGCGACTCTTGGCTGACATTCCTGGAGACTTTGGCGTGGTGGTGGTTAGTGGCGGTGGTGGTGGTTAGTGGTGGTGGTGGTGGTTAGTGGCGGTGGTGGTGGTTAGTGGCGGTGGTGGTGGTTAGTGGCGGTGGTGGTGGTTAATGGCGGTGGTGATGGTTAGTGGTGTGGTGGTGGTTAGTGGCGGTGGTGGTGGTTAGTGCGGTGGTGGTGGTTAGTGGCGGTGGTGGTGGTTAGTGGCGGTGGTGGTGGTTAGTGGCGGTGGTGGTGGTTAATGGCGGTGGTGGTGGTTAGTGGCGGTGGTGGTGGTTAGTGGTGGTGGTGGTGGTGGTTAGTGGAGGTGGTGGTGGTTAGTGGCGGTGATGGTGGTTAGTGGTGGTGGTGGTGGTGGTTAGTGGAGGTGGTGGTGGTTAGTGGTGGTGATGGTGGTTAGTGGCGGTGGTGGTGGTTAGTGGTGGTGGTGGTGGTGTTAGTGGAGGTGGTGGTGGTTAGTGGTGGTGATGGTGGTTAGTGGCGGTGGTGGTGGTTAGTGGTGGTGGTGGTGGTTAGTGGTGTGGTGGTGGTTAGTGGCGGTGGTGGTGGTTAGTGGTGGTGGTGGTGGTTAGTGGCGGTGGTGGTGGTTAGTGGCGGTGGTGGTGGTTAGTGGCGGTGTGGTGGTTAATGGCGGTGGTGATGGTTAGTGGTGTGGTGGTGGTTAGTGGCGGTGGTGGTGGTTAGTGGCGGTGGTGGTGGTTAGTGGCGGTGGTGGTGGTTAGTGGCGGTGGTGGTGGTTAGTGGCGGTGGTGGTGGTTAATGGCGGTGGTGGTGGTTAGTGGCGGTGGTGGTGGTTAGTGGTGGTGGTGGTGGTGGTTAGTGGAGGTGGTGGTGGTTAGTGGCGGTGATGGTGGTTAGTGGTGGTGGTGGTGGTGGTTAGTGGAGGTGGTGGTGGTTAGTGGTGGTGATGGTGGTTAGTGGCGGTGGTGGTGGTTAGTGGTGGTGGTGGTGGTGGTTAGTGGAGGTGGTGGTGGTTAGTGGTGGTGATGGTGGTTAGTGGCGGTGGTGGTGGTTAGTGGTGGTGGTGGTGGTTAGTGGTGTGGTGGTGGTTAGTGGCGGTGGTGGTGGTTAGTGGTGTGGTGGTGGTTAGTGGCGTGGTGGTGGTTAGTGGCGGTGGTGGTGGTTAGTGGCGGTGGTGGTGGTTATGGCGGTGGTGGTGGTTAGTGGCGGTGGTGGTGGTTAGTGGCGGTGGTGGTGGTTAAATGGCGGTGGTGATGGTTAGTGGTGTGGTGGTGGTTAGTGGCGGTGGTGTGGGTTAGTGGCGGTGGTGGTGGTTAGTGGCGGTGGTTAGTGTCGGTGGTGATGGTTAGTGGTGTGGTGGTGGTTAGTGGCGGTGGTGGTGGTTAGTGGCGGTGGTGGTTAGTGGCGGTGGTGGTTAGTGGCGGTGGTGGTGGTTAGTGGCGGTAGTGGTGGTTAGTGGTGGTGGTGGTGGTTAGTGGCGGTGGTGGTGGTTAGTGGCGGTGGTGGTGGTTAGTGGCGGTGGTGGTGGTGGTTATTGGCGGTGGTGTGGTTATTGGCGGTGGTGGTGGTTAGTGGCGGTGGTGGTGGTTAGTGGTGTAGTGGTGGTTAGTGGCGGTGGTGTGGTTAGTGGCGGTGGTGGTGGTTAGTGGCGGTGGTGGTGGTTCGTGGCGGTGGTGGTAGTTAGTGGCGATGGGGTGGTTAGTGGCGGTGGTGGTGGTTAGTGGCGGTGGTGGTGGTTAGTGGCGGTGGTGGTGGTAGTGGTTAGTGGCGGTGGTGGTGGTTAGTGGCGGTGGTGTTAGTGGCGGTGGTGGTGGTTAGTGGCGGTGGTGGTGGTGGTTAGTGGTGGTGGTGGTGGTTAGTGGCGGTGGTTAGTGGCGGCGGTGGTGGTTAGTGGCGGTGATGGTGGTTAGTGGCGGTGGTGGTGGTTAGTGGTGGTGGTGGTTAGTGGCGGTGGTGGTGGTTAGTGGCGGTGGTAGTGGTAGTGGCGGTGGTGGTGGTTAGTGGCGGTGGTTAGTGGCGGTGGTGGTGGTGGTTAGTGGTGGTAGTGGTGGTTAGTGGTGGTGGTGGTGGTTAGTGGCGGTGGTGGTGGTTCGTGGCGGTGGTGGTGGTTAGTTGCGGTGGTGGTGGTTAGTGGCGGTGGTTGTGGTTAGTGGCGGTGTGGTGGTTGGTGGCGGTGGTAGTGGTAGTGGCGGTGGTGGTGGTTAGTGGCGGTGGTGGTGGTTAGTTGCGGTGGTGGTGGTTAGTGGCGGTGGTTGTGGTTAGTGGCGTGGTGGTGTTGGTGGTTCGTGGCGGTGGTGGTGGTCAGTGGCGGTGGTGGTGGTTAGTGGTGGTGGTGGTGGTAGTGGCGGTAGTGGTGGTGGTTAGTGGCGGTGGTGGTGGTTAGTGGCGGTGGTGGTGGTGGTTCGTGGCGGTGGTGGTGGTTCGTGGCGGTGGTGGTGGTTAGTTGCGGTGGTGGTGGTTAGTGGCGGTGGTTGTGGTTAGTGGCGGTGGTGGTGGTTGGTGGTTCGTGGCGGTGGTGGTGGTCAGTGGCGGTGGTGGTGGTTATGGTGGTGGTGGTGGTTAGTGGCGGTGGTGGTGGTGGTTAGTGGCGGTGGTGTGGTTAGTGGCGGTGGTGGTGGTGGTTAGTGGCGGTGGTGGTGGTGGTTAGTGGCGGTGGTGGTGGTTAGTGGCGGTGGTGGTGGTGGTTAGTGGCGGTGGTGGTGGTTAGTGGCGGTGGTGGTGTGGTTAGTGGCGGTGGTGGTGGTTAGTGGCGGTGGTTTATGGAGGTGGTGTTAGTGGTGGTGGTTAGTGGTGGTGGTGGTTAGTGGCGGAGGTGGTTAGTGGCGGTGGTAGTGGTAGTGGCGGTGGTGGTGGTTAGTGGCGGTGGTAGTGTAGTGGCGGTGGGTGGTTAGTGGCGGTGGTGGTGGTTAGTGGCGTGGTAGTGGTGGTGGTTAGTGGCGGTGGTGGTGGTTAGTGGCGGTGGTGGTGGTTAGTGGCGGTGGTGGTGGTTAGTGGCGGTGGTAGTGGTAGTGGCGGTGGGTGGTTAGTGGCGGTGGTGGTGGTTAGTGGCGGTGGTAGTGGTGGTGGGTTAGTGCGGTGGTTGTGGTGGTTAGTGCGTGGTAGTGGTGGTTAGTGGCGGTGGTGGTGGTTAGTGGCGGTGATGGTGGTGATCGTGGTGGTGATGGTGGTGATCGTGGTGGTGATCGTGGCGGTGATGGTGGTGATCGTGGCGGTGATGGTGGGATCGTGGCGGTGATGGTGGTGATCGTGGCGGTGATGGTGGTGATCGTGGTGGTGATGGTGGTGATCGTGGTGGTGATGGTGGTGATCGTGGCGGTGGTGATGGTGATCGTGGTGGTGATGGTGGTGATCGTGGTGGTGATGGTCAGTCATAGCGGTACTATTAGTAACTGTTGTAGTAGTAATAGTAGCAGTAGTTGGTAAATAGCACAGTAATAGTAGCATGGCAATATTACCAATAGTATTAACTGTAGTAACAGAAGTAGTAACAGTAACAACAGTAATAATGGAGTATCAGTAATAACAGCAATAGTAGCAACAGTAGTAATAATAGTAGAAGTAGTAATAGTAATATTAACAGTAACAGGAGTAAAGTAGTAACAGTAGTAACAGTACTAACAGTAGTTACAGTAGCAACAGTAGTATCAGTAGTAACAGTTTTAGTAGTTACAGTAGTAACAGCATCAGTAGTAACAGTTACAGTAGCAACAGTAGTAACAGCAGTAACAGTAATTACAGTAGTAACAGTAGTAACAGTAGTAACAGTAGTTACAGTAGTAACAGTAGTAACAGTAGTTACAGTAGTAACAGTAGTAACAGTAGTTACAGTAGTAACAGTAGTAACAGTCTAGTTCAGTAGTAACAGAAGTAAACATAGTTACAGTATGTAACAGTAGTTCAGTAGATAACAGTAGTTACAGTAGTAAAGTAGTTACAGTAAGTAACAGTAGTTACAAGTAGTAACATAGTTCAGTAGTAACGTAGTAACAGATACCGTAATTAACAGTAGAACCAGTAGTAACAGTAGCAACAGTAGTTTACAGTAGTAACAGTACAGTTACAGTAGTAACATAGTAACCTGTTACAGTATTACATTAGTTATACAGTATAACAAGTAGTAACAGGAGGTATTCTGCAGTTCTTAATAAAGACATAAGTCCACGGGTCAGGAGCTGAGTACAAGGTCCTTTTTGTCAATGGTATCGTCAATGTTCAGTGGAGTTCGATAGTCAGAAATCTGTCATACATTGAACGGGATATTTACGTTAATGAGAAATAATTAAGTGTCTTTAGACTGATTTAACGTGACAATTTTATTGTGGCAAACGTTTTTCGCTCTCCAGGTTTCTTTGTCAGCCGTTACACAATATCTTGGATCAAAACCAAGACAAAATCCAAACACCACGAAACCAGTCAAACGCAGGGGTGTACACAGTAACCCTGTGGAGTGCTGCGACAAAATTTATATGTAGGAGAAACAACAAGACACCTCAACACCCGCCACAATGAACACATTTACGTATGTAGGAACGATAACTTGAACAACATCTGCTTATAACACCGAAATTCCACCAATCATCTCATGAAATTCAGGGACGCCCAACTAGTGGAATCAAAGAACTAAACTTCCCCCTGACACAAGTGTCTATGAATCATCACTAATCGCGGAAGTCTTAGCAGGAATCCTCCTGGAAAACAGTAAATCCTGCCATCACATAGTCCCTCCTACTACACAAACACATTACAGAAAATAATCATTGAAACAGACTCACGAAATCTGTAAATGACACCGATGCAACAAACCCAACCACGGATTGGTTAAGAACACACTCGGTCAAAGAGATCCAGAAACTCCAGACCGTCGCGTTATCCCACTGGACCAGCTATCTCACAATAAATTCAGCCAACTAGGTATATTTTTACACCACATGGAAGGTTATCAATAGGCCACCACTGTGACCACAAATGCAAAACATTTTAACAGACGAATCGTCAGCTAGCGTGCCGAGACGATCTCTAGCTCAATCCCTCGAAAGAGCCGTCAACATGACTCACGAAATCGTAATGACACGATTGCAAACAAACCTGGTCCAGTGGTTAACGCGACAGTCTGGAGTTTTGAGACTCTCTGACCGCGGGTTCAACTCCCCCCGAGGTAATGTTTGAAACAGACCTTCTCTATCCAGCCTCCTACAAAAATATTTGTCTAACGTATTTTTATGTTACCCCGTTAATAACTTTTATATCATTTTACACGTGTGAAAGTTAATTGTTCTACCATACTGTATTACTACTAGTACTACTACTGCTACTGCTACTACTACTACTGCTACTACTACTACTACTGCAACTACTACTACTGCAAACTACTACTACAACGACAACTACTACTAGCTAGTACTACAAGTACTAACAACTACTGCAAACAACTACTACCTGCTGCTAACTACTACTGCTACTGCTACTAACTACACTGCTACTACTACTACTGCTACTCTACTACTACTTACTGCTAGCTACTACTACTGCTACTACTACTAGCTGCTACTACACTACTGCTCTACTACTACTACTACTACTACTACTAGTACTACAAGTCCTACACTACTACTGCAGCTACTACACTGCTACAGACTTACTACTGCTACTACATACTACTGCTGCTACTACAACAGGCTACTGAGCTACTACTACTACAACTGCTACTACTAACTACTAACAGCATTGCTTAACTACAACTGCTAGCTACTGCTACTACTAGTACAACTACATACTAAACTAGTACACAAGTACTACTAAAAAACTAGTACTACTAGTACTACCCACACTACTAGCACTACTAGTACTACTACATACTTAGTACTACTAGATACTACTACTAATTACACTGTACTATTACTAGTAATACTATTACTACTAAGTACAACTCACTAGTACATACTATCTAAACTAAGTACTAGTACTAACAATACTACAACATAGTACTACATATACTACCACTACTACTACTAGCACACTACTAGCTACTACTACTACTAGTACTACTATAACTACTACTACTAGTACTACTAGTATACTACTAGTACTCTAGACTACTAGTACTAAACTACTAGTACTACTATACTACTAGTACTACAACTACTACCAAACTAAACTACTGACTAATACTATAGCAACTAGTACTACTCCTAGTACTATATTACTACAGTACAACTAACTAGTACTACTAGTACTACTACTAAACTACTAGTACTACTAGTACTACTACTAGGTACTACTATCCAACAAAGTACTACTACTTTACTACTAATACTAAACTACTGACTAATAAAACTACTACTAATCCTACTACTAGTACTACTACTAGACTATATTACTACTAGTACTACCTTAAAATACTAATACTACTAGTACTACAACTAGTACTTACTACATACTAGTATACTACTACTAATACTACTGATACTACTAATACTACTACTAGTACTACTACTAGTCCTATAAGTTACTACTAGTTAACTATACTACTAACTACTAGTACTACTGAACTATACAACACTAACTAGTACACTACTAGTACAAGAACTACTACGAGTACTAGTTACTACAAGTACTACTACTACTACTACTGCTACTACTTACTAAAACTACTGCCACTCTACTACTGCTACTACTACTACTAACTCACAAGAACTAGTACACTACTAACTACAAACATACATACTAGTACTACTCACTACTAGTACTAAATCAACTAGTTAACTACAACTACTAGTACTCAATTACTACTGACTACTACTAGACTGAGTACTAGAATCTAGTACTACTATTACACAACAAGTAACTACTACTCTAGTACTACTACTACTACTACTACTAGTACTAGTACTAACTAGTACATAACACAACTACTAGTAACTATACTACATACTACGCTACACCTACTATCTACTAACAACCACTATTAATTGCACCTCACACTAAGCCTATAAATACCCACGAGACCCAAGTACTGATTGTAACAAATTGACAAAGCTCCTGGATATCGAAACGTCGCCACAGTTTAAAACGTCACATTAGGATTGCATCTTGTGTCCTTTTATACATTACTATTTGGGTAATTCTACCACCTATAATACAGACTGATTAATGGTTCGCTTAGACGTTCCGTGATGGACATTAAAATGCATTTGTCAATGAAAAAACCCAAATATTCACAACCCACAATACCATGAACGACAACAAATCACAACTAACACACAATCACCATACTACAAACACTTCACAACTAACACACAATACCATGACTACAAACAATTCACAACTAACTCACAATACCATGACTACAACAATTCACCACTAACCCACCATAACCAGACTACAACAATTCACAACTAATTCACAATACCAATGACTACAACAATACACAACTAACTCACAATACAATGACTACAACAATTCACAACTAACCCACAAACCATGACTATACAACAATTCACATCTAACCCCACAATACCAAACTACAACAATTCACAACTAACACACAATACATGACCTACAACAATTCACAAAACTAACCCACAATACCCTGACTACAACAATTCACAACTAACCCAACAATACACATTGACTACAACAATTCACAACTAACACACAATACATGACAACAACAATTCACAACTAACACACAAAACAAACAATACCATGACTTCAACAATTCACACTAACACCCAATACCATGACTACCACCATTCAATTCACAACTAATCACCACAATAACCATAACAAAACAAACAATTCACAACTAACACACAATACCATGACTACAACAATACACAACTACCCACAATACCACTGACTACAACAATTCACACTAACACACAATTCCATGACTACAACAATTCATACTAACCCACAATACCTGATCTACAACAATTTCACAACTAACCCAAATACCATGACTACAACAATACATAACTAAACCCACAATAAACCATGACTACAACACTCACACACATAACCCACAATACCTCGACTACAAAAATATCACAACTAATCCACAATACCACAACCACAATTCCAACTAACCCAAAAATACCACAACAACAACAACAATACACAACTAACCCACAATACCACAACAACAACAATTCACAACTACCCAACAATTACTACAACAACAAACAATTCACAACCACCCCAATAACTTACAACAACAACAATTCCACAACTAACCCACAATACCTCAACAACAACAATTTCCACCCAAACTAAGCCCACAAAACCACAACAACAAATCACCAACTAACCACAATACCACAACAACAACATTCACAACTAACCTACAATACCACCAACAACAATTCACAACTAACCCACATACCACAACAACAACATTCACAACTACGTCCTCAATACCATCACCAACAACAATTCACAACTAACCCACCATACCACAACAACAACAAATTCACAACTAACCCACAATACCACATAGACAACAATTCACAACTAACCCCACAATACCCACAACCAACAATTCACAACTAATAGCACAATACCTACAACAACAATTCACTCACTAACCCACAATACCACAACAACAACAACTATTCACAACCCACAATACCCACAACAACAACAACAATTCACAACCCACAATACCACGAACAACAAATCACAACAACTCCACAATACCACAACAACCACAACTATATCACAACCCACAATACCACAACAACCAACCACAATTCACAACCCACAAAACCCACAACAACAATTTCACATACCTAACCCACAATACCACAAACAACAACACCTAATCACAACCCACAATACCACACAACAACAATTCACAACCCACAATACCACAAACAACAATTCACCAACCCACAATAACCACAACAACAAATCCATTCACAAACGATCCCACAATAACACAACAACAACAACAATTCAACAACTAACCCACAATACCACAACAACAACAACAATTCACTACTAACTCACAATAAACCACAACAACAGCAACATTCACACCCCACAATACCGACAACAACAACAACAATTCACAACTAACCCACAATACCACAACAACAACAACAATTCACAACTAACCCACAATAACCAACAAACAACAACAACAATTCACGAATCACAACGAGCCCACTATACCACAACAATCAACAATTCACATAAGGCGAGCCCACAATACCACAACAACTAACAACATCAATTCACAAACTCCCCAATACCACAACGCCAACACAACAATTCACACGAGCCCACAATACCACAACAACCAAAAAACACCCAAAAAAACAATTCACAACTAACCCACCAAAACCACAACAACAACAACTATTACACCCCCACAATACCACAACAACAACACAAATCACAACGAGCCCACAATACCACACAACAACAACAACAATTCACAAATACCCCACAATACCACAACAACACCAACTATATCACCACCCACAACCCACAACACCAATTCCACAACTAACCCACAAATACCACAACCAACAACAACAATTCACAACGACCCAACAATACCACAACAACAACAACAATTCACAACTAACCCCGACAATACCACAACAACAACAACAATTCAT
Organism: Cherax quadricarinatus; assembly: GCF_026875155.1. NCBI lineage: Eukaryota > Metazoa > Arthropoda > Malacostraca > Decapoda > Parastacidae > Cherax > Cherax quadricarinatus. Next base: position 12,100,477 of record NC_069494.1, read on the forward strand.
CAACGACTCCCACAATACCACAACAACAAACAATTCACAAACGACCCAGGCAATACAACAACAACAACAATTCACAACAACCCACAATACTCCTGTTGACTAAAACAATTCCAAATATTTTCGGACTGTCCTGACCCATTATCAGATCCCTATTCCCAATCATACTATTTTACCACCCTAAAAAAACCTATAACAAACAACTATTGTAGTTTTAGAGGCCTTAGACCCCCTACCTAAATTTATGTAGGCGGGCCGTAAATATTACAATACATCTTTAGCTCGTAATATAGAGTTTTTAAATATTTTTGTAACGTAGACCGCTGTTTCTCTGGTTTATATTACCTATTGACCTATTTTTTTGGAAAGGCGAAATGGCGTGTACCTATTTGTCCTTTTGAAAGGTACTCTAACTGTAGCCGCTGTTTCACTGGTTATATTAACTTTGTCCCATTTTTTGAGAAAGTGGACAAATGGGGCGTGTACGTATTGTCCTTTTCGAAAAGGTGCTTCTAACGTAGCCGCTGTTTCTCTGGTTATATTAACTTTGTCCCATTTTTTGGAAAGGGCGAAATGGGCGTGTACGTATTGTCCTTTTCGAAAGGTACTCTAACGTAGCCGCTGTTTCTCTGGTTATATTAACTTTGTCCCATTTTTTGGAAAGGGCGAAATGGGTGTGTACGTAAGTCCTTTTCGAAAGGTGCACTGAAGTTTTGAAATTCTCCGTCGAAACGAGTTTGGGGTCGTGTACTCTGGAGGCAAAAAAAACAAGGAATTACTTAGGCAACTTAGAACAATTCGCTCAAAAAATGGTTTTCTTAAGAGTGTTTCGCTCATGTAGAGCCTGAGGGAAATGATTATGTAGAGATGTATTGAAACGATGTTTCGCTTGTATAGAAGAACTGAAAATGCTCAAAGAGAACTGTTTTAAAACGTTTCGCTCGTATAGAACTTCAAGAAACTGCTTAGAAATGTATTTAAACAATGTTTCGAGTCCATATAGAGCATTGAGAAACTGCTAGAGATATTTTTAAAACCATGTTTCGCCGTATAGAGCTACAACAAAACAGCTTAGAAAGTTTTACGCCTATGTTTCGATCGCCCCTATAGAGCTGTAAAAAACTGCCTAGAGACGTCTTAAAACGATGTTTTGCCCGTAGAGAGCTTCAAAAATCGCTCTAGAGCTTTCGCACGGCAATGTTTCGCTCTGAAAAGCTTTAAAACAACGTTTTACCCCAAAAAATCTTTACTGAGTCAGTGATTCACTCGAGAGATTTTTGAGAATGTTTCGCTCAAGTAGAACTTTATTAAGTCAATATTTCTCTCAATGAGAGCTTTATTTAGAGAACGTTTCGCTCAAGGAGAGCTTTATTTAGAGAACGTTTCTCCTAAGGAGAGCTTTATTAAAAGAACGTTTCTCTCAAGGAGAGCTTTATTAAGAGAACGTTTCGCTCAAGGAGAGCTTTATTAAAAGAACGTTTCGCGCTTTATTAAGAGAACGTTTCGCTCGAGGAAGAAATGACGTATGAAAGTATTGAAAATGAAGAGGCAGGTTGCAGAAGCTACCATTTCTGTTGAGCTTTTCACCACAGAGCTCTCCAGTAAGCGAAACGTTGTCTTAGGGGTCGCACTGCACCGCCAAACTTCAACTGGAAAGACATCTTTCCCGCTGCACCGCCAAACTTCAACTGGAAACACATCTTTCCCGCTGCACCGCCAAACTTCAACTGGAAACACATCTTTCCCGCTGCACCGCCAAACTTCTCCTGGAATCACATCTTTCCCGCTGCACCGCCAAACTTCTCCTGGAAACACCATCTTTCCCCCGCTGCACCGCCAAACTTCTCCTGGAAACACATCTTTCCCGCTGCACCGCCAAACTTCTCCTGGAAACACATCTTTCCCGCTGCACCGCCAAACTTCTCCTGGAAACACATCTTTCCCGCTGCACCGCCAAACTTCTCCTGGAAACACATCTTTCCTGCTCCCACCGCCAAACTTCTCCTGGAAGCACATCTTTCCCGCTGAAACCGCCAAACTTCTCCTGGAAACACATCTTTCCTGCTGCAACCGCCAAACTTCTCCTGGAAACACATCTTTCCCGCTGCACCGCCAAACTTCTCCTGGAAACACATCTTTCCCGCTGCACCGCCAAACTTCTCCTGGAAACACATCTTTCCCGCTGCACCGCCAAACTTCTCCTGGAAACACATCTTTCCCCGCTGCACCGCCAAACTTCTCCTGGAAACCCACATCTTTCCCGCTGCACCGCCAAACTTCTCCTGGAAACACATCTTTCCCGCTGCACCGCCAAACTTCTCCTGGAAACACATCTTTCCCGCTGCACCGCCAAACTTCTCCTGGAAACACATCTTTCCCCGCTCCACCGCCAAACTTCTCCTGGAAAGACATCTTTCCCGCTGCACCGCCAAACTTCTCCTGGAAACACATCTTTCCCGCTGCACCGCCAAACTTCTCCTGGAAACACATCTTTCCCGCTGCACCGCCAAACTTCTCCTGGAAACACATCTTTCCCGCTGCACCCGCCAAACTTCTCCTGGAAGCACATCTTTCCCGCTGCACCGCCAAACTTCTCCTGGAAACACATCTTTCCCGCTGCACCGCCAAACTTCTCCTGGAAACACATCTTTCCTGCTGCAGTTTTTTCTTCCAGTTTTTCCCCTCTTTCCTTGACTTTCCATAGCGGTTTTCCCGCAACCGGTTGTTAACGGTTTTGCATGGCAACGCTGGCGTTTGTTTTGGCAAAAGTTCCCATCGTTAGTGTCTTCGTTATAGCCATATTGTTGTTCGCTTTGTTGCTATAGTTACCGAAGTTATTCGGACTGTTGGACGATGTTGGCTGCGATTCCTCTCCGTAGTGCTGTTTTTATGGTGCCGGTTTTACTGCTGTTGCCAGGCTGTTGAAGCTGTTATTGTTATGGTCCACAGTGGCCTTGATGCTGGCTCTTGATGTAGGCTCTGAGGCTCTTGATCGAGGCTCTTGATGCAGGCTCTTGATGATGGCTCTTGATGGAGGCTCTTGATGATAGCTCTTGGTGTAGGCTCTTGATGCAGGCTCTTGATGTAGGCTCTGAGGTTCTTGATGGAGGCTCTTGATGCAGGCTCTTGATGGAGGCTCTTGATGCTGGCTCTTGATGTAGATTCTGAGGCTCTTGATGCAGGCTCTTGATGCAAGCTCTTGATGATGGCTCTTGATGTAGGCTCTGAGGCTCTTGATCGAGGCTCTTGATACAAGCTCTTGATGCAGGCTCTTGATGCAGGCTCTTGATGCAGGCTCTTGATGCAGGCTCTTGATGATGGCTCTTAATGCAGGCTCTTGATCGAGGCTCTTGATGCAAGCTCTTGATGATGGCTCTTGATGGAGGCTCTTGATGCAGGCTCTTGATGATGGCTCTTGGTGCAGGCTCTTGATGATGGCTCTTGATGCAGGCTCTTGATGATGGCTCTTGATGTAGGCTCTTGATTGAGGCTCTTGATGCAAGCTCTTGATGCAGGCTCTTCATGATGGCTCTTGGTGCAGTCTGTTGATGGTGGCTCTTGACGGTGGCTCTTGATACAGGCTTTTAATGGTGGCTATTGATGCAGGCTCTTGAAGTTGCAGAGATTGGTGGATGAATTTGGTAGGGTGTGTAAAAGAAGAAAATTAAAGGTGAATACAGGAAAGAGTAAGGTTATGAGGATAACAAAAAGATTAGGTGATGAAAGATTGGATATCAGATTGGAGGGAGAGAGTATGGAGGAGGTGAATGTATTCAGATATTTGGGAGTGGACGTGTCAGCGGATGGGTCTATGAAAGATGAGGTGAATCATAGAATTGATGAGGGAAAAAGAGTGAGTGGTGCACTTAGGAGTCTGTGGAGACAAAGAACTTTGTCCTTGGAGGCAAAGAGGGGAATGTATGAGAGTATAGTTTTACCAACGCTCTTATATGGGTGTGAAGCGTGGGTGATGAATGTTGCAGCGAGGAGAAGGCTGGAGGCAGTGGAGATGTCATGTCTGAGGGCAATGTGTGGTGTGAATATAATGCAGAGAATTCGTAGTTTGGAAGTTAGGAGGAGGTGCGGGATTACCAAAACTGTTGTCCAAAGGGCTGAGGAAGGGTTGTTGAGGTGGTTCGGACATGTAGAGAGAATGGAGCGAAACAGAATGACTTCAAGAGTGTATCAGTCTGTAGTGGAAGGAAGGCGGGGTAGGGGTCGGCCTAGGAAAGGCTGGAGGGAGGGAGTAAAGGAGGTTTTGTGTGCGAGGGGCTTGGACTTCCAGCAGGCATGCGTGAGCGTGTTTGATAGGAGTGAATGGAGACAAATGGTTTTTAATACTTGACGTGCTGTTGGAGTGTGAGCAAAGTAACATTTATGAAGGGGTTCAGGGAAACCGGCAGGCCGGACTTGAGTCCTGGAGATGGGAAGTACAGTGCCTGCACTCTGAAGGAAGGGTGTTAATGTTGCAGTTTAAAAACTGTAGTGTAAAGCACCCTTCTGGCAAGACAGTGATGGAGTGAATGATGGTGAAAGTTTTTCTTTTTCGGGCCACCCTGCCTTGGTGGCCACCCTACCTTGGTGGGCCACCCTGCCTTAGTGGGCCACCCTGCCTTGGTGGGCCACCCTGCCTTGGTGGCCACCCTGCCTTGGTGGCCACCCTGCCTTGGTGGGCCACCCTGCCTTGGTGGCCACCCTGCCTTGGTGGCCACCCTCCTTGGTGGCCACCTTGCCTTGGTGGCCACCCTGCCTTGTTGGGCCACCCTGCCTTGTTGGGCCACCCTGCCTTGTTGGGCCACCCTGCCTTGTTGGGCCACCCTGCCTTGTTGGGCCACCCTGCCTTGTTGGGCCACCCTGCCTTGTTGGGCCACCCTGCCTTGTTGGGCCACCCTGCCTTGTTGGGAATCGGCCAGTGTGTTAATAAAAAAAGAAAGAATATATATATATATATATATATATATATATATATATATATATATATATATATATATATATATATATATAATATATATATATATATATATATATATCCTGCGCCTTGGCCAGGATTCGATCCTGCGTTGGCATGCACAGCCTCGTGTGAACACAGTATGCATCACTCTTTCCATTGCACCACTATGGATAGAGTGTTGCGTACTGTGCTTAGTTCACACAGGACTGGGCATGGGAACGCAGGATCAAATCCTGGCCAAGCCGCAGTTCTGTTAACGATTCAATATCACTTGTTTTGTGATTTTTTTGTTTTGATATAGTGTAAAGGTAGAAAGTTGAAAGTGAACATAGAAAAGAGTAAGGTGATGAGGGTGTCAAATGATTTAGATAAAGAAAAATTGAATATCAAATTGGGGAGGAGGAGTATGGAAGAAGTGAATGTTTTCAGATACTTGGGAGTTGACGTGTCGACGGATGGATTTATGAAGGATGAGGTTAATCATAGAATTGATGAGGGAAAAAAGGTGAGTGGTGCGTTGAGGTATTTGTGGAGACAAAAAATGTTATCTATGGAGGCAAAGAAGGGAATGTATGAAAGTATAGTAGTACCAACACTCTTATATGGGTGTGAAGCTTGGGTGGTAAATGCAGCAGCGAGGAGACGGTTGGAGGCAGTGGAGATGTCCTGTCTAAGGGCAATGTGTGGTGTAAATATTATGTAGAGAATTCGGAGTGTGGAAATTAGGAGAAGGTGTGGAGTTAATAAAAGTATTAGTCAGAGGGCAGAAGAAGGGTTGTTGAGGTGGTTTGGTCATTTAGAGAGAATGGAGCAGAGAATGACTTAGTGTATTAATCTGTAAGGGGAAGGAACTCTGGGTAGGGGTCGTCCTCGGGTAGGTTGGAGTGGGGGATAAAGGAGGTTTTGTGGGTGAGGTGCTTGAACTCCCAGCATGCATGCGTGAGCGTATTAGGAGTGAATGGACACGAATGAGTTTTGGGACCTGGCGAGCTGTTGGAGTGTGAGCAGGGTAATATTTAGTGAAGGGATTCTGAAAAACCGGTTAGTCGGACTTGAGTCCTGAAGATGGGAAGTACAACGTCTGCACTTTAAAGTAGGAGTTTGAGATATTGGCAGTTTGGAGGGACATCTAAACTGCCGTATCTGAGCGCCTTTGCCTTGGGTCACCCTGCCTTGGTGGGAGACGGCCGACGTCAGAACACAGTCCTATTTCCTGACAAACCTTACCTAACCTATGCATAATTATACTTGTGTGTACCTGTGCCTAAATGAACTTAGGACGCCTGGGACACTGGATTGAGTGATTAGGGACGTTAAAAGGCAGTGTGATTATCCAATTGTCACAGGGAAGACGGAGCCCATGATTGATGGTGTGCTAATGCTAGAGGACTGGACGTCAGGTTGACTCTGAGGAGGTTTGAAAAGTATCGTTAATTAAAATATTTTTCCACCACAGCATCTCATATCTCAGCCTTTATATAACACAGCTGCATACACACCACGTTATAGGTAGGGTTAGAACCCACGGCGGGTGAGTTGTAAAACTCCAGGCCAGTGCGTAACCCACTAGGTCAGCTGGTTACAATAAGATTCATCCAACTAGGTATATTTAGAACATAAGAACATGAGAAAGAAGGAACACTGCAACAGGCCTACTGACCCATGCGGAGCAGGTCCATGTCCCCCCCCCCCGGATTAGACCAATGACCCACCAAGTCTGGTCATCCCCACTCAAGGATGGAGCACTGTACCAGACCCAGCAGCACAAGCTAGTCAGGTCCAACTCACACCCACCCACACCCACTCAGCGTTTTATGCACCATAGGGAAGTTAGCATCATGTTATTACGAGTTTTTGCTTTAAATAAATGAGAAGCAGTGTGCTACTACCCAGTTCTACATGATAGTTACACACTGGGAAGAAAGCTGTGGTTACCTTGTTACATATCATCTGCCTCGTCTACCTCAGTAATCAGTCCCTCAGCCTTGAGTCAAGGCTAAAGGACTGATTACTTCATTCTCCTCCTGTTCTTCACCCTTCTCCTTTGTATGGACTGATGAAGCCACTGTGTGGCGAAACGTTTCCTCTTTCAAGATACCCAAGTGTTGCACATGTGTGGAACTCACGCAAGGTGGTGAAATCTGTCAGATTTGACTGAGACGTTTCAGTATTGTCAGCCTGGGCTGGAAGACCTCGGTGGGGCATTGATGATATGGTCAAGTATTCTAGCAGTCATCAATTACGGTAGCTTCAAAGGCTAACTTTCTTCATAGCTGAAGCTAAAGGTAATTACCGTGAATACCTTTGTGTACAGCTATGTTTCTCATCTCTCACAGATGCCTACCCTGGCGGGGTAGGCAGGTGGCAAGACAGATTCATCTCTCGACTTTCATATTTCTCTGAAAGATGCGGTGTGAGTGCGTGTAAATACAGATGTTCCTCACAAGAACGCAGATGTTTTGTGTATATGTAGGTTAGGTTAGGTAAGGTTCGTCATAAGTGTTTCCTGACGCCCACAGGTGAAGCTTTAAGTCATCTCGCCGAGACCTTTTCCTGGCTTACCAGTCCGTGTATATACAAAGAGGTTGGTGGCTTATATGGGGACCTTAAGTACAGGTAGGTAGGTAAGACACATAGACAACAGTTAGGCAACTTTATTCCGAAACGTTTCGCCTACATAGTAAGCTTCTTCAGTCGAATACAGAAAGTAGGCAGGAACAGTAGAGATGTGAAGACTATGTAATCAATCCATCACCTTTGAGGTTGTCAGTCCCTCAGCCTGGAGAAGTTCAGTTCCATAGTCAGGAACTATCTGAAGATCAAGCGACAGTTGTGACGAATGGTTTGAAAAACCGACAAGTTGAAGATTGAGACACTTATGCAGCATATGGGAATCTTTATTCAGGAAACGTTTCGCCACACAGTGGCTTCATCAGTCCAATACAAAGAGGAAGGCGTAAGGAGAGGAGGAGAATGAGGTAATCAGTCCCTCAACCTGGAGTCGATGTGTTCAGTCCATCAATCTTGTAGAAAGTACAGCATAGGGCCGTAGACGTGGCTTATATACTGTAGTGAGGTGACGTGAAGCAGATGGAGGCGGGGTCATAGTGGTACCATCCACTAGTCGAAGTAGGTCTTGGTCCAAAGGTTGAACAAGTGTTGAAGAATTCAGGACATTTAAGAACATAAGAACATAAGAACATAAGAAAGGAGGAACACTGCAGAAGGCCTGTTGGCCCATACTAGGCAGGTCCTTTACAATTCATCCCACTAACAAAACATTTGCCCAACCCAATTTTCAATGCCACCCAAGAAACAAGCTCCGATGTGCAAGTCCCACTCAAATCCAACCCCTCCCACTCATGTACTTATCCAACCTAAATTTGAAACTACCCAAAGTCCTAGCCTCAATAACCCAACTAGGTAGACTGTTCCACTCATCAACTACCCTATTTCCAAACCAATACTTTCCTATGTCCTTTCTAAATCTAAACTTATCTAATTTAAATCCATTACTGCGGGTTCTCTCTTGGAGAGATATTCTCAAGACCTTGTTAATATCCCCTTTATTAATACCTATCTTCCACTTATACACTTCGATCAGGTCTCCCCTCATTCTTCGTCTAACAAGTGAATGTAACTTAAGAGTCTTCAATCTTTCTTCATAAGGAAGATTTCTAATGCTATGTATTAATTTAGTCATCCTACGCTGAATGTTTCTAACGAATTTATGTCCATTCTGTAATATGGAGACCAGAATTGAGCTGCATAATCTAGGTGAGGCCTTACTAATGATGTATAAAGCTGCAGTATGACCTCTGGACTTCTGTTGCTTACACTTCGTGATATAAATCCCAGTAATCTATTTGCCTTATTACGTACGCTTAGGCATTGCTGTCTTGGTTTAAGGTTGCTGCTTACCATAACCCCCAAGTCCTTTTCGCAATCTGTATGGCTAAGTTCTACATTATTTAACTTATAAGTGCTAGGGTTATAGACACTCCCGAGCTTCAGAACCTTGCATTTATCCACATTGAACTGCATCTGCCACTTTTCTGACCAAGAGTAGAGTTTGTCTAAATCCTCCTGAAGTTCCCTAACATCTACGTTTGAATCAATTATCCTACCTTCTTCGTGTCATCGGCGAATTTGCTCATATCACTAGCAATTCCTTCATCAAGATCATTGATATATATTATAAACAACAACGGGCCCAAGACTGATCCCTGTGGAACGCCACTTGTTACTGATCCCCACTCGGATTTAACCCCATTTATGGACACTCTCTGCTTCCTGTCTGTGAGCCATGACTCGATCCACGAGAGCACCCTCCCCCCAATGCCATGAGCTGCTACTTTCTTCAACAGTCTTTGGTGCGGAACTCTATCAAATGCCTTACTAAAATCTAAGTAAACAATATCGAATTCTTTATCGTGGTCAACAGCCTCAAAAGCTTTACTGAAGAAAGTTAATAAATTAGTTAGACAAGACCGGCCTCTTGTGAATCCATGCTGAGTATCATTAATCAAGCTATGCTTATCGAGATGGCTTCTTATAATCTCAGCTATAATTGACTCTAGCAACTTGCCTACAATTGAGGTCAGGCTTATTGGGCGGTAATTTGACGGTAACGACTTGTCCCCTGTTTTAAAAATAGGAATCACATTAGCCATCTTCCACATATCAGACACTACACCTGTTTGAAGAGATAAATTAAAAATATTAGTTAATGGTTCACAGACTTCCATTTTGCATTCCTTAAGAACCCTTGAAAAAACCTCATCAGGACCCGGTGACTTATTTTGCTTCAGTCGGTCTATCTGCTTCACAACCATTTCACTAGTGACTGTGATGTTACATAATTTATCTTCTTCTGATCCACTATAAAAATTAATTACCGGGATATTATTAGTGTCTTCCTGTGTAAAAACCGAGAGAAAAATAATTATTTAAAATCGAGCACATTTCATTCTCTTTGTCAGTAAGATGCCCATAGTTATTTTTAAGGGGACCTATCTTATCTCTGACTTATGTTCTATATACCTGGAAAAAACTTTTTGGATTAGTTTTAGAATCCCTAGCAACTTTAATTTCATAGTCCCTTTTAGCTTTTCTTATCCCCTTTTTAATGTCCCTCTTAATGTCAATATACTGATTCATAAGATGACCCTCGCCTCTTTTGATACGCCTATAAATTCCTTTCTTATGCCCTAGTAGATATTTCAGCCTATTATTCATCCATTTAGGGTCATTTCTATTTGATCTAATTTCCTTATAAGGGATAAACGTTCTTTGAGCAGCATGTATTGTGTTCAGAAAACTGTCATATTGATAGCTCTCTTCGTTACCCCAGTCAACAGATGATAAGTGTTCTCTAAGCCCATCGTAATCTGCTAAGCGAAAATCTGGGACTGTTACTGAGTTATCCCTACTATCATACTTCCATTCAATTCTAAATGTAATTGATTTGTGGTCGCTAGCACCCAGTTCCTCTGAAACTTCTAAATTATTAACAAGGGATTCATTGTTTGCCAGAACTAAGTCAAGCAGGTTATTACCCCTTGTAGGTTCTCTCACAAACTGCTTCAAAAAACAATCCTGAACTACTTCTAAGAAATCGTATGATTCTAAATTCCCAGTCAAGAAATTCCAATCAATATGACTAAAGTTAAAGTCTCCTAGAATTACTACATTATCGTGCCTTGTGGCCCTAACAATTTCCTCCCATAGTAGTCTCCCTTGGTCCCTATCTAAATTTGGGGGACGGTATATCACACCTAAAATTAATTTTTCATGCCCCTCTGAAAATTCTATCCAAACAGACTCTGTATGTGTTACTTCAGACTTAATACCCGTTTTTATGCAACAGTTCAAGCGATCTCGGACATACAATGCCACCCCACCCCCCTTCCCGATACTTCTATCTACTTGGAACAATTTAAAACCCTGAATGTGACATTCTGCAGGCATGTCCCGACTTTTTGAATTAAACCACGTCTCAGTAATGGCAAATACATCTATGTTACCTGCACTAGCAACTAGTCTCAACTCGCCCATCTTATTCCTAGCACTGCGACTATTTGTGTAATAAACTTTTAATGACCCTCCTCTCTCTTTACCCTTCCTGCTTTTTTCTATTATTCCACTAAACCTATTACTGTCCTTGTCAATTAGTGCCACTGGCTTTCCAATATCCACCTCATTTTGCCTATTACTAGTTCTCCTAGTACTCATATTACTACCCTGCGACTTCACAGTTTTCCTGCAAAAACCCATACCTCTAACTAATCCTAGTTTAAAGTCCTAACAACCCCCTCAACTGAGTTAGCAAGAAAACCCACACCTGCCCTGGATAAGTGAACCCCATCCCTGGCATACATGTCATTTCGGCCATAGAAGTTGTCCCAGTTGTCAATGAATGGTACTGCATTATCCTTACAGTGTTTATCCAGCCAACAATTAATACCAATTGCTCTGGACAACCATTCATTACCAACACCTCTTCTTGGCAAAATGCCACATATAACAGGGCGCCCCCCCCTTCTTCCTAATTATGTCTATAGCTGTCCTGAACTTTCTAACTAAATCCTCACTTCTACGCTTGCCAACATCATTGCCTCCAGCACTGAGGCAAATAATAGGATTGATCCCATTACCGTTCATGATGTTGTCAAGCCGGCTAACAATGTCCTCCATCCCAGCCCCAGGAAAGCATACCCTTTGTCTCCTACTCCTGTCCTTCAAGCAGAATGCCCTATCCATGTATCTAACCTGGCTATCCCCAACAACAACAATATTCTTACCTTCCTTGTTGTCGTTCGTCGTTACGATCCCAGTAGTAGACTCACATTCGTCGGGTAGCACCGAGAATGCGTTGGAGGTTTCCACGGGAGTTTCCACAGCAGTCTCTTTCTTCTTCATCGTTTCTGGCATTCCATTCGTCTTCTTGATCGTCAACTTCGTCGTCCCCTGCTGTCCAACCACTGACCACGATCCCTTCTTGACCTGAGGACTCGAAACAGGAGGACTACTACGAATCCTCTTGTTTTCTTCGGTCAGTCGCCGTATCTCCATCTTCGCTGCCCTCAATTCTTCCTTAAGTTGCTGGTAAAGTTGCTCGATGGAGGGCATCTTGGTTCAGTCCACGGGAGCAAACAAGATACTTCTTCACAGAGTTAAGTACAGGTCAGCACTCAAAGTACAGGTCACCACTCAAGAGCACACAAACAGGTCTTCACAGAGCTAAGTACACGTCACCACTCGGAGCTAAGTACACGTCACCACTCGGAGCTAAGTACACGTCACATCTTGCCACGAATGGTTTTTTCAACGTCCTGAACTATATACATCTTGTCGGTATCATCAGACACATGTGAAACAAACCATACCACGGGTGGGGTTTGAACCCGCGATCATAGTCACAAAACTTCAGACCGTCGCGTTAGCCACTGGGCCAGCTAGCCACTGGGCCAGCTAGCCACTGGGCCAGCTAGCCACTGGGCCAGCTAGGCACTGGGCCAGCTAGCCACTGGGTCAGCTAGCCACTGGGCCAGCTAGCCACGGGCCACTAGCCACTGGGCCAGCTAGGCACTGGGCCAGCTAGCCACTGGGTCAGCTAGCCACTGGGCCAGCTAGCCACTGGGCCAGTTAGCCACTGGGCCAGCTAGCCACTGGGCCAGCTAGCCACTGGGCCAGCTAGCCACAATAAGATTTATCCAACTAGGTATATTTCTACACCATAGGAAGGTTAGCATAGGCCACCACTGTGACCACAAATGCAAGTTTTTACAGATGAATCTCCTGCTAGCATGGTAGCGACGAACTCTAGCTCAAGTCCCCTCAAAGCCGTCAACATGTTGATCCTAAATGTAATCATAAATTATATTCTCCTATGTGCAGGGTATTGTTCGAGCGATGGTATTGTGATTTCTTCACTTTAGTGCTTTTGCTGTGTCCGAACACACGGAAAACATTTCTGGCTAAGAAAGATGTACGAAGAAACGCTAGAACATATTAACGTTTCGGACCTGGTACCTTGATCACTTAACATTATAGACGAACACTGCAGAAGGCCTACTGGCCTATACGGGACAGGTCCTTCTCATATAGGTTAAAATAACAGTGTTTATAGGCAGAGAGTGAGGTGTGAGTGGCAATTTGTCCTTATCTAACACCAAAGTTAATATCAACACGACTCATGAAATCGTAATGACTCGATCGCGGGGTTAAAACCCACGATTAGAGTCACAAAACTCCAGACCGTCGCGTGGCCCAGTGGCTAACGCAACGATCTGGAGTTTTGAGAGACTGATCGCGGGTTCTAACCCCACCAGTGGTGTGCTACGTTTATATCTATATATCTCTTGGGCTAGTGAAGTGTAGTTCAGAGCTTGTGTTGTGAAGTGAACCTCGTTGATGTCTCTGCCAACACCGACATCTTTCAGCTGTCTCCCATAAAGTTGACACTGGTTAGAACACTTGACTTGTAAGTTGCTATTTTGAACTCTCTCACCTGGATGATGGGTTCTACAGAGGCTGTTGCTTCAGCTTTCCTCTCTTGCGTGTGGCTGTCAGGAACTTTGATTTATGTGATGAATGGTTTGAAAAACCGACAAGTTGAAGGTTGAACCTTAAAATGGTATAAAATACTCTCGGTATTTAATACCATTTTAATGTTCAATCTGTCAGACACTGCAACACAAGGGTATCTTGGTACAGACCTGAGATCATTCTTTTTACCTAACAACTTGAAGATTGAGACACTTATGCAACATATGGGAATCTTTATTCAGGAAACGTTTCGCCACACAGTGGCTTCATCAGTCCAATACGAAGTAGAAAGGCGGAGTTTGAGAGGAGGAGTTTGAGGTAATCAGTCCCTCAGCCTGGAGTCGATGTGTTCAGTCCATCAGTCTTGTACATTCTACAAGATTGATGGACTGAACACATCGACTCCAGGCTGAGGGACTGGTTACCTCAAACTCCTCCTCTCCTTACGCCTTTCTACTTCGTATTGGACTGATGAAGCCACTGTGTGGCGAAACGTTTCCTGAATAAAGATTCCCATATGTTGCATAAGTGTCTCAATCTTCAACTCTGATTTATGTTGGCAGTGTATGGAGGCCGATTTGGGAGTCTGGTCATGGAAATCAGTGTGCTTTGCATCCAGTGCCACGAGTTACAAGTTTCCCAACTCCAGTCCTGGGCAGTAGCAGGAGCAGCAGGAGCAGTAGTAGGAGCAGGAGCAACAGCAGCAGATGCAGATGCAGCAGCAGCAGCACCAGCAGCATCACCAGCGGGAGATGCAGCAGATGATACCGCACCAGATGCCTGTATTTTTTCTATAGGAGCTGCCGGTAACGTTGTTTATTCTGTGTAATACTATTGTAAGATTATATATTATTATAGATTTGATATATATAATATTTATATATATATATATAATATATATATATATACAGATGCAAGGAACTCGCGAGAGGATGCGAAATATACACAAACACTGATCCTCTGGCTGAAGGAGAGACCGACCACGAACCTTATGACAAGGACGCAGTGTTTACAATCTACCCACACTGGAAATACCTTGGCGTGTAGCATGACTACACTTTGATCCAAGGAAGCAGCTTTCAGTAGAAGGCTTACAGCTTTTCATCTCATCCTGATGCAATCAGCCATTACCTAGAGATTTGAACAATGCAGGAATTCGCGAGAGCATGCGAAATATACACAAACACTGATCTCTGGCTGAAGGAGACTCGAACCTACGAACCTTAGGACAAGGTACGCAGTGTTTTACCAATCTACCCACACTGGACCAACATGTTTGTGTATATTTCGCATGCTCTCGCGAATTCCTTGCATTGTTCAAATCTCTAGTAAGGCTGATGCATGCAGGGATGAGATGAAAAGCTGTAAGCCTTCTCCCTGAAAGCTGGCTGCCTTGGATCAAACGTGTAGCGCAAGCTGGACGCCAAGGTATTGTCCAGTGTGGGAAGATTGGTAAAGCACTGCGTACCTTGTCCTAAGGTTCGTAGGTTCGAGTCTCCTTCAGCCAGAGATCAGTGTTTATATATATGTATATATATATATATAATATATAAATATTATATATATATATATATATTATATATATATATATATATATATATATATAATATATATATATTATATATATATAATGTTAGCGTGGGGCTAGCCACCCAGGCTTACGCTGGGAGGGGAGTTAGCCACGCAGGATAATCCGGGGAGGAGAGTTAGCAACGCATAAATCGGTGGGGGGGGGAGGGTTAGCCAAGTAGGATAACTCTGGGGGACGAGGGTTAGCCTCCCAGGATAACTCGGGGGAAGTACAGCTATCCAGGATAATCCAGGGTAAGGGTTAGCTAACAAAGATAATCCAGGAGGAGGGCTATCCACCCAGGATAACCCGGGGGAGAGTTATCCGCCCAGGATAACCCGGAGGGAATGTTAGCCACCCAGGATAACTCGTGGAGGAGGCTTAACCGCCCAGGATAACCCCAGAGAGGGATATCCACCCAGGGTAACCCGGGGAAGGGGTTAGCCACCCTGGGTAACCCGGGGATGGGGTTTACCCACCCAGGGTTACCCTAGGAGAGGAGTTAGCAACACACGATAAACGGGGGGAGGGTTAGCCACCCAGTATAAACCCGAGGGAAAGTTAGCCACCCAGAATGACCCGGGGGGAGGGCTAGCCACCCAGAATGACCCGGGGAGAGGGTTAGCCACCCAGAATGACCCGGGGGGAGGGATAACCACCCAAAATGACCCGGGGGAAAAGTTAGCCATCCAGAATGGCCCGGGGAGGGTTAGTCATCCAGGATAACCCAGGGGAAGGTTAGCCACCCTGGATAACCCATTGGGAGGGTTAGCCACCCACGATAATCCGGGGATTGGAGCTAGCCACTCAGGGTTACGTGGGGAGAAGGGTTAGTCACCCAGGATAACCCGTGGGGAGGGTTAGCCACCCAGCGAATCCCAGGGAGGAGGGGCTAGCCACCCAGGGTTAGCCGGGGAGCGGGGTTAAACACTCAGTATATCCCGTGGAAGGGTTAGCCACTCAGGATAACAAAGGGGGATAGTAAGTCATCCAGGATAACCTGGTGGGAGGCTTATCCACCGAAGATAAACTTGGAGGAGGGTAAAACACCCAGGATAACCCGGGAAGGAAGAATTAGCCACACAGGATAACCCGGGAAGGAAGAATTAGCCACACAGGATAACCTGTGGAAAGGGGTTATCCTCCTAAAATAACCCGCAAAGGGTTGTTAGTCACCCAGGATAACCCGGGGAGAGAAGTTAGCTACCCATGATAAGGCAAGGAGAAGGGTTACCCCGCTGGATAACCCTGGAAGTGGGGTTAGCCACCCAGGATAACCCGGGGAGGGAGGTTAGCCACCCAGAATAACCCGGGGGGAAGGTTAGCCACCCAGGATAATCCGGGGAGGGAGATTAGCTACCTAGAATATCCCGGGGAGGGAGGTTAGCCACCCAGAATATCCCGGGGAGGAAGGTTAGCCACCCAGGATAACCCAGGGAGGGGATTAGCAGCCCAAGATATCCCTGGGAGGGAGGTTAGCCACCCAGGATAACCCGGGGAGGGAGGCTAGCCATACAGAATAACCCGGGGAGAGAGGTTAGCCACCCAGAATAACCCGGGGAGGGAGGTTAGCCACCCAGAATAACCCGGGGAGGGAGGTTAGCCACCCAGGATAATCCGGGGAGGGAGGTTAGCCACCCAGGATAATCCGGGGAGGGAGATTAGCTACCTAGAATATCCCTGGGAGGGAGGTTAGCTACCCAGAATATCCCGGGGAGGGAGGTTAGCCACCCAGGATAATCCGGGGAGGGAGGTTAGCCACCCAGGATAATCCGGGGAGGGAGGCTAGCCACCCAGAATAACCCGGGGGGGAGGTTAGCCAACCAGGATAACCCGGGGAGGGAGGTTAGCCACCCAGGATAACCCGGGGAGGGAGGTTAGCCAACCAGGATAACCCGGGGAGAGAGGTTAGCCACCCAGGATAACCCGGAGAGATAGGTTAGCCACCCAGAATAACCCGGGGAGGGAGGTTAGCCACCCAGGATAACCCGGGGAGGGAGGTTAGCTTCCCAGAATATCCCGGGGAGGGAGGTTAGCTACCCAGAATATCCCGTGGAGGGAGGTTAGCAACCCAGGATAACCCGGGGAGGGAGGTTAGCCACTCAGAATAACCCGGGGAGAGAGGTTAGCCACCCAGTATAATCCGGGGAGGGAGGTTAGCCACCCAGAATAACCCGGGGAGGGAGGTTAGCCACCCAGAATAACCCGGGGAGGGAGGTTAGCCACCCAAGATAACCCGGGGAGGGAGGTTAGCCACCCAGGATAACCCGGGGAGGGAGGTTAGCCACCCAGGATAACCCGGGGAGGGAGGTTAGCCACCCAGGATAACCCGGGGAGGGAGGTTAGCCACCCAGGATAACCCGGGGAGGTAAGTTAGCCACCCAGAATAACCCGGGGAGGGAGGTTAGCCATCCTGAATAACCCGGGGAGGGAGGTTAGCCACCCAGAATAACCCGGGGAGGGAGGTTAGCCACCCAGAATAACCCGGGGAGGGAGGTTAGCCACCCAGGATAACCCGGGGAGGGAGGTTAGCCACCCAGGATAACCCGGGGAGGGAGGTTAGCCACCCAGGATAACCCGGGGAGGGAGGTTAGCCACCCAGAATAACCCGGAGAGGTAGGTTAGCCACCCAGAATAACCCGGGGAGGGAGGTTAGCCACCCTGAATAACCCGGGGAGGGAGGTTAGCCACCCAGGATAGCCAGGGGATGGAGGTTAGCCACCCAGAATAACCCGGGGAGGGAGGTTAGCCACCCAGAATAACCCGGGGAGTGAGGTTAGCCACCCAGGATAGCCAGGGGATGGAGGTTAGCCACCCAGAATAACCCGGGGAGGGAGGTTAGCCACCCAGGATAACCCGGGGATGGAGGTTAGCCACCCAGAATAACCCGGGGAGGGAGGTTAGCCACCCAGAATAACCCGGGGTGGGAGGTTAGCTACCGAGGATAATCAGGGGAGGGAGGTTAGCCACACAGGATAGCCAGGGGAGGGAGGTTAGCCACCCAGGATAGCCAGGGGAGGGAGGTTAGCCACCCAGAATAACCCGGGGAGGTAGGTTAGCCACCCAGAATAACCCGGGGAGGGAGATTAGCCACCTAGAATAACCCGGAGAGGTAGGTTAGCCACCCAGAATAACCCGGGGAGGGAGGTTAGCCACCCAGAATAACCCGGGGAGGTAGGTTAGCCACCCAGGATAACCCGGGGAGGGAGGTTAGCCACCCAGAATAACCCGGGGAGGGGGATTAGCCACCTAGAATAACCCGGGGAGGTAGGTTAGCCACCCAGGATAACCCGGGGAGGTATGTTAGCCACCCAGAATAACCCGGGGAGGGAGATTAGCCACCCAGAATAACCCGGGGAGGGAGGTTAGCCACCCAGGATAACCCGGGGAGGTATGTTAGCCACCCAGAATAACCCGGGGAGGGAGATTAGCCACCCAGAATAACCCGGGGAGGGAGGTTAGCCACCCAGGATAACCCGGGGAGGTATGTTAGCCTCCCAGAATAACCCGGAGAGGTAGGTTAGCCACCCAGAATAACCCGGGGAGGGAGGTTAGCCACCCAGGATAACCCGGAGAGGGAGGTTAGCCACCCAGGATAACCCGGGGAGGGAGGTTAGCCACCCAGGATAACCCGGAGAGGGAGGTTAGCCACCCAGGATAACCCGGGGAGGGAGGTTAGCCATCCAGAATAACCCGGGGAGGGAGGTTAGCCACCCAGAATAACCCGGGGAGGGAGGTTAGCTACCCAGAATAACCCGGGGATGGAGGTTAGCCACCCAGGATAACCCGGGGAGGGAGGTTAGCCACCCAGGATAACCCGGGGAGGGAGGTTAGCCATCCAGAATAACCCGGGGAGGGAGGTTAGCTACCCAGAATAACCCGGGGATGGAGGTTAGCCACCCAGGATAACCCGGGGAGGGAGGTTAGCCATCCAGAATAACCCGGGAAGGGAGGTTAGCCACACAGAAAAACCCGGGGAGGGAGGTTAGCCACCCAGAATAACCCGGGGAGGGAGGTTAGCCACCTAGAATAACCCGGGGAGTGAGGTTAGCCACCCAGGATAACCCAGGGAGTGAGGTTAGCCTCCCAGGATAACCCGGGGAGGGAGGTTAGCCACCTAGAATAACCCGGGGATGGAGGTTAGCCACCCAGAATAACCCGGGGAGGGAGCTTAGCCACCTTGAATAACCCGGGGAGTGAGGTTAGCCACCCAGGATAACCCAGGGAGTGAGGTTAGCCACCCAGGATAACCCGGGGAGGGAGGTTAGCCACCTAGAATAACCCGGGGAGGGAGGTTAGCCACCCAGAATAACCCGGGGAGGGAGGTTAGCCACCTAGAATAACCCGGGGAGTGAGGTTAGCCACCCAGGATAACCCAGGGAGTGAGGTTAGCCACCCAGGATAACCCGGGGAGGGAGGTTAGCCACCTAGAATAACCCGGGGAGGGAGGTTAGCCACCCAGAATAACCCGGGGAGGGAGGTTAGCCACCTAGAATAACCCGGGGAGGGAGGTTAGCCACCTAGAATAACCCGGGGAGGGAGGTTAGCCACCTAGAATAACCCGGGGAGGGAGGTTAGCCACCCAGGATAACCCGGGGAGGGAGGTTAGCCACCCAGGATAACCAGGGAGAGAGGCTATCCGACCTCTGCTACCCAACATGTTCCCTCACTGACGACCTTCACATCAGTTTTCTTGAGTCTGAAGACAGAGAGAAAATTCAGAGTCTTCTGGCCCTTACCAACACTGTTATTATAATCAAGGGGGAAGCGCTAAACCCGGAGGATTATACAGCGCCTGGGGGGGGGGATGTGGAAGGCATTCAGGCTTACTTTGGGGAACTGGAGCACAGATCCAATTCCCCAAATCAAGGGCCCCTCACCAACATCAAGGAACCTTCCTTTAGGGGTTACCAACACGAATTCCAACATCTTGGAATTTGTTCTTATTTGGACGATATTGTGCCAAAACCACAGAGCAGGATGCCCGCAGCCTCTCTCTGGCACAGGTGCCAGATGTATATCTATATATAAACATCAATTTAGCTATATATCCATATTAGTTTATTCACTGGTTTTCAGTGTTTACTTAAACCAGAGTTTAGTTGGTTGATTAAGAGGGTTTAAATCCTATCCACTATACTACCTATAACCAATCGAAAATACTTAAATCCCAAATATTTAATATATATATATATAATTATATATATATATATATATATATATATATATATATATATATATATATATATATATATATATATATATATGAAGGAGGAGTGTTAATGTTCCAGTTTTATAACTACAGTGTAAAGCACCTTCTGGCAGGACAGTGATGGAGTGAATGATGGTGAAAGTTTTTCTTTTTTGGGCCACCCTGCCTTGGTGGGCCACCCTGCCTTGGTGGGCCACCCTGCCTTGGTGGCCACCCTGCCTTGGTGGCCACCCTGCCTTGGGGGGCCACCCTGCCTTGGTGGGAATCGGCCAGTGTGATAATATATATATATATATATATATATATATATATATATATATATATATATATATATATATATATATATATATATATATATATATATAATATATATATATATTATCCAAGTGTATATACACTATTTCCCCAAAGTGCACACACATTAAAATGGATATACTCATAATATATCCAACTTCTGAATTATCCATAATATACTGGCCAGAATATATGCAAAAAACGTAATATACCAAAATTACCGTAAGATAAATGTAATATTGACCTATTAAAAAGATTAAGTCAATATAAACTACGAGTTATTTACTCAAAATATATTTCACTGTGTGTATGTTATAGGAGAATATTGGACGTATAACAGTGACGTGGTAAGACTGGCGGAGGAACCAGCAACTTCTCAGAGGTGCGACGTCGTGGTAGGGGAGTGTGAGTGCTCTGGTTGTTGTGTTTACCTCCACTTTACTCTTCATTTATCTCTATATCATTGTGTAGTTGATCGAGTTTAAACCACGGGATATATACCGAGTGAAATATTTCAGCGTGTATATACTGGATTAGAAACTTGATTTAAGGACTATTTAAAGTATAATTTTCTGGTGGTGACGAGGTATCGTCCATAACCCCAGTCCAGTATTTAGGCTTAAAAACCAATTAACCAACCATTTTAAACCCAATTAACCAACCACGGTTATTTAATGTAAGTTTCCCTAGGTGTGGAGAGGAAAATATAATCATAAATGTAAGTAATACCTTGATATAAGTGGAATTATTAAACTACCAGTGTGATAACGAGCGTTAGAGTCGTGTTGTTGGTACAGTTAGTGACGTCACTGCTGTGGTAACCAGCTTGTCATGTAGCATGAGAAGTGTTTATATATAAACCAGAACACTCTGTTTATATTACGAGAACACTGTTTATATTACGAGAACACTGTTTATATTACGAGAACACTGTGTTTATATTACGAGAACACTGTGTTTATATTACGAGAACACTGTTTATATTACGAGAACACTGTGTTTATATTACGAGAACAGTGTGTTTATATTACGAGAACAGTGTGTTTATATTACGAGAACACTGTTTATATTACGAGAACACTGTGTTTATATTACGAGAACACTGTTTATATTACGAGAACACTGTTTATATTACGAGAACACTGTTTATATTACGAGAACTGTGTTTATATTACGAGAACTGTGTTTATATTACGAGAACACTGTTTATATTACGAGAACACTTTATATTACGAGAACACTGTTTATATTACGAGAACACTGTTTATATTACGAGAACACTGTTTATATTACGAGAACACTGTTTATATTACGAGAACACTGTTTATATTACGAGAACACTGTGTTTATATTACGAGAACACTGTTTTATATTACGAAAACACTGTTTATATTACGAGAACACTGTGTTTATATTACGAGAACACTGTGTTTATATTACGAGAACACTGTGTTTATATTACGAGAACACTGTGTTTATATTACGAGAACACTGTTTATATTACGAGAACACTGTGTTTATATTACGAGAACACTGTGTTTATATTACGAGAACACTGTGTTTATATTACGAGAACACTGTTTATATTACGAGAACACTGTGTTTATATTACGAGAACAAAGTGTTTATATTACGAGAACACTGTGTTTATATTACGAGAACAAAGTGTTTATATTACGAGAACAAAGTGTTTATATTACGAGAACACTGTGTTTATATTACGAGAACACTGTGTTTATATTACGAGAACACTGTGTTTATATTACGAGAACACTGTTTATATTACGAGAACACTGTGTTTATATTACGAGAACACTGTGTTTATATTACGAGAACACTGTGTTTATATTACGAGAACACTATATTACGAGAACACTGTTTATATTACGAGAACACTGTGTTTATATTACGAGAACACTGTTTATATTACGAGAACAAAGTGTTTATATTACGAGAACACTGTGTTTATATTACGAGAACACTGTGTTTATATTACGAGAACACTGTGTTTATATTACGAGAACACTGTTTATATTACGAGAACACTGTGTTTATATTACGAGAACAATGTTTATATTACGAGAACACAGTGTTTATATTACGAGAACACTGTGTTTATATTACGAGAACACTGTTTATAATACGAGAACACTGTGTTTACGTTACGAGAACACTGTTTATATTACGAGAACAGTGTTTATATTACGAGAACAAAGTGTTTATATTACGAGAACACTGTTTATATTACGAGAACAGTGTTTATATTACGAGAACAAAGTGTTTATATTACGAGAACACAATGTTTATATACTAGAACACAGTTTATATACGTGAAAACGATGTTTATGTTTGTAGGAGAACACAGTGTTTAAATTACAAGAACACAACGTTTATATATACGAGAACACGGTATTTTTTACCATAGAACAATGTTTATATATATACTAGAACAATGTTTATTTACGAGGACACTATATAATAGAACACAGTGTTTATTCATTTCAGAAAAGTGTGTATATACACAACAGAACACAGTGTATATACCAGAGTGGTGTTCAGGAGGCCAGAGACACTACAACACTATCCTGGTAGGTGGTATAGAAGTATTTATATTAAGGATATATTGTTAGGGTAACCAGGGGAGGGGGGGTTTGCCACCCAGGTAAACCCCGGGAGGGGGTTAGCCATCCAGGTTTACCCGGGGAGGGGGGTCAGCCATCCAGGTTTACCCGGGGAGGGGGGTCAGCCATCCAGGTTTACCCGGGAGGGGGTCAGCCATCCAGGTTTACCCGGGGAGGGGGTTAGCCATCCAGGTTTACCCGGGGAGGGGGGTTAGCCACCCAGGTTAATTCGGGGAAGGGGGTTAGCCACCCAGAGATACCCGGGGAGGAAGGGTTAGCCACCCAGGGTTACCCGGGGAGGGGGTTTTGCCAGGCAGGGTTACCAGGGGAGGGGGGTTAGCCACCCATGGTTCAAGGGTGGTTAGCCACCCAGGGTAACAGGGGAGGGGAGCTTAGCCACCAAGAGCGACCTGGGGAGGCAGGCTAGCCATACAGGTTTACCCGGAGTGGTTAGCCGCCCAGGATAACCTGGGGAGGTGGGTTAGCCACCCAGGATAACCCGGGGAGGGGGGTTAGCCACCCAGGATAACCCTTGGAGAGTTTGTCATGTAGGGGGAGTCATGAAACATAAAGTATTTTGGGGAATATGGGAGTAAACGGAGGGAGTCAGAAGGCAGGGGATATGCAGGGAGGTGGTAGGAGAGTTGATTAGCAGAGGTAGGTAGGTAATGTGAGGTCACTAGTGACTACACCTCCACCTCTCATTATTCTACCCACCACCCTACTCACCCTCTCACTACTTGAAATAAATGAATAAATGAGTAAATAACTGGGACAGTGAATATTACTATTCTACTCAAACACAGTTTATTAAGTCTTTGTACAATAATATATTTGGGAACAGGAGAACATTGGGATGGAACATATAAGCAGTGAGACAGGGAACACAGTCAACTTGACGAGAATTAATATAACATGCAATATAGTTCAGAGGACAGTTCACTACAGGAACTAAGCCACAGGTCCCAAGACCTATACAGCACGAGTACTGCTCCAAGCCAGTACTCTGCCCAATGTCTCCAACAGTCTCCTCCCGAGATTTCAGCGGCCTTTTCCCGAGCCCTGCAGCCTAGCAGCAGCTCCTCCTGAGCTATGCACACAGCAGCTCTGCTCGAAGTCCCCCGACCATGATCATGAACGAACGAACGAACAAGTTCAGGTAAGATCCCAAATGGGATGAGTGGGGAAGACGGGACAAACGAAGAATAGCGCTGGAGAAGAGTGTTCTTAGTCGTAGAAATAGAGCCAGGGCTTAACCCAGCAGCGAAGGCGATCGTGGTACAGATATTGAGAAGAGAAATTCAGGCTCTTCTGTTGCGACTCCTGTGGGGTGAGCGGGGAGAACGGGACATGCGACGTTTAGCGCTAGAGAGGAGTGTAGAACTGGGCCATGTCTTAACACAAAAGCTAAGGCGAACGTGGGCCAGAGAATGGTACCTGTCGTAGAATGTACCTGTCAGCAAATCCAAAGGTTATTTGTAAATAGGGTTAGGAGCAGGATCATGCAATGAGTAGGAAAGGTTATGTTGGTTTGTGGGTCTGCGAATGTCTTCGTCAAGGAGAGAGGTCCAGTAGTCATGTCGTGTCTCAAGTTGGTCTGTCTGTCACTGAGTGTCTTCAAGTACAGATTCAGCGCAGGGATGTCTAATTGGGCATGGAGAGACTCGCTTGCGGCGAAGTCCTCCCATCTGACATCAAGCACCCAGTGCAGCGCCTTGTTCTGGACACGCTGCAGTTTAAGTAAGTTCGTTTTAGCTGCGAGAGAGAGGGCTAGAGGAGAGTAAGTTATCAGAGGGCGTATTAGGGATTTGTAGAGGTGTAGTTTGGTGCGTTGGGAGGCATGTTTCAGCTTGTAGAGGCCCGCAAGGGCCTTACTAGCTATTGCATGCCTTGAGTGATGTGTCCGTGTAAGCGAAGAAGGTAGTCAAGATTAACGCCAAGGACAGTGACAGATTGTGTGATGGGGATGTAAGTGCGGGTGTCAGCTGTTCTGAGCTCGACAGGTAATGGAGGATCACGTTTCCTGTAGTTAAAATACGTAATGCTGGATTTAGCTGCATTGGTTTTGATTCTCCATTTTTGTTCCCAGATGGCTATCCTGTCGACCTCATTTTGTGTTTTGTGTGTGAGTGTATCTATATTGGCATGAGTGATAAGTTGTGTAATGTCGTCTGCATAGGCTAGTGTGATGGAGTTGTGGTATACAGGTGTTGGAATGTCGTTAGTGTATAAAATGTAAAGGGTAGGGGAGAGGACAGATCCCTGGGGTACTCCAGCATTTAGTGTGAAGTAGTCAGAGTAACAGCCTTGGAATTTGATTCTCATGGTACGGCCGTCTAGGAAGTTGCAGAGGAGTTTATGAGTAGTGAGAGGCAGGTTGAAGTTAGTGCAGAGTTTGTACTTGAGCCCTTCATGCGAGCAATTGCTCGAAAACTAACCATCAGAAATCAATTTATATGGGATCAGTGACCTTGTATTGAGTTACTCTATCCACCATAGGGAGTTCAGTTCGAATTTCAAATTTTCGGACCCCTTGCCTGATGAAGGGTTAAACATGATTTAATGGTTTCGTCATAGCAAAGTTAATGTCGGGGGAGTTTGGATTAAAGCCCATGATAGTGGGGCCATCAGTGGATGTGTGTTTGTAGGTGCTACTGACCCGTTTCCTGGAAGGGGAGGAAGAGATGGATCTGTTTTTATGTTCTTTGGTCTGTCTGTCAGAAGTTGGGGCAGGTTTATTGTTGAGTGGATTTTGTCTGGAGGTGGAGTTGGACCTGGATGATGTCTTAGATGTGGTGGAGGAGGAGTGGGTGATGGTGGATGCAGAGAAAGTGGAAGCTTTGGTAATGGAGGAAGAAGTGGGTAAAGAGGTGGGGGGAGTAGAAGTAGTAATTAAGAGGGGTAGGGGAGGAGGGGTGTTGGTAGGAGTGAAGAGTGGTAGAGGAGGAGAGCTGGAGGGTGTAGGAAGAGGGGGAGTGGGAGAGGTTTAGGGGGTTTTGAAGAGAAGCAGGAAGGAGGGATGATTAGAGAGAGAAGATTGTTAGCAGACAAGATTAGGTTAAGGACATGTGAGTAGTCTGATTGGTTAGCTTGAGAGAATACTATCGCAGAGTGGGCAGCAGTGGCGAGTTGACAGTTTTGTAGTCTAGTGTAGGTATAGATGGAGAGGTGTTTGTAGTCTGTGTGTTGATATTTGAAGTGTGTAGGGTAGAAAAGGTAGGCCAAGTGCGTGGGGAGGCCCAGACATCTGGGGGTGGGGGACGGCTGTTTGGTAGGGAGGGAGGTACAGGGAGGTTGGCTTGCTCTGAGGGAGGAGAGAATGTCTTTTCTAGAGGGGCAGGAATTTGCAACTGCAGTGTGTGACCCGCCGCAGTTAGAACATTTAATTCTACGCCTTTCTAAAGAGTGCAGATTCAGGGCCTCAGTCTATCCTCATAGTGCAGATTCAGGGCCTCAGTCTATCCTCATAGTGCAGATTCAGGGCCTCAGTCTATCCTCATAGTGCAGATTCAGAGCCTCAGTCTATCCTCATAGTGCAGATTCAGGGCCTCAGTCTATCCTCATAGGGAAGATTTCTGATACATGGGATCATCTTTGTCATCCTCCTCTGTACGTTTTTCCAGAGCATTTATATCCATTCTGTAATACGGTGACCAGAATTGAGCAGCATAGTCTAAATGAGGCCTAACCAAGGATATATAGCGTTGAAGAACAACCTGAAGACTTCTATTATTTATACTTCTAGTTATGAAGCCAAGAATTCTGTTAGCTTTATTGCGAACACTAATGCACTGTTGTCTTGGTTTTAGATTACTGCTAACCAGAACTCCTAAATCCTTTTTTGCAATCAGTAGTATTAAGATCTACATTATTTAGTTATATGTGGCATGGTTATTTAACTGTCCAACATTTAGAACTTTGCATTTGTCAATATTAAACTGCATCTGCCACTTCTCCGACCATTGCATCAGTCTATTCAAATCATCCTGGAGTGCTCTAGTGTCCTCATTAGAATGAATTGGACGGCCTATTTTGGTGTCATCAGCAAATTTGCTTAAGTCGCTATTTATTCCCTCACCTATGTCGTTTATGCCCCTCAAGGAAGGTTCCTTGATGTTGGTGAGGGGCTCTTGATTTAGGGAATTGGATCTGTGCTCCAGTTCCCCGAATTAAGCCTGAATGCCTTCCACATCCCCCCCAGGCGCTGTATAATCCTCCGGGTTTAGCGCTTCCCCCTTGATTATAATAATAATAATAATAATATGTCGTTTATGTAAATTGTGAACAACAACGGGCCCAACACTGACCCTTGAGGAACACCGCTTGTGATGTGCCCCTATTCTGATTTCTCCCCATTGATGCAAACTCTCTGCTGTCTATTTGTCAGCCATGCTTCTACCCAGGAAAAAATTTCTCCTCCTATTCCATGTGCCTTAAGTTTCCTCAATAGCTTCTGGTGTGGAACTCTATCGAAAGCCTTACTGAAGTCCATATACACAATATCATATTCATTACCATGATCTACCTCCTCAAACACCTTAGTGAAAAAAGTTAGTAAATTCGTAAGACAGGAACGCCCCTTTGTAAAACCGTGTTGAGATTCATTAATCAATCTGTGCCTGTCAAGATGGCTATGAATTCCTTCGGCAATTATTGATTCCATAAATTTTCCCACTATGGAGGTAAGGCTTATTGGTCTATAGTTCGAAGCCAAGGACCTGTCACCTGCCTTGTAAATAGGAATTACATTTGCCATTTTCCACTTATCAGGCACTATGCCAGTTTGTAGTGATATGTTAAAAAGATTAGCCAAAGATATGGTAAGTTCCTCTTTACATTCCTTTAACACCCTTGCAAACAGTTCATCAGGACCTGGGGATTTGTTAGGTTTTAGTTTCTCTATTTGTCTGAGGACCATATCACTAGTTACCGCAATCGTACATAGTTTATTATCGTCCTGTTCTACGTAATCTATTATTTCAGGAATATCGCTAGTATTTTTCTGGGTGAAAACTGAGAGGAAGTAGGTATTGAGAATTTCACACATATCCTTATCACTGTCAGTGATCTGACCAGAGTTACTCTTAAGTGGGCCAATCTTGTCCCTAATCTTACTTCTGTATACCTGAAAGAACCCTTTTGGGTTAGTCTTTGAATCCCTTGCGACCTTAGCCTCATAATCCCTTTTTGCTTTTCTTATTCCTTTCTTTATTTCTCTCTTTAATTGAATGTATTGATTCCTTAACTGCCCATCCCCTCTTTTGATACTCCTATATATGCCTCTCTTTTGACCAATGAGATGTTTTAATCTATTGTTCATCCATTTGGGATCATTTTTGTTAGATCTAATTTCCCTACTCGGAACAAAAGTTGTCTGGGCAGCTAGAACTATGCTCTGAAAAACGTCATATTGGCAACCAAGATCACCTACCTGACTCATAGTCAGGACATCCCAATTTAGCCCACCCAGGTAATTTTTCAGTCCCATGAAGTCGGCCAAGCGAAAATCTGGGACAGAGATTTGATTGCAGTTATCTGGGTAATTCCATGATACATTGAAACTAAGTGATTTGTGATCACTTTCCCCAAGCTCACCATTAACCTCAAGATTATTAATTAGTGATTCTTTGTTGGCAAGAACCAAGTCAAGCAGACTGTTTCCTCTAGTTGGTTCTGTCACAACCTGTTCTAAAAAGCAATCCTGAACCGTATCAAGAAAGTCACTAAACTCAAGATTTCCTGTCATATTGTTCCAATCAATTTGTCTAAAGTTAAAATCTCCCATTATCACAACATTTTCATATCTAGATGCCTTATGAATTTCGTCCCATAACAGTTTACTGCACTCCCTATCAAGGTTTGGGGGCCTATAAATCACATCCAAAATTAATTTGTCACGACCCTCGAGAAACTGTAGCCAAACAGATTCTGTGTCCGATGTTTCTAATCTTATATCATGTCTAAGACAATTTAAATTTTCTCTGACATACATCGCCACTCCACCACCCTTCCTGTTGACTCTATCAGTGTGGACTAGTTTATAACCCTGTATGTTGCATTCAGAAGGCATTTCTCTATCTTTCAGGTTGAACCAGGTCTCTGTTATACCAATAATATCTATAGTACCTACACTTGCAAGTAATTTTAGCTCATCTATCTTATTTCTTAGACTCCTACTATTTGTATAGTAAACCTTAAGGGAGCTAGTCACTCGTTGCCCTCTACTATCTCTCTTTGTTTGTTGATCAATTGATTTGCCATTACTAGCAACTTTATTTTGAATATTGTCTTTTAAACATATCCCTGAGGTATCCCGGTAATAACTGCTGTTTTTAACCCTAATGCTGCAGCCTGATTGTTTCCCACAAACATCCATACCTCTATAATCTATCAATTTAAATTCCTAGACAAGTCATCAATTACCCTCTCAATTGAATTGGCTAATGCAACCACTCCATCCCCAGAGAGATGAACCCCATCCCTTGCATACATACCACGTTTACCAAAGAATAGGTCCCAGTTATCAATGAACGGGATTGCAAGTTCCTTGCAGTACCTGTCTAGCCAGCAATTTATACCAATTGCCCTAGACATCCATTTATTGCCCACTCCCTTTCTAGGCAAGATGCTACATATGACTGGGATCCCTCCCTTAGACCTAACTACTTATATGGCTGACCTGTACGTATCCAGGCGAGGTGGTAGTTAGTT
The DNA here is from genome assembly GCF_026875155.1 of Cherax quadricarinatus. Classification (NCBI taxonomy): domain Eukaryota; kingdom Metazoa; phylum Arthropoda; class Malacostraca; order Decapoda; family Parastacidae; genus Cherax; species Cherax quadricarinatus. Next base: position 12,130,383 of record NC_069494.1, read on the forward strand.
TAATTAGTTTAATATGTTTATTATGCACCACATACCCATCCTGTGGGTGGTAGTCAAAAAATTACAGAGGTACATAATTGGTCCAGGGACTGGACTCCAAAGTTTTGATAGCTGAGCAAGTTACAGAGGTAATGAACTCACAATTTACAAATTTAATGAACAACGGGTAAGTCTGGTCACAATCATGACAAGTTACAAAAGTATTTACAGATTATAGAGGTACGTAATGGGTCCAGGGACTGGGCCCCCAAAGTTTTGATAGCTGAACTAGGTACAAAGGTAATGAACTCACAAGTTACAAAGGTAATGAACTCACAAGTTACAAAGGTAATGAATACTGTAAGAATGGTTACTTACGTTTATACATGGCTACAATCATGAACAAATTATAGTGTAATGAGCAATTCACACTTCCACACCCGGTCACAACTGTAGTGAGTTATTGGTGCAAATGTTGATTGTTGAGTCACACACACACACACACACACACACACACACACACACACACACACACACACACACACACACACACACACACACACACACACACACACACACACATGCACACATGTGGTAATGCTTTATTTACAGCTAGCAAAGTCAGGGTATTTCTCCAGAATGGTCTGTAATATACCACTGTGGATAAAATACTTCTTGAACATTTCTGAGTTGTCTCTAAATTCATTAATCTGATCACACTCCAGTACATAATGACGCAGGGTGTGACGCACTCCAGTACATAATGACGCAGGGTGTGCCAATAGTCCATCTGGCAAAGTTTACATTTCGTTTGGTCTACATCTGGTGGTTTTACCTGGAGTTTACCTGGAGAGAGTTCCGGGGGTCAACGCCCCCGCGTCCCGGTCTGAGACCAGGCCTCCTGGTGGATCAGAGCCTGATCAACCAGGCTGTTGCTGCTGGCTGCAAAGATACTTGTAACCCAGCCGGAGCCGGGCGGTAGTGACAGCCGGAGCCGGGCGGTAGTGACATCCAAGAGTCTGCTTATCTTGTTGGATGCACCATAGACATGTGGCTCCTCCTGCATGATAGAATGGTGATAGATGGACTGACTGGTGCCAATCTCCCTAAGTCTTAAGTCAATGAAGTTCATTTGAAGTTCTTTTCGTATTATTGTTCTCAAACTACTACCTGACAAGCCAAGATTGTAATCTACTCCCTCTTTGAAAGCATAACAGCTTAGCCAATTTATCAGTTCTATCATGTATCTGAAGACCAATGTGAGATGGAATCCACAGCATGTGCACTCTGACTCCACTGTCCACAATATTACCATACCTGTGTCCGGCTTCTGACACAAGCATGCCACAATTTATGCTTAATGAGTTGAGAGCATTTATGGATGACAGAGAATCAGTTACAATTAAACTGTCAATCTTAGAAACATAGATGCATTTCAGTGCAAGGAGTATGGTAAACAGTTCTGTCTGAAGGGTAGTGGCCCAATTAATAATGCGTGCTCCATCACTCTGTACGACAACAGCAGCACTACCAGCTGCACCAGTGGATTGGTGAGGTGGTAAGAGAGATGCTTAGCGGAGGTAGGTAGGTAATGTGAGGTCACTGGTGACTACACCTCCACCTCTCATTACTCTACCCACCACTCCACACTACTCACCCTCTCACTACTTGAAATAAATGAATAAATGAGTAACTGGGACAGTGAATATTACTATTCTACTCAGTTTATTATGAATTCTTTGTACAATAATATGTTTGGGAACAGGAGAACATTGGGATGGTACACATAAGCAGTGAGACAGGGAACACAATCAACTTGACGAAAATGGATGTGACTTACAATATAGTTCAGAGGACAGTTCACCACATAACTAAGCCACAGGTCCCAAGACCTATACAGCACGAGTACTGCTCCAAGCCAGTACTCTGCCCAATATTTCCAGCAGTCTCCTCCAGAGACTTCAGCAGCCTTCTCCCGAGCCCTGCAGCCTAGCAGCAGCTCCTCCTGAGCTATGCACACAGCAGCTCCGCTCGAAGTCCCCCAATCATTGTTGTTGTAGGTTTGCCGGTATTTCCGGCCAGGGTCTTCTCCAGATGGCGACCCGGCGGTGGCCTCCCGAGCGGGGGGTGTCGTTCATCTTTTTCTTTCTTCTGTATTCTTTCTTGGGGCCCTCCGGTTGGAGGGTGACTTTTGTCTTGCGGTGACTCCCCAAGTGGGAAGTATCTTCTCATTTAGCATCTTCAGCAGCATAGGTGGGCGGAGGCAGCAATTACAGGGTTCGTTTTGAAGCCACACCCCAGCTTTAGCAGGCAGCAAAGTGCTGGGGAAACTTGCCTTCACGGTGATTGATCATTGACAATCCTGCTAGGTGAGGGTACCGTCTTCGGCAGCCCCATTCTGGAGAGTCCTGAATTTCTTCCTTGTGGTGTGATCGAGTGCCTCAAAGCGGTGACTTTTTGAGAGTAGGTTGATCAGGGATTCAGTGGTGAATGATCGAGTTGAGTCGCAGGTGAACTTGACTGTCCCGTTGTGGAGGAGTTGAATAATTTCTGGAGTGTACATTGCGTTCTCATTCTGGTTGGTTGTGTAGAAGTATACACCAGGCAAGATCTGGACTTCTTGTGAAGGAGTGGCGGTAGTACGTAGGGATGCATCCCAAGGCTCTTGTGTTTTAACCTTCTTGGCTGGCGGCTGAGACGTTTGAGGTGAGGCGTCTGATTGGTCCGTTGTGACGGAGGTGGAAGCAGGTGCTGGTGGACTCTCATTGGTGGAATCGGTCGGCGTGTCAGTGGTCTCTGATTGGTCCATCTCTGTGTCGGGAGGAAGGTGTTGTAGCGGTGGAGCAGCAGTAATGTTGGCGACATTTGCAGTGGATTTTATGATCTCTGTGGAAGGTGGAGATGAAGGGAATGTGAAACCAGGCATGTTGTTAAGCTTGAAGAGTTCGTTGATGGTGATGTTGAAGGAACCAAGTTCAGCTACATTCTGCACATGAGCATACATGATGCAGTAAAGAATCTTGGTGGAGTCGCCAGCAAGAGCTGGCGAAGAAGTGGTAGATACAGCTTGTGTGGCTTGAAGAATCTTGGTAGTATCTGCTTGAAGCTTGGTAATAGCAGCATATGTAGGCGCTTGTGCAGTGGGTTTTTGTTGTTGTTGGAGTTGTTTCTTAAGTATATCTCGTCTGGTTGGGCACTTGGCAGCAAGAGTATGGTGATCATTCTTGCAGTTCAATCATTTAGGTGGAGAGTCAGTAGTGCACGTCTTGAAGTGATGACCTTCTTGGCAGGGCAGTCTTTGGTGGTATGTAGGTATGAGTAACAGTTGGAACACCGTGGAATTTGATGGAATTTTTCTGCTTCGACGAAGGCCGGATTGATGTGGAAGTAGTGAATAGCCAGTCCCTCAGCGAGAGCAATGGCTGACATGTTGACGTCACTGAAGGTGACCTTCAGCATGGAGGAGGCATTGGGTATTTTGGTAATGAATTCCACCTTGGCCTAAGGGTTCTGTGCTTCAATGGACGACTTGATTTCTTCGGTAGCCTTGGCAGTGATGAGCCTGTCGAGTGTCTTGAGGAAAACAGTTCTCCTGGCCCTCAGAGCTGGGGAAGTCAAGACAAATCCCTGATCTCGTAGAGTGGTTGTAGCAGTGGTGGTAATGAGTTTTTCAGCTTCGGTGTCGTCAGTTCAGACGACAACGAAGGCCTCTTTGAGCGACAGAATCGCATTAAACTTGACTTGCAGTCTGCCACTGACGACAGCTGCAAGTGCTAGCATGGACGAGTCATTGACTGTCCCACTTTCTGGTTTGATCTTTACCCTGTTCGAGAAGTGCATCGTGAAGTTTGTACGTGGCTCTGTGTGTACATGCTCTTCCTTGGGCTTATATGGTGGTCCAAGCACCCTCCACAACGAGGTGTGCACCACGTGTTACGACCTGACGCCGAGATCTGACACCAGTGACGAACAAAGGAGCTGAGACTTAACCCGAAAAGGCGTGGCTGCTTAGCCACTTGCCAAGGCAAGGTGACCATATAATTAGTCTCCCTAGAGACCTCACAAGCCCAGCTGAACTACATCACAAATTAGCCATCCAGGATTACCCGGGGGAGTGTTAGCCACCCAGGGTAACCCATGCAGGTGGTTATATGCTCATTTCTACCTTGCATTAACATGTTTATATAGTGGAGAAGTGTGCCATATTTTTATGAGGTAGACGCAATATTAAATCACGAGGTGTGGACTATGGATAACTGGTACTTATAATTTTGTAAATATGTATTTGTGAGTACTGTAAAGTACTTTCAATTGTGAAATGTAAGTAAATCCTGCCGGGATTTATTTTCCAAGTTCGCGGGTAAGTGTGGGTGGTTTGTGGTCAAGTGGAGCTGGGAGGACTGTAGACGCTGTCCAGGAGTTGGAACTCTGGGTTTGTACTCTTTGTGTTAGGCAATTCAAGAAATAGACTCCTTTGTTTACCTGGGCTCTGATGTGGTCAGGGCTCTGAAATGGTCTGGGCTCTGATGTGGTCAGGACTCTGATGTGGTCAGGACTCTGATATGGCCTGGGTTCTGATATGGTCTGGGTTCTGATGTGGTCTGGGCTATGATATGGTCTGGGCTCTGATATGGTCAGGGTTATGATGTGGTTCGGGCTCTGATGTGGTCAGGGCTCTGATGTGATCTGGGCTCTGATATGGTCTGGGCTCTGATATGGTCAGGGCTCTGCATCACCCCATACGTCAGGTGTTTACCCTGCAGCACCCCATACGCCAGGTGTTTACCCTGCAGCACCCCATACGTCAGGTGTTTACCCTGCAGCACCCCATACGCCAGGTGTTTACCATGCAGCACCCCATACGCCAGGTGTTTACCCTGCAGCACCCCATACGTCAGGTGTTTATTTGATTTACTGAGACTTCCGAACCCGCTGGTTCCTTACGTATTTTAATTCGGGTGTTTAGGCCAAGAGAAATGTGGAGTGTTTTTCTGGTGTGTCTGTATATATATTTAATAATTTTGCCAAACCCTTTGATAACCTTGTGATAACCCACCCTGGGTGGCATAGATTCACTTGAGTGGCGTGTTACCTTTACCTAGGCCTTTAGACAAGGCCTTAGGCCTCAGTTACTCCCATTTTCTGCGTAATAGGGGTGTTAGCCAAACTGGGTAACCCGGTGGGGTTAGAACCTCAGGAAAACCCGGGGAGTGGGGTCAGCCACCCGTGGTTACCAGGGGGGGGGGGAAGTTAGCCACCTAGAATAACCCGGGGGAGAGTTAGCCACCGAGAGTAAACCGGGGAGAGTGTTAGCAACCTAGAGTAACCTTAGGGGAGGGTTAGCCACCCAGGATAACCCAGGGAAGGGTTAGCTATCAAGGATAACTCGGGGGAAGCGTGAGCCACCCAGGATAACCCAGGGGGAAGGTTAGCCACCCAGGATAACCCAGGGAGGAGAGTTAGCCACCTAGGGTAACCCGGGTGGGTTTGCCATTCAGAGTAACTCCTGGAGGGGTGTTAGCCACCCAGGGTAGCCCGTGTTGCGGGGTTAGCCACCAATGGTTACTCAGGGAGGGTTTGCCACCAAGGGTTACCCAGGGGAGGTTAAACATTCACCGGTATTCTCCCGGCCCGGCCTTGGCTCCCTGTCTTGGGAGTGTCTGAGACCGAAGTCTCCCATGGGAGGAGGCACAAGTACCTCCTCATCTTTGGGACCAACTGTCCCCAGGCCTAGCCACAAGCTAGGCCTCTCTGGTTTCCCATCCCCGCCCCAAGGGGGCTAATGGGAATGACAGTCTTGTTAATTGTAAGCTCGGGCTCAAGCACCTACCCTACCCTAGAAGAGTTAGGCATGGTGACGATCGAGGGGGGTTAGCCACCGTGGATAACCCGTGGAAGGGTTTGCCACCTAGGGTAACCCAGGGGCCCCGGGAGGGGGTTAGCTACCCAGGGAGGAGAGTTAGCTACCAATGGCAACCCGGAGGGTTTAGCCACCCCTCTCTCTCTCCCCCTTTCTCCTCCCCACTCTCTCTTCCCCACTCTCTCCCCCTCTTTCCTCCTCACTCTGTCGTCTCCCTCCTCTCCCTCTCTCCCCTCCCTGTTCCCCTCCCTCTCCCCCCTTTCACTCCCTCCTAAGTCACCAGGGACTATAATATCCCCAGTCACCACTGAGTCACCAGTACGATAAATAGATCATACGAACCTTTCCAAAGAATATTAATATATACAAGGTCAAAAACTTGATATTTAAGGCACGAAACACACCAAGTGGCCAGTAAAAGAAAAACCTTCACCATTATTCACTCCATCACTGTCTTGCTAGAGATGTGTTTACACTGTAGTTCTGAACATCTAAATGGTATACAATACCGACAGGTTGGTAGGTAAGACACATAGGCAACAGTTAGGCAACTTTATTCCGAAACGTTTCGCCTACACAGTAGGCTTCTTCAGTCGAATACAGAAAGTAGGCAGGAACAGTAGAGATGTGAAGACGATGTAATCAGTCCACCACCCTTGAAGTCGTAGAATTTGAGGTTATCAGTCCCTCAGCCTGGAGAAAGTTCCTGACTATGGAACAGAACTCTTCTCCAGCCTGAGGGACTGATAACCTCAAATTCTACGACTTCAAGGGTGATGGACTGATTACATCGTCTTCACATCTCTACTGTTCCTGCCTACTTTCTGTATTCGACTGAAGAAGCCTACAGTGTAGGCGAAACGTTTCGAAATAAAGTTGCCTAACTGTTGCCTATGTGTCTTACCTACCACACTGTAGTTATAAAACTGGTACATTAACCCCCCCTTCCTTTTATTTATGGTATGAAATACTGACACGTTGGTGAAATAAACGCTTGAAAAACTGTTTACCCAAACGTTTCGCCTAAACAGGTTTCATCCACTGGAGAAACGCTTCTAAAATGAAGATTTTCACTAATGTCTAATTCTAATTTCTTGGTTTTCTAAATCATTCAGTCTTCACTGTAATACTGAGGAGAAAAAAAAATGGAATATGATCTTTGTAGTTACCTGTTGTATGGGCGAAACGTATCGGTAATCGTGTTGCACGTGAATGGTAGACAGTGCCGACAAGATGAAGAATTAGACATATGGCAACATCTGGGTAGATTTTTATATGTAGACGTTTCGCCCTCCAGTGGCATAATGGGAAGAGTGTAGAACTCTACACAAGAGATATGGTAATCAGTCCCTCAGTCTTCAAGACTTCGCCAATTTCAAGGCTGAGGGACTGATTACCTCGTCTTTGTATGTAGCTTTAGTCTGAATTTGTACTGATAAAGCCACTGGAGGGCGAAACATCTACAATAAAGATACCCAGATGTTGTAAATGTTTCTATTTGTCTTTGTGTTATCATGGTGGTATTTACGACTCAGGAAATCGTAATAACACGGCTGAAAACAAGTCAAGGAATGAGTGAGGGGTTGAACCCACGGCGGGAAAGGTTTTGTGAGTTGAAGGACACGTTCAAACCCCACTCGTTCCCTGGACATCGTGGACATTGTTGAACTAGTCACTAATGCAGTGTTCTGTGAGTTTAAGAACTCGTTCAATGTAGTGTTCTGTGAGTTTAAGAACTCGTTCAATGTAGTGTTCTGTGAGTTTAAGAACTCGTTCAATGTAGTGTTCTGTGAGTTTAAGAACTCGTTCAATGTTGTTCTGTGAGTTTAAGAACTCGTTCAATGTAGTGTTCTGTGAGTTTAAGAACTCGTTCATGTAGTGTTCTGTGAGTTTAAGAACTCGTTTAATGTAGTGTTCTGTGAGTTTAAGAACTCGTTCAATGTAGTGTTCTGTGAGTTTAAGAACTCGCTTAATGTAGTGTTCTGTGAGTTTAAGAACTCGTTCAATGTAGTGTTCTGTGAGTTTAAGAACTCGTTCAATGTTGTTTCTGTGAGTTTAAGAACTCGTTCAATGTAGTGTTCTGTGAGTTTAAGAACTCGTTCAATGTAGTGTTCTGTGAGTTTAAGAACTCGTTCAATGTTGTGTTCTGTGAGTTTAAGAACTCGTTCAATGTAGTGTTCTGTGAGTTTAAGAACTCGTTCAATGTAGTGTTCTGTGAGTTTAAGAACTCGTTCAATGTAGTGTTCTGTGAGTTTAAGAACTCGTTCAATGTAGTGTTCTGTGAGTTTAAGACTCGTTCAATGTAGTGTTCTGTGAGTTTAAGAACTCGTTCAATGAGTGTTCTGTGAGTTTAAGAACTCGTTCAATGAGTGTTCTGTGAGTTTAAGAACTCGTTCAATGTAGTGTTCTGTGAGTTTAAGAACTCGTTCAATGTAGTGTTCTGTGAGTTTAAGAACTCGTTCAATGTAGTGTTCTGTGAGTTTAAGAACTCGTTCAATGTAGTGTTCTGTGAGTTTAAGAACTCGTTCGATATAGTGTTCTGTGAGTTTAAGAACTCGTTCAATGCAGTGTTCTGTGAGTTTAAGAACTCGTTCAATGTAGTGTTCTGTGAGTTTAAGAACTCGTTCAATGTAGTGTTCTGTGACTTTAAGAACTCCTTCAAACCCCACTCGCGTTCCCTGGACATCGTGGTCTCTCTGTTGTCTCTTTACGTTTGCCTATAAACATTTTTGTCGCCACCAAATCGATATAATGCAGAACTAATCACTATAGTGATTCTCCTGCAGTATTGTCATGACAAGAAAATCAAGTCCCTATCGACTGACTGGTGGTGACAGTCACACGGTCTACTCCCAGTATAAGGTGAGCACAGAACACAGTACTCGTTCCTTGTAAACAGTTATTACTCCGTTTATTAATTGCTACGCTTATAATTGATGAATTAAACACTTGTGCAGCAGATGGGTATCTTGTATCGCCATCCAGAGACTTCTTCAATACATGTAAAGATAGGCCAGATGTTGCACATGTGTTTAATTTTTATATTGGTATTAAATACCAGTGATATACAACACCTGCGTTAATAATATTTCACGAGCCAGGTGTGGAAAAGCAATAAGTGTCTGTTCTTACCTTGACAGGTAAGTGCGTCTACGCACGAGTCGGGTGACGCAACGCCTGGACGCAAAGGTACGTTCCTGTTGTACTCTGTTGTACTCTTAGACGTGGGTGACAGGCCCTTGTCACTCAAACGTGGGTGCCAGACTCTCGTCATTAAGACATGGGTGCCAGACTCTCGTCACTCAGACGTGGGTGCCAGACTCTCGTCACTAAGACATGGGTGCCAGACCCTCGTCACTCAAACGTTGGTGCCAGACCCTCGTCACTAAGACATGGGTGCCAGGCCCTTGTCACTCTAAGGCGTGGGTGCCAGATCCTCGTCATTCAGACGTGGGTGCCAGGCCCTCGTCATTCAGACTTGGCTGCCAGACCCTCGTCACTCTTAGACGTGGGTGCGAGACCTTCGTCACTCAGATGTCGGTGCCAGGCCCTCGTCACTCAGACGTCGGTGCCAGACCCTCGTCACTCAGACGTTGTTGCCAGACCCTCGTCACTCAGACGTGGGTGCCAGACTCTCGTCACTCTTAGACGTGGGTGCCAGACCCTCGTCACGCTTAGACGTGGGTGCCGTTCCCTCGTCACTCTTAGACGTGGGTGCCAGACCCTCGCCACTCAGACGTGGATGCCAGACACTCGTCACTAAGACATGGGTGCCAGACCCTCGTCACTAAGACATGGGTGCCAGGCCCTTGTCACTCTTAGGCGTGGGTGCCAGGTCCTCGTCATTTAGACGTGGGTGCCAGACTTTGGTCACTCTTAGACGTGGGTGCCAGACTCTGGTCACTCTTAGACGTGGGTGCAAGACTCTGGTCACTCTTAGACGTGGGTGCAAGACTCTGGTCACTCTTAGACGTGGGTGCAAGACTCTGGTCACTCTTAGACGTGGGTGCAAGACTCTGGTCACTCTTAGACGTGGGTGCCAGACTCTGATCACTCTTAGACGTGAGTGCCAGACCCTCTTCACTCAGACGTCGGTGCCAGAACCTCGTCACTCAGATGTAGGTGCCAGACCTTTGTCACTCAGACCTGGGTGCCTGACACTCGTCACTCTTAGACGTGGGTGCCAGACTCTGGTCACTCTTAGACGTGGGTGCAAGACTCTGGTCACTCTTAGACGTGGGTGCAAGACTCTGGTCACTCTTAGACGTGGGTGCCAGACCCTCTTCACTCAGACGTCGGTGCCAGAACCTCGTCACTATGATATGGGTGCCAGACCCTTGTCACTTAAACGTGGGTGCCAGACCCTCGTCATTCTTATACGTGGGTGCCAGACCCTCGTCATTCTTATACGTGAGTGCCAGACCCTCGTCATTCTTATACGTGGGTGCCAGACCCTCGTCACTCAGACGTGGGTGCCAGACCCTCGTCACTCAGATGTGGGTGCCAGACCCTCGTTACTCAGACGTCGATGCCAGATCCTCGTCACTCGGACGTGGGTGCCAGACTCTGGTCACTCTTGAACGTGGGTGCCAGACTCTGGTCACTCTTAGACGTGAGTGCCAGAACCTCGTCACTCATAGACGTGGGTGCCAGACCTTCGTCACTCAGACGTCGGTGCCAGACCCTCGTCATTCAGACGTCGGTGCCAGAACCTCGTCACTAAGATATGGGTGCCAGACCCTTGTCTCTTAGACGTGGGTGCCAGACCTTCGTCACTCTTCTTCGTGGGTGCCAGACCCTCGTCACTCAGACGTGGGTGCCTGACCCTCGTCACTCTTAGACGTGGGTGCCTGACCCTCGTCACTCCTAGACGTGGGTGCCAGACCCTCGTCACTCTTAGATGTGGGTGCCTAACCCTCGTCACTCTTAGACGTGGGTGCCAGACCTTCGTCACTCAGACGTGGGTGCCAGACCCTCGTCACTCTTAGACGTGGGTGCCAGGCCCTCGTTACTCAGTCGTGGGTGCCTGACCCTCGTCACTCTCAGACGTGGGTGCCTGACCCTCGCCACTCTTAGACGTGGGTGCATGACCTTCGTCACTCTTAGACAAGGGTGCCAGACCCTCGTCACTCCTAGACGTGGGTGCCAATCCCTCGTAACTCACACATGGGTGCCAGATCCTCGTCACTCAGACGTGGGTGCCGGACCCTCGTCACTCAGACGTGGGTGACAGACCCTCGTCACTCAGACGTGGATGCCAGACCCTCGTCACTCTTAGACGTTGGTGCCAGACCCTCGTCACTCTTGGACGTGGGTGCCAGACCCTCGTCACTCAGACGTGGGTGCCAGACCCTCGTCACTCAGATGTAGGTGCCAGACCTTTGTCACTCAGACCTGGGTGCCTGACCCTCGTCACTCTTAGACGTGGGTGCCAGACTTTGGTCACTCTTAGACGTGGGTGCCAGACCCTCGTCACTCAGACGTGGGTGCCATACCCTCGTCACTCAGACGTGGGTGCCAGACCCTGGTCACTCAGACGTGGGTGCCAGACCCTCGTCACTCTTAGACGTGGGTGCCAGAACCTCGTCGCTCAGACGTGGGTGCCAGACCCTCGTCACTCAGACGTGGGTACCAGACCCTCGTCACTCAGACGTGGGTGCCAGACACTCGTCACTCAGACGTGGATGCCAGACCCTCGTCACTTAGACGTGGGTGCCAGACCCTCGTCACTCAGTCGTGGATGCCAGACCCTCGTCACTCATACGTGGATGCCAGACCCTCGTCACTCAGTCGTGGGTGGCAGACCTCTGAGATGAGAAATGTTCACTTTGAGATGAGGAATTCTCTCTTGGAGACAAGGAATCGTCTCCCCGAGACAAGGAATTCTCTGAGACGAGGAATTGTCTCTCCGAGACGAGGTATTGTCTCTCCGTGACGAGGAATTGTCTCTCCGAGACGAGGAATTGTCTCTCCGAGACGAGGAATTGTCTCTCCGTGACGAGGAATTGTCTCTCCGAGACGAGGAATTGTCCCTCCGAGACGAGGAATTGTCTCTCCGAGACGAGGAATTGTCTCTCCGAGACGAGGAATTCTCTCCGAGACGAGGAATTGTCCCTCCGAGACGAGGAATTGTCCCTCTGAGACGAGGAATTCTCTCTCCGAGACGAGGAATTGTCTCTCCGAGACGAGGAATTGTCTCTCCGAGACGAGGAATTGTCTCTCCGAGACGAGGAATTGTCTCTCCGAGACGAGGAATTGTCTCTCCGAGACGAGGAATTGTCTCTCCGAGACGAGGAATTGTCTCTCCGAGACGAGGAATTGTCTCTCCGAGACGAGGAATTGTCTCTCCGAGACGAGGAATTGTCTCTCCGAGACGAGGAATTGTCTCTCCGAGACGAGGAATTGTCTCTCCGAGACGAGGAATTGTCTCTCCGAGACGAGGAATTGTCTCTCCGAGACGAGGAATTCTCTCCGAGACGAGGAATCGTCTCTCTATGGCGAGGAATTGCCGTTTCGAGACTTATTGTCTCTTTGAGAAGAGGAATTGTCTCTGAGACGAATAATCATCACTTACGAAGTGTCGTTGTCACAAGCACATGGGACCAGGAGCTATGACTCAACCCCTACAACTACCTATACGTTAGAATATACGTCAGTACGTTCACACCGATGCGCTATTGTTTGTCAGTTAAAGGACACGAGTGCAACTATTGACATTTATTGTGGCAACGTTTCGCTCTCCAGGAGCTTTATCAAACCGTAACGGCTTGATAAAGCTCCCGGAGAGCGAAACGTTGCCACAATAAAATGTCACATTAGTTGCACTTACTTCCTGCTGTTTGTGTAATGTAATTGGCTGTGTTTCATATTTGAACTGTTCGTCCAGGTAATTTTGCTGTGGTCGGGGTAGTAATAATTACCGTGATGCCTGTAGGGACTTCGTGGAAATTTTAGATAAGACTTTTATATTGCAAGAAGTTATTACTAATATGGGTTATTTTAACTTTGTGTTAGCATTTGTTTTTGTCTTGTTCAAGCTAACTATTCCTGTCTTTATTACTTGCTTTCACCTTGCTCGTTATTACGCCCTTCTTAATTTTGAGAAGAGTGATGAATGATTTAGCATTCAGTGTTCTTTAAATGTCAGAATTTCCTTTCTTGATTTCGTTTGCGACCAACTAAATGCCTTTTACAAGCGAATGTAAAAGGCAAGACCCTTAGGCGTCTGTATCACGTCTCCTTCAACCTTATTGTGGGACATTTGACCTGATTATTTAAGTCCTCTGATCTCCACGTAAGCGATATATATGTAGAAAGCATAACATAGGCCAAACATTACATATGGTGCATGATATAGTACAAAAAATACATATGAAGGAAAGATCGCAGTAATACGGAATTGGAAACGAATCACACACAACTACAGGACAAGTGCCAATCAGCAAGTGCCTTTGATAATTGGTAACGAACGATACACGTGTGTGTGTTGTGTGTGTTGTGTGTGTGTGTGTTGTGTGTGTTGTGTGTGTGTTGTGTGTGTGTGTGTTGTGTGTTGTGTGTGTGTCTGTGTGTGTGAGGATGTGTGAGTGGGGAGGGGGAACGTGCGTGTGTGTGTGTGTGTGTGTGTGTGTGTGTGTGTGTGTGTGATGTGAGTGGAGGGGGAACGTACGTGTGTGTGTGTGTGTTGTGTGTGATGAGGATGTGAGTGGGAGGGAACAGATACGTGTGTGTATGTGTTGTGTGTTGTGTGATGTGTGGATGTGTGTGTGTGTGTGTGTGTGTGTGTGTGTGAGGATGTGAGTGGGGAGGGGAACGACGTGTGTGTTGTGTGTGTGTGTGTGTGTGTGTGTGATGTGTATTTATATGTATGTTGTGTATGTAATAATGAGAAACATATACACAATAAAATATAAACTACAGCTGGTGATACCAGGAAAGCAAACCTTGACTTCTCTATTTTTCCAGCAGTGACGCCCAGACGACCACACAATTGTTGAGGTGGACTCTGGAAACACAAAGGCTAGAGCAATTCCCAGTGGTTCTCACTGAGACCAATTTTTACTGTAGCTGGAGCTGACTCTTAGATGATTATTGTATCAGACTTAGCTGGTTCGGGTATTCCGGGGAATTGAGCGGTGGTTGAGGTCAGCGAGTGGAACTGAATGGTACAGAGAGAATCGAATTGTGAAAGAGGAATGGAAGGAAGAGGATCTCGTGCTGTTAATATTATTGCAGCTACGGGAAACTTGTTGAGGAATAAGAAGTACTGGAGATCCAGGCTGCTGGACGACTAATTTCTAGGACATGCATGTCCTGGAAGACTAGCTGGACGTCCAACACATTCTGGAATGGAATGGAAGGAAGAGGATCTCGTGATGTTAATACTAATGAAGCTACAGAAAGCTATTGTTGAGGGTTGAAGAGTACTGAAGATCCAGGCTGCTGGACGACTTACGTCTAGGACATGCATGTCCTGGAACACTTGCTGGATATCCAGTGCATTATGGAATGAAATGGAAGGAAGAGGATTTCGTGCTGTTAATACTACTGAATTTACAGAAAAATATTGTTGAGGGTTAGGGAGTACTGGAGATCCAGGCTGCTGGACGACTAATGTCTAGGACATGCATGTCCTGGAAGACTTGCTGGACGTCCAACACATTCTGAAGTCACTGTCTACCTTCAGACAACTTTTATCTAGAACCATGACGCTATTATCTGTGATAAATATTGTCACTGGTCTGGGAGACTGCAGACATGCTGGATAATAGTCGTCCATGTCTTGGACAACATACTGGACGTCTAAGACATGCTGGAGGCACTGTCTAGTTTCAGACAAACTGTGTCCAGAAATAAGAGGCTACTGTCCATGGTTTGAGCACCAATGACTTAAGATTTTAGGTATCACAATTTAGGTCTCCCACCAAGGCAGGATGAGGCCCTCCCCCAACTTTTTTTGTACTACCATACAATAGCTATCGTGTTTTAAGTGCTCCTCATGCAAAGAAACTATTCACGATTGTTTGCAATTTGTTTCCACCTTCTCTACCGTGAATGTCCTGAGCAAATTATGCACTCCAACTCCCCTACGTTGTATCACGTTGACGTGATACAACGTAAAGGTTGGGGAGTTCCAGTGGTTTTTCCTAAGAACTCAAGACTCTACCCCCTTCCCCCGTCTTTTATTTTGTTTATGTAGCGAGGCTTTTTTCTCCCATTTGTTAAATTTTGCCTTTGGGGATTATGGAAGGGGTGTGCATCTGTTAGTCTGGCTGTGCTGCTTCCGGTATCAGTGGTCCACACCATTGGAATTGGAAAGTCAGGTGGACCATTTGGTGGACCAATTGGTGGACCTGGTGGACCTCGTGGTGCATTCGATGTCTAATCCGGTGACTGACGATGGCAGTATTAAAATCTAATGGTATAATTATAACCTCAATTTTTTAAAGGAGTGGACCGGTAAGCCAGTAGAAGGCCTCCATCAGATGTCCAAAACGTCCAGCTGCTAGTCATCATATGATTAAGGCCCACGTCAGGAAACACTTGTCCAGTTTCCTGACACACCTTACCTACAAGTGCAACTCTTGGGTATCTTTATTGAGGAAACGTTTCGCCACACAGTGGCTTCATCAGTCCATACGTAGGAGAAACTTGAAGAACAGGAGGAGAATGAGGTAATCAGTCCCTCAACCTTGAGTCGATGTGTTCAGTCCATCAATCTTGAATAGAATACGGCATATGAGCGGAGAAGCAGCTTATAAACCGTATGGCAGGAGAGGTGCAGCAGTCATAGGTGGTGTCACATTTGTTCAATGTGGAAGTAGGTCGTGCCCAAGAATTAGGCAAGCGAAGAATTCCTAAGTATTAAGATCCCAAGAAGTTGCAGAGTCTGACAGGTTTGTAGATGAATGTCGGTTCTCTGAACCATTCATCTATAAACACCTTACCTAACCTAAGGTGGAAGTATTACTTAGGGTAACGTGAAGTTCCAGCGTTGGTAAACATCTCTATCCGATTTTAACGATTCACCCTTGCTGTTACTAGCCTAGTGTTTTAATCAGCACTAAACCCATAGGGGTAATATAGCACTTGGGGTTGCTAGTCAATATTGCTAGCATTGATGAGAATTAGACACGCGCAACATCTGGGTATCTTTACTGTAGACGTTTCGCCATCCAGTGGCTTAATACAAATGTAATGACAACTGGTAGACGGTACTATATACGGAAGGTGAGGTAATTAGTCCCTCAGTCTTGGAGTTGGTTAGGTTAGGTAAGGTTCGTCAGGTAACAGGACAAGTGTTTCCTGACGTGGGTCTTGGTCAGATGATGACTCGCCTTTGGAGCTTTTGGTCATATGGCCGAGGCCTTCCGCTGGCTTACCCGTCCACTCCTATAAAAATTATGGTCATTTATAACCATTGTTAATATTCTGGAGTTGGTGTGAAGACCACCGTAGTTGTGAAGATTCTGGAGCACAGGCAAGAAGGCTGGCGCTTATATACTGGCGTCATGTGGTAAGGGACGGGTAGCAGACGAAGACACTGTCACTGGTAGGAGGGTTTAACGTGACTCACGAAATCGTACTGACACAACTGCAAACAAACCATACCACAGGTGGGGTTAGAACCCGAGATCAGTGTGTCTCAAAACTCCAGACCGATGCGTTAGCCACTGGACCAGCTAGCCACCATAAGATTCATCCAACTAGGTGCATTTATACACCATAGGAAGGTTAGCATAGGCCACCACTGTGACCAAAAATGCATGTTTTTACAGTCCGTCGTGTATGACCCGACGGACGGGTCAGTAGTAGTTAGTAGGCTGTGGAGACGTCCTCTGAACCAAGATTTCATGAGCCTACTCTGGTGAACCTAATCTTAATAGGCACTTCTGGTAAGCTTTTCTCTGTTAATTTCTGAGGGGGGGTGCCATTCTGGGGATATTATCTCAGGGAATGGAGGAGCACTGCAGCAGGCCTACTGACCCATGTTAGCCAAGTCCTTATCAAAATCACCCATGTATATCTCTAACCTATTTCCAAAGTTACCATCATATTGAGCGAATAACCCTTATACACGGCCAATAACTCACATATCCTGTCAATTATCCTTTTATCCGGCTACTAATACTCGTATCTGCCTTATAAACCCCCCCCAGTCCGGCCAGGAGCCGTACTACCGGCCAATATCCCTCGTATCCGGCTAGTAGCCCTCCTACCCACCCAATAACCCTGGTATTTGGCCAGTACCCCCAGTCCAGCCATTACCTCTCCTAACCGGCTTTAACCTCCCTTTGTGCCCTATAATCCACTCTGTCCCCCCTATAACCTACCCCTATTCCAGCCAGTAGCCCTCCTATCTGGCCAATAACCATTGCATTTGGCTAGTAGGCCTCGCATTCGGCCAGTATCCCCCTATCCGGCCAATAACCATTGCATCCGGCTATTAGGCCTCGCATTCGGCCAGTATCCACCCTATCCGGTCAGTAACCCTAATATCCACCCCTACAACCCCCCGCTCCTATTCGCCATATGACCTCCTATCCGGCCAGTTACTCTTCTATCCGGCTAATAACTCAGGTATCCGGCCTATTACCTTACTTTTAACAATATAATAACGTAGAAATTCCCGTTCAACGCTTTCATTCGTTCAGAGTTTGTATATAATGTTGTGTATGGCGTTAATTCCCTTACGGAATTACATTTGTTTTGTGTGTAATTGAGTTACGTTGTGGCCATTACTCTTTTTTATATGCTTCCATTTTTAAAATATATTTTCGGCCTGGTTTCTAAACCCCCCAAAAAATTGTGTTTTTTGGTGTTCTGTCATGAGGAGATTTTTATGGGAGAATTATTTCTCATGGGAATTTTCATGGGAATTATTTTTCATGGGGAATTCTTTACGAATTATTTTTCATGGGAATTATTTTTTATGGGCGGATTATTTTTCGTGGTGAAAAATTACTTTTCATGGGCGAGAAATTATTTCTCATAAAATTTTTTCATGGGAATTATTTTCCATGAGGGGAATTATTTTTCATGGAATTATTTTTGTTAGAGGAATTATTTTCAAGGGAATTATTTTTATTTTTTCAGGAAAGTAAACTTTGATTTGATTTAAAAAAATAAAGTTTTGTCTCAGTCTTGTTTGTACTGTGATGTACTGTGATGTACTGTGATGTACTGTGATGTACAGTGATGTACAGTGATGTACTGTGATGTACAGTGGTGTACAGTGATGTACTGTGATGTACAGTGATGTACTGTGATGTACAGTGATGTACTGTGATGTACAGTGATGTACAGTGATGTACTGTGATGTACTGTGATGTACTGTGATGTACTGTGATGCACTGTGATGTACAGTGATGTACTGTGATGTACAGTGATGTACTGTGATGTACAGTGATGTACTGTGATGTACTGTGATGTACTGTGATGTACTGTGATGTACTGTGATGTACAGTGATGTACTGTGATGTACTGTGATGTACAGTGATGTACTGTGATGTACAGTGATGTACTGTGATGTACTGTGATGTACTGTGATGTACTGTGATGTACAGTGATGTACTGTGATGTACTGTGATGTACTGTGATGTACAGTGATGTACTGTGATGTACAGTGATGTACTGTGATGTACTGTGATGTACTGTGATGTACAGTGATGTACTGTGATGTACTGTGCTGTACTGTGATGTACAGTGGTGTACAGTGATGTACTGTGATGTACAGTGATGTGCTGTGATGTACAGTGAAGTACAGTGATGTACAGTGATGTACAGTGATGTACAGAGATGTACAGTGATGTACATAGATGTACTGTGATGTACTGTGGTGTATAGTGATGTACTGTGATGTACAGTGATGTACTGTGATGTACAGTGATGTACTGCGATGTACAGTGATGTATAGTGATGTACAGTGATGTACTGTGATGTACAGTGCACAGTGATGTACAGTGACGTACAGTGTGCAGTGATGTACTGTGATGTACTGTGATGTACAGTGTACAGTGATGTACAGTGACGTACAGTGTGCAGTGATGTACTGTGATGTACAGTGTACAGTGATGTACAGTGACGTACAGTGATGTACAGTGTACAGTGATGTACAGTGATGTACAGTGATGTACAGTGACGTACAGTGTACAGTGATATACAGTGTACAGTGATGGACAGTGTACAGTGATGTACAATGTACAGTGATGGAGAGTGTACAGTGATGTACAGTGATGTACAGTGTACAGTGGTGTACAGTGATGGACAGTGTACAGTGATGTACAGTGTACAGTGGTGTACAGTGATGTGTACAGTGTTTGATGTACAGTGTACAGTGATGGACAGTGTACAGTGATGTACAGTGATGTACAGTGTACAGTGATGTGCAGCGATGTGTATAGTGTTTGATGTACAGTGTACAGTGATGCACAGTGTACAGTGATGTACAGTGATGTGTACAGTGATGTACAGAAGTGTGTAAAGTGATGTGTACAGTGATGTGTACAGTGATGTGTACAGTGTACAGTAATGTACAGTGATGTGTACAGTGATATGCAGTGATGTGCAGTGCAGTGATGTTCAGTGATCTACCGTGTACAGTGATGTACAGTGCACAGTGATGTACAGTGATGTGTACAGTGATGTACAGTGATGTACAGAGGTGTACAGTAATGTACAGTGTACAGTGATGTACAGTGATGTGTACAATTATGTACAGAGGTGTGTACAGTGATCTACAGTGATCTGTACAGCGTACATTGATGTACAGTGATGTGTACAGTGATGTGCAGTGATCTACCGTGTACAGTGATGTACAGTGCATTGATGTGTACAGTATACAGTGATGCACAATGTGATGTACAGTGTGAACAATAATGTAGTGTACAGTGATGTACAGTGTGCAGTGATGTACAGTGATGTGCAGTGATGTGCAGTGTAGTGATATACAGTGATGTACAGTGCACAGTGATGTATAGTGATGTGCAGTGTAGTCATATACAGTGATGTATAGTGTACAGCGATGTACACTATACAGTGATGCACAGCATACAGTTACGTACACATACAGTGATGTACACAGTGTGCAATGATGTGCACAGTGTACAGTGATGCGCACTGTACAATGATGTACACAATGTACAGTGATGTGAACAGTGTACAGTGATGTACACAATGTACAGTGATGTGAACAGTGTACAGTGATGTACACATGGACAGTGGTGTACAGAAATACAAGGCGTTTTAAATTGTTGTACTCAATATCATACATACATACCATATATCATGGGTCCCTATTTTGAAACAGCCAATGTGTCTAATACCTGAAGTTACCTGGAGTTTACCTGGAGAGGGTTT
>NC_069494.1:12160579-12165579 GCF_026875155.1 Cherax quadricarinatus
ATATAAGCTGGGAAGATACACTAAGCAACACAGACCCCAACTTATGCCTAGAACAGATTAACTCGGTGGCACTCGATGTATGCACAAGGCTTATTCCTCTAAGAAAAAGGAGGAGTAGATGTAAAATAGAAAGAGACAGGCGCTCCCTTTACAGGCGACGGAAAAGAATAACAGAGCGGCTAAAGAGGTCAATATATCTGAAATGCGCAGGGAGACACTGGTCAGAGAAATAGCAAGCATCGAACTTAAGCTAGAAGAATCCTTTAGGAGTCAGGAATCGCGGGAAGAACTAAAAGCTATAAATGAAATCGAAAGAAACCCAAAGTATTTCTTCTCCTATGCCAAATCAAATCGAGAACAACGCCCAGTATTGGGCCCCTACTTAAACAAGATGGGTCCTACACAGATGACAGCAAGGAAATGAGTGAGCTACTCAAGTCCCAATATGACTCAGTTTTTAGCAAGCCGCTAACCAGACTGAGAGTCGAAGATCAAAATGAATTTTTTATGAGAGAGCCACAAAATTTGATTAACACAAGCCTATCCGATGTTATCCTGACGCCAAATGACTTCGAACAGGCGATAAATGACATGCCCATGCACTCTGCCCCAGGGCCAGACTCATGGAACTCTGTGTTCATCAAGAACTGCAAGAAGCCCCTATCACGAGCCTTTTCCATCCTATGGAGAGGGAGCATGGACACGGGGGTCGTCCCTCAGTTACTAAAAACAACAGACAATAGCCCCACTCCACAAAGGGGGCAGTAAAGCAACAGCAAAGAACTACAGACCAATAGCACTAACATCCCATATCATAAAAATCTTTGAAAGGGTCCTAAGAAGCAAGATCACCACCATCTAGAAACCCATCAGTTACACAACCCAGGCAACATGGGTTTAGAACAGGTCGCTCCTGTCTGTCTCAACTACTGGATCACTACGACAAGGTCCTAAATGCACTAGAAGACAAAAAGAATGCAGATGTAATATATACAGACTTTGCAAAAGCCTTCGACAAGTGTGACCATGGCGTAATAGCGCACAAAATGCGCGCTAAAGGAATAACAGGAAAAGTCGGTCGATGGATCTATAATTTCCTCACTAACAGAACACAGAGAGTAGTCGTCAACAGAGTAAAGTCCGAGGGCAGCTACGGTGAAAAGCTCTGTTCACAAGGCACAGTACTAGCTCCCATCTTGTTCCTCATTCCTCATATCCGACATAGACAAGGATGTCAGCCACAGCACCGTGTCTTCCTTTGCAGATGACACCCGAATCTGCATGACAGTGTCTTCCATTGCAGACACTGCAAGGCTCCAGGCGGACATCAACCAAATCTTTCAGTGGGCTGCAGAAAAACAATATGAAGTTCAACGATGAGAAATTTCAATTACTCAGATATGGTAAACATGAGGAAATTAAATCTTCATCAGAGTACAAAACAAATTCTGGCCACAAAATAGAGCGAAACACCAACGTCAAAGACCTGGGAGTGATCATGTCGGAGGATCTCACCTTCAAGGACCATAACATTGTATCAATCGCATTTGCTAGAAAAATGACAGGATGGATAATGAGAACCTTCAAAAACTAGGGAGGCCAAGCCCATGATGACACTCTTCAGGTCACTTGTTCTATCTAGGCTGGAATATTGCTGCACTTAACAGCACCTTTCAAGCAGGTGAAATTGCCGACCTAGAAAATGTACAGAGAACTTTCACGGCGCGCATATAACGGAGATAAAACACCTCAATTACTGGGAACGCTTGAGGTTTCTAAACCTGTATTCCCTGGAACGCAGGGGGAGAGATACATGATTATATACACCTGGAAAATCTAGAGGGACTAGTACCGAATTGCACACGAAAATCACTCACTACGAAAGCAAAAGACTTGGCAGACGATGCACCATCCCCCCAATGAAAAGCAGGGGTGTCACTAGCACGTTAAGAGACCATACAATAAGTGTCAGGGGCCCGAGACTGTTCAACTGCCTCCCAGCACACATAAGGGGGATTACCAACAGACCCCTGGCAGTCTTCAAGCTGGCACTGGACAAGCACCTAAAGTCAGTTCCTGATCAGCCGGGCTGTGGCTCGTACGTTGGTTTGCGTGCAGCCAGCAGCAACAGCCTGGTTGATCAGGCGCTGATCCACCAGGAGGCCTGGTCACAGACCGGGCCGCGGGGCATTGACCCCCGAAACTCTCTCCAGGTAAACATGTACAAGGTATACAAGTACATGTACAAGGTATACAGGTACATGTACAAGGTATACAAGTACATGTACAAGGTATACAAGTACATGTACAAGGTATACAGACCATAGCTGACATCAGTGACATACTACTATATAGAAAGTCGCTTGTTATGCTGAGCATTTCCCGCAAATTAGGTCAGTTTTGTCCCAGGATGTGACCCACACCAGTCCACTAACACCCAGGATGTGACCCACACCAGTCCACTAACACCCAGGATGCAACCCACACCAGTCCACTAACACCCAGGATGCAACCCACACCAGTCCACTAACACCCAGGATGCGACCCTCACCAGTCCACTAACACCCAGGATGTGACCCACATCAGTCCACTAACACCCAGGATGCGATCCTCACCAGTCCACTAACACCCAGGATGTGACCCACATCAGTCCACTAACCCCCAGGATGTGACCCACACCAGTCCGCTAACACCCAGGATGTGACACATACCAGTCCACTAACACCCAGGATGCGACCCATACCAGTCCACTAACACCCAGGATGTGACCCACACCAGTCCACTAACACCCACAATGCGACCCACACCAATCCACTAACACCCAGAATGTGACCCACACCAGTCCACTAACACCCAGGATGAGACCCACACCAGTCCACTAACACCTAGGATGTGACCCACACCAGCCCACTAACACCCAGGATGTGACCCACACCAGTCCACTAACACCCAGGATGTGACCCACACCAGTCCACTAACACCCAGGATGTAACCCACACCAGTCCACTAACACCCAGGATGTGACCCACACCAGTCCACTAACACCCAGGATGTGACCCACACCAATCCCCTAACACCAGGATGCGACCCACACCACGTCCTCTAACACCCAGGATGTGACCCACACCAGTCCACTAACACCCAGGATGCGACCCACACCAATCCTCTAACACCCAGGATGTGACCCACACCAGTCCACTAACACCCAGGATGTGACCCACACCAGTCCACTAACACCCAGGATGTGACCCACACCAATCCACTAACACCCAGGATGTGACCCACACCAGTCCACTAACACCCAGGATGCGACCCACACCAGTCCACTAACACCCAGGATGCGACCCACACCAGTCCACTAACACCCAGGATGTGACCCACACCAGTCCACTAACACCCAGGATGTGACCCACACCAGTCCACTAACACCAGGATGTGACCCACACCAGTCCACTAACACCCAGGATGTGACCCACACCAGTCCACTAACACCCAGGATGTGACCCACACCAATCCTCTAACACCCAGGATGTGACCCACACCAGTCCACTAACACCCAGGATGTGACCCACACCAGTCCACTAACACCCAGGTACCCATTTTACTGATGGGTGAACATAGACGACCGGTGTAAAGAATCATGCCCAATGTTTCTACCATCCCTGGGAATCGAACCCAGACCCTCGCCGTGTGAAGCGAAAACTTTAGCCACCAGGTTACCTCTGCTTGGTGTTTCTCTATACAAGTACATGTAGTAGGTACACAGGCCTAGCTGATGTTTCGCCCCACTTTGACCACGTGTATTGTTCCTGTCACGGTATTGTGTTCTGTTGTGCTGTTAGATGCCTGGATTACTGCAAGATTTATTGGGAGAGAGAGAGAGAGAGAGAGAGAGAGAGAGAGAGAGAGAGAGAGAGAGAGAGAGAGAGAGAGAGAGAGAGAGAGAGAGAGAGAGAGAGAGAGAGAGAGATTCAAAGCTGGATACATTAGCAGTGTGACACAGTATGATAGTATGACACAGCATGATAGTATGACACAGTATGATAGTATGACACAGTATGATAGTATGACACTATGATAGTATGACACTATGATAGTACGACACAGTATGATAGTATGACACAGTATGATAGTATGACACTATGATAGTATGACACTATGATAGTATGACACAGTATGATAGTATGACACTATGATAGTATGACACAGTATGATAGTATGACACTATGATAGTATGACACAGTATGATAGTATGATAGTATGACACAGTATGATAGTATGACACAGTATGATAGTATGATAGTATGACATAGTATGATAGTATGACACAGTATGATAGTATGACACAGTATGATAGTATGACACAGTATGATAGTATGATAGTATGACACAGTATGATAGTATGACACAGTATGATAGTATGACACTATGATAGTATGACACAGTATGATAGTATGATAGTATGACACAGTATGATAGTATGACACAGTATGATAGTATGATAGTATGACACTATGATAGTATGACACAGTATGATAGTATGACACAGTATGATAGTATGACACTATGATAGTATGACACAGTATGATAGTATGACACAGTATGATAGTATGACACAGTATGATAGTATGCTAGGATGACACAGTATGATAGTATGATAGTATGACACTATGATAGTATGACACAGTATGATAGTATGATAGTATGACACAGTATGATAGTATGACACAGTATGATAGTATGACACTATGATAGTATGACACAGTATGATAGTATGACACAGTATGATAGTATGATAGTATGACACAGTATGATAGTATGACACAGTATGATAGTATGACAGTATGACACAGTATGATAGTATGACACAGTATGATAGTATGACACAGTATGATAGAATGACACTATGATAGTATGACACAGGATGATAGTATGACACTATGATAGTATGACACAGTATGATAGTATGACACAGTATGATAGTTACAGTGGAAAGTGAG
>NC_069494.1:12170579-12208079 GCF_026875155.1 Cherax quadricarinatus
TTATTGCCTATTTGCTACATATCTACTATTATTGCTACTATATATCTGCACTACTATTATATGCTCTACCTATATTGCTACTACTATTATCTACTACTAATATATGCACTATATTGCTACTACAATTAGCCTACTCTACTACATTGCACTATTATTGCTACTACTATTATTGCTACTACTATATTGCTACTACATATTTCTACTACACTATTGCTACTACTATATGCTAACTGCACTTATGCTACTACTATTATTGCATACTATTATTGCTACTACAATTGCTACTATTATTGCTACTATCACTAATTGCTACACTATATGCCCTACAACTACATATCGCTCACTATATTGCTACACTACTAATTGCTATACTATTATCTACTACTACATACCCTACAATTATTGCTACTACATTATCTACTACAATTACTACATATGCTACTACTATTACTGCACTACTATTATGCTACAACTACTACAATGACTTCTATCTACTACATACCTAATGCCACTACAACTATCCACTACTACTAATGCCACTACAACTATCACTACAACCTACTGAACTCACTACAACTACTATTACTACATCACTACATTATGCTACTACAACTACCATAATCTACTCACTACAACTGCACTACTAATATATCACTACTAATCTACTACTATACTGCACTACAACTCACTACAACTACCACTATCAATGCCACTACAATGCACTACAATTCCACTACTAACTCCACTACAACTACACTACTACTACACTACTACAATACTACTACACTACAACTGCCACTACAACTGCCACTCAACTGCCACTACTAACTGCACTACAACTCCACTACAACTACCACTACAACTACACTACAATGCCACTATCAATGCACTACACTAACTGCCACTACAACTGCCTACTACTAACTGCCACTACAACTGCCACTACAACTGCTACAACTACACTACATACTACCACTACAATGCCACTACTACTACCTACAACTGCACTACAACTACCACTACAACTGCCACTACAACTACCACTACAACTCCACTACAACTACCACTACAACTTGCACTACAACTGCCTACTACAATACCACTACAACTCCACTACAACTACCACTACAACTGCACACATACTGCCCCTACAACTCCACTACAAACACTACTACAACTGCCACTACAACTGCCACTACAACTCCACTACAATGCACTACAACTACCACTACAATGCCACTACAACTCACTAATACCACTACAACTACTTCATACAACTCCATTGCCACTACAACTACTACAACTCCACTACAATCTATCACTACCACTACACTCCATACAACTGCCACTACAACTACATACAACTGCCATACAACTCACTACAATTACTCACTAACTGCCACTACAACTGCACTACAACTCCACTACAACTACACTCTCACTTCAACTGCCACTACAACTACTCTAATCTACTACAATATACTAAACTCCACTACAACTCTCCTACAATCACTACAATCACTACAACTACACTATACTCTACACTCAACTCATACAACTGCACTACAATTACTACATACCACTCATACTGCACTAAACTACCACTAGCTAACTACCACTACAACTACCACTACAACTGCCACTACAACTCCTCCACTACAACTGCCACTACAACTGCACTACACTAAACTACCACTTTCAACTACCACTACAACTGCACACTACAACTACCACTACAACTGCACTACAACTACCCACTACAACTGCCACTACAACTACCACTACAACTACCACTACAACTGCCACTACAACTGCCACTACAACTACCACTACAACTGCCACTACAACTACCACTACAACTACCACTACAACTACCACTACAACTACTACAACTACCACTACAACTACCACTACAAATACAACTACAACAACTACCACTACAACTACAACTAGCAACTACCACTACAGGTGCCACTACAACTACCACTACAACTACCACCATCACCACCATCTTTGCTCAACCTTCCAGATGAACCACACCCTCTCCCCCCCCTTCACCATCCTCCCCTCCCCTTCACCATCCTCCCCCTCCCCCACACCCCTAACCCCCCAGAGGCGGCCTATCATTATATAATCAGATCCTGATTGACGCCAGCTGGCTGCTCCAACATTAGCAAGTCATTCCGCAGAGTTTTGCTGCAGGCTGCAAGGCAGCAACAGCCTGGTTGATCCTTTCAGGAGACAAAGGCCTCTTCGTATCCTCCTTCCAGGTTTGTGACTAATATATATATATATATATATATATATATATATATAATATATATATATATATATATTGTCGTGCCGAATAGGTAAAATTGGCCGGTTATCAAGAACTCATTTAAAATTAAGCACTTTCTAAAATTTTCTATGTTTAAAAATATATATTTTCATTTTTAATGTAAATACTAATAATTTTGTACCAAAAGAACCTTAGGAAACTTACCTGACCTTATTATAAGAAGCGCAATTTATTTTAGCCTAACCCAATTAAATATATTTTAGACAAGTTTACAATAATTTAATAAATGAAATATAATTTTTTTTCGTTAGGATCAGGATGATTTTCGGGAAATTATTGCATACACAAATTTTCGCTTGACTTATTCGGCAAGATGAGCGTTGCTATTTAAGCCTAAATAGCGAAGTTTTATGTACTGGGCAGGACATCTATTTACTTAATGGTTTTTCAAGAGTTTCTAACTCTTTTTACACTTAGAGTTGACACAGTTTTTTGGGGGCGTTTAAATTTGTAAGTTGGGAACGGGGTGTAATTGGGGCCACTGTGGGCCCGGATTTGGTTTTTGCTGAGTGTTTTGAGGTGTCTTTGTTATACAACGTGGTTTCCTGTTCTGTGTGTGTGTGTGTGTTTGTTGTTTTTTTGGTGTTTGTGTTTTATTGTGTGTTTTTTGTTGTGTTGTTGTGGTGTTTGTGTTGTTGTGTGGGGTTGGATGTGTGTGTTTTGTGTGTGTGTTTGTGTGTTTGTGTTGTTTTTTTGTGTTTGTGTTTGTGTGTGTTGTTTATGTGTTTTGTGTGTGTGTTGTGTGTGTGTGTGTGTGTGTGTTGTGTGGGTTTGTGTTGTGTGTGTTGTGTGTGTTTCTGTTTTTGTGTGTGTTTAATGTTTTTGTGTTTTGTTGTTGTTGTGGTGTGGTTGTGTTTTTGTGTGTGTGTGTGTTTTTTTTGGGGTTGGTTTTTGTGTGTGTCTGTTGTGTTTTGTGGTGTGTGTTGTTGTGTGTTGTGTGTGTGTTTGTGTGTTTTGTGTTTGTGTGTGGTTTTTTGTGTTTGTGTGTGTTTGTGTTTTGTTTTGTGTGGGTGTGTGTTGTAGTTTGGTGTGTGGGGTGTGTGTTGTGTGTGTTTGTGTGTGTAGTGGTGTTGTTTTTGTTGTTGGTTGTTGTGTGTTTGTGTGGTTGTGTGTGGTGTTGTGTGTTGTGTGTGTGTGTGTGTGTGTTGTGTGTGTGTTTGTGGTGTGTGGTGGGGTGTGGGTGGGTGTGTGGGGTTTGGGGTTTGTGGTTTGTTTTGGGGTTGTGTTTTGGTGTGGTTTTGTTTGTGTTTGTGTGTGTGGTGTGTGTGTGTGGTGTGTTTTGGGGTGTGGTTTTGTGGTTGGTTGTGTGTGTGTGGGGGGTTTGGGGTTTTGTTGGTGTGTTGTGTGTGTGTGGTGTTTGTGTGTTTTGTGTTTGTGTGTTTGGTGTTGTGTGTGTGTGTGTTTTGTTGTGTGGTTGTGTTTGTGGTGTGTGGGTTGTGTGTGTGTTGTTTGTGTTGTGGGGGTTTCATTGTTTGACTACTATTTTGGTGTGGGGGTGGTCCGAGCTTGGGCCGCTCTTCATGTGGGCTAGGTTACTTTCCGGCCGTGGGTTTTATGCTTTAAGTTTGGGGTTTGGTTGCCTTATGCTTAAATTTTTACTGACTCTTTGGCTGAAAATTTCCTACTCCCTGTGTTCCCTTGGGGTTTCGCTTCAATGTGTCCCCCTTGTTACTGTGCCAATTCTGGAATTGTTTTGTTTGTCAAGCCCCTCAGTATTTTGTTGTGTTTCCCTGCCCCTTTTTTCCCCTAGTGTCGAGGTGATTTCCCTTAAACCTTCCTCGTGACATACCTTAGCTCTGGGTTTTGTTGCCCTGCACTTCTTAGTTTTTACTGTTTGGCTGTTGTGGTTCAACTGTCCGAACTCCAATGGGGTCGTTCGGTGTCGGGTCGCGTTCTTTTGAGTGGGAAATGCTGTTTTGGGTTTGCTACGCCCTTGTAGCGTTATTTGTTGATGTGGCGTTTTGGGGTGTGCCTGGTATACTCCCCAAGACTTTTCTTGTGGAGGTTTGTAGTCTCTGAATAGAGTACTTTCCTCTGCGGTTTTTGCCTTCGCATCTCTTGTTTGCCTTGTGGGATTGAACCCCGGAGCATTGCTGCGGTCTGCACCCTTTGTCAGATCCCTTTGTTTTGTGGTCTTTGATCGGGGGTGTTTTCTTCTCATTCTCTTATTTCATCTGCCGGGACACCTCGGTCTATTCTTGTTGTCGTTCACTTTCCAGCGCACTGGTGGCTAGGTGGCCCTGGGGCCGCTGGTCCAGGTGCCCACTCTGACACCTGGCCGTTCCATATCGGGGCTGTTTCTGAAGTTTTTCCTGTTTGTGTGTGTGTGTTTTTGTGTGTTTGTGTGGTGGGTTGTGGGTGTTTGTGTGTTTTTGTGGGGGTTGTGTTTTGTGTGTGTGGTGGTTTTGTTGTTTGTTTTGTGTTGTGGGTTTGTTGTGTTGGGGTGTGTGTTTTGGTGTGTTGGGTTGTGTGTTGTGTGTTTTGTGTTTAGTGTGTTTGTGTGTGTGGTTGTGTTGTGTGGTGTTGGGGTGTGTGTTGTGGTGGTTGTGTGTTGGTGTGTTTTTGTGTTTGGTGTGTGTTTGTGGTGTTTTTGTTGGTGTGTGTGTGTGTTTGTGTTGGTGGTGGTTGGTGTTTGTGGTTGTGTGTTTTGTGTTGTTGTGTGTTTTGTGTGTTGTGTGTGGTTTGGGTTGTGTGTGTGTTTGTGTGTGTGTTGTGTTGGTGTTTTGTTGTGTGTTTTGGGGTGTGGTGTGTGTGTTTTGTGTGTGGTGTTGTTGTGTGGTGGTTTTGTGTTTGTGTGTTGTGGTGTGGTTTGTGTGTGTGTGCTGTGTGTGTGTGTTGTTTGTGTTGTTGTGTGGGGTTGTGTTTGGTGTGTTGGGGTGTTGTTGTTGTGTGTGTTTGTGTTGTGTGTTTGTGTGTGCGTGTGGTGTGTTGGTTTTGTGTTTTGGGTGTGTTGTGTTGGTTGGTGTTTGTGTGTGTGTGTGGTGGTGTGTGTGTGTGTGTTTTGTGTTTGTGGTGTGTTGTGGGTTGTGGTGTGTGTTTGTGGTGGTGTGTGTGGGGTGTGTGTGTGTTGGTGTGGGGTTTTGGGTTGTAGGGTGTTGGTGTTGTTTTGGGTGGTGTTTGTGGTTGTGGGGTGTTTTTGGGGGTGTGTTTTGGTGGGGTTGTGTGGGTGTGTGGGGGGTGTGGTGGTGGGGGTTGTGGGTGTTTTGGTAGTGGGTGTGTGGGGTGTGGGGTGGGTGGGGGTGGGGTGGAGGTGGGGTTGGTGTGGGTGGTGGGGGGGGTTGGTTGTTGGGGGTTTTGGTGGGTGGGTGGGGGGGGTGGTTGGGGTTGGGTGGGTGTGGGTTGGTGTTTTGGGTGGTGGGGGGTGGGTTGTGGTTGTATGGTTTGGTGTGGGGGTACTCACCAGTGGTACTCACCTGGGGGCCGGGTCCCCCGAGCTCCGGGCCCCCCCTTCACTGATCGCTACTAGGCCCCTCTCCCGAGCCTGAGCTTACTACCTCGCTTAAAGCTATTAGGGACCCCTCCTCCCACTACATCGCTTCCCAAACTATTCCACTTCGACTACTCTGGCGAAAAAATACTTCCAACATCCCTGTGTTCACTTGTCTCACTTCCAACGTGTCCCCTTGTTAACTGTGTCCAATCCTGACACCTGTTTTTGTCCCCCCTTGTCAATTCCTCATGTTTTGTATGTCGTATCAGTCCCCCCTATCTCCCCCTGTCCCCATGTCGCAGGTTGATTCCTTAACCCCCCTCGTAGAAAACCCTCTAGCTCGGACAGTCTGTGCAAACCTTTGCACTTCTCAGTTCTTCACGGCTTGCTGGTGGGGTTCCAAACTGGTGCCGCTACTCCAATATGGGCTAACATACACTGACAGGGTCCTAATGATTCCTATTAAGATGTCGGAATGCTGTTCGAGTTCTAGGCGCCCAACCCTCCAGCAGTTATTTGTGAGGGGCCTTCAATGCCCTGGGTTACTCACCCCAGATCTTTCTGGTGTTTGTAGTCCGACACCCCTAGCCCTGTACTCCGTCGGGCGGCCTTTTTGCCCTTCCGCATCTCTCATGTTTTTGCACTTGGTGGATTGAACTCCAGGACCAATTGCTGGACCAGTCTGCAGCCGTCATCCCTTTGAGTTCTCCTGGTTCTTCGATCGAGTATTCTCCATCAACTTCACGCATCTGCAAACAGGGACCCCTGGAGTCTTATTCCTTCGTCATGTCGTTCACAATACCAGAAACAGCATGGTCCTAGGACGACCCCTGGGGGAAACCCCTGTCAAGTCCCACTCTGACACCTCGCCACGACCATGACCGCTGCTTCTCCTGAAAAGATTCCCTGATCCATTGTAGTCCTTCCGTACCCTCTTGGTCCTCCAGTTTTGCCCAATCCTCTTGGTGGAACTGTGTCAAGCCTTCTTGCATCCAAAAAATGCAATCACCCACCCCTCTTCTCTTGTCTTACTGCTGTCACCATGTCAAAAACTCCATTAGGTTTGTGACACAGTTTCCTCCGAAACCAGTTGGCTTCGTTATGGTCTTCCCTTTCTGGGTGTTCCACCACCTTCCCTAATAGTTTTTCTCCAGATTGCATACTAAACTGTCATGGACACTGGTCTGTAGTTTAATGCTTCATGCTGTCTCCTTTTTTAAAGATGGCCCTACATTTGCTGCTCAGCCTCAGGCAATCTCCCTGTTTCGAAGGTTTTGGGAATATTGTTGTTAGGTCCCACATACGCTTCTGCTCCCTTTTCTTCAAAAACCCATGGGAGATGTTATCTGGCCCCATTGCCTTTGAGGTATCTCCCTCACCAGACCTCTTAAATTCTTCTTGGGTTTGGGTGTGCCCTGTGTCCACCTTGGGGGTGTGCCCCACCTCTCCCTTTCTGAGTCCCTTCTTCCCTCTGTACACTTCTTTGAATCTCTTGTTGATTTTCACATATTCCGGTCCATTTTCTTTTCTTCCTTCCTTCATTAGCTGATTACCGCTCCTGACTTTTTTTTCCCTCTGTGTGGCTGTACAACAGTTTCGGTCAGATTTGCTTTCGCTCTATGTCATTCATATTGTCTTACCCTTCAACTCTCATATCTTCTGCTCTCACTTTCTCCTTATTCTCCTAGGTCCATCTTCTATAACTCTTCCATTCCCTAGCACACTTTTTTCTCCCACTTGGAAACCATGGGCCTCATCCTAGCAGTTTCCATCAACACTTACCCTACAACTACCTACCATCAGCCATCTTCTTTTGCTCAACCTTCCATATGATACAGCCTCTCCCTCATCTCTGTCCCCTCCCCTTCAGATCCTCATCCGTCCCCTTTCACCATCCCTGCCTCCTCTTCCCCCCACACCTAATCGCACCAAGGCGGCCCATCATTATATAATGTAGTCCTGATTGACGCCACTGGCTGCTCTAACCACTTAGCAAGTCATTCCGCGAGTTTTTTGTGCCTAGGTGGCTGCAAGGCAGCAACATGCCAGGTTGATCCTTGTCCAGGAGACTAAAGGCCTCTATCGTGTCCTCCTTCCAGGTTTTGTGACTAATAAATACATATATAGACTTTATATATTATATCATACATTTCATATACATCTATATTTTATTGTCTGCCGATCTAGGTAAATTGGCCGGTTATCAAGAATTCATTTAAAATTAAGCTCTTTACCTAAAATTTTCTTTTAAAAATATTTTTGCATTTTTATCATGTATAAATACTAATTTTTGTACAAAGCAACCTAGGAAACTTACCTGACTTAGATTATGAAAGAGCGCATTTTATTTAGCCTAACCTAATTAACTATGATTGTAGACCATTTACAATAATTTAAAATGAAATATATTTTTTTTTGTTAGGATCAGATGATTTCGGGAAATTATTGCATACAACAAGTTTTCGCTTGACTTATTCGGCAATGTGAGCGTTGTATTTAAGCCTAATAGCGAAGTTTTATGTCTGGGCAGGACATTTGATTTACTTAATGGTTTTTCAAGGAGTTTTACTCTATTTACATAGCTAAGAGTTGTTGATCAGCTTTGTTAAGCGTTTAATTTGTAATAGGAACAGGGTGAGTTGGAGCCATCCTGTCGTCAGTGATTTGGTTTTGTTCTCTGCTGGTGTGATTTCACTGAGTCTTGTCATACCAACGTAGTTCCGATGTTCTGGTGTGTGTGTTGTGTTTGTGTGTGTGTTGTGTGTGTGTGTTGTGTGTGTGTTGTGTGTGTGTGTGTGTGTGTGTTTGTGTGTGTGTTGTGTGTGTTGTGTGTGTGTGTTGTGTGTGTGTGTTTGTGTGTGTGTTTGTGTGTGTGTTGTGTGTGTGTGTTGTGTGTGTTGTGTGTGTGTGTTGTGTGTGTGTGTGTGTGTGTTGTTGTGTGTGTTTGTGTGTGTGTTGTGTGTGTGTTTGTGTGTGTGTGTTGTGTCTGTGTGTGTGTGCTTTGTGTCGTGTTTGTGTGTTGTGTGTGTGTGTGTGTGTGTCTGTCTCTGTTGTCTGTCTGTGTTTTCTCCTGTGTGTGTGTCTTTCTCTGTGTGTCTGTTTCTCTCTCTCTCTCTCTCTCTCTTCTCTCTCTCTCTCTCTCTCTCTCTCTCTCACACACATAGTGGTCTGGGAGTCGGATATTAACAAGATGGGTATCAGGACCACAACCGCAGCTGCATATCCGCTAGTTTCCCCTCCCTTTCCCTTATTTTCCCCTCTTCCATCTTCTCTCGACTTTTCACCCTCTTCTCACCAAACATCTATTCCTCTTCTCATCCTTCCATCCGTCGTAAATCAATCTTAATTTCTGTCTCTCCAGTCTTTGAAAAGGGTTGCTAGATGCATCTGAGGGCTCGTGATGCAAGGAAGTGGATCAGACAGTAATGAAGAGTGACGGAGGATCGAGTCTGCATCAGTGCTGAACTTACCAACACTAGTTGTTCAAGAAAACATGAAACTGCGTATAGAAATTAAATAATACAAAAAATGACTCACGAAATCGTAATGACACGATTGCAAACAAATCATACCACGGGCAGGGATAGAACCTGCGGTCAGAGAGTCTCAAAACTCCAGACCGTCGCGTTAGCCACTGGACCAGCTAGCCACAATAAGATTCGTCCAACTAGGTATATTTCTACACCATAGGAAGGTTAGCATAGGCCGCCACTGTGACCACAAATGCAAGTTTTTACAGACGAATCTCCAGCTAGCGTGGCCTTAACGATCTCTAGTCATGTTGACGGCAGTGAGGGGACTGGAGCTAGAGTTCGTCACGGCCACGCTAGCTGGAGATTCATCTGTAAAAACTTGCATTTGTGGTCACAGTGGTGGCCTATGCTAACCTTCCTATGGTGTAGAAATATACCTAGTTGGATGAATCTTATTGTGGCTAGCTGGTCCAGTAGCTAACGCGACGGTCTGGAGTTTTGAGGCTCTCTGACCGCGGGTTCTATCCCTGCCCGTGGTATGATTTGATACCTAAAATTAATGATAATTTCTGGTTCTCCTCTTTAACCTGCTTCTCCTCCTCTTCTTTTCCTCGTCTTTCTCTTCTTCCTCTTCGATTTTATTTGGATTATAGCTCGAGAACACCTCATCCAATCGGCTTCAAACTTCCAACACTTGTGTACGGTAACAAGGACTACATTCTCTCAACAGCATCCATATTCACGTATCTTGTGGTCAAAATTGCTAGACACATTCCCAGCATCCCGGAAAGGTTAAGATAACTTCCCAAATCCTCAGAGGCGGAGCTTCAGTAGACCAAGAAAGATGCCTCATAATTTAACGATGATAGAGAGTTGAAATTGATAGTTATAAGAGGAAAGTTGAGCATTATATATGTAAAACAGAGTGATATATTTATTCTTGATGATTCAATTCTTCTCACTGTAATCACTCACAACGAAAGCAAAAGATTCCCTGGAACACAGGCGAGAGAGATACATGATAATATACACCTGGAAAATCCTAGAGGGACTAGTACCGAACTTGTACACGAAAGTCACTCACTACGAAAGCAAAAGATTCCCTGGAACACAGGCGAGAGAGATACATGATAATATATACCTGGAAAATCCTAGAGGGACTAGTACCGAACTTGCACACGAAAATCACTCACTACGAAAGCAAAAGACTTGGCAGACGATGCACCATCCCCCCAATGAAAAGCAGGGGTGTCACTAGCACGTTAAGAGACCATACAATAAGTGTCAGGGGCCCGAGACTGTTCAACTGCCTCCCAGCACACATAAGGGGGATTACCAACAGACCCCTGGCAGTCTTCAAGCTGGCACTGGACAAGCACCTGAAGTTGGTAACTGACTAGCCGGGCTGTGGTTCATACGTTGGAGTGAGTGCAGCCAGCAGTAACAGCCTGGTTGATCAGGACCTGACCCCCGGAGCTCTCTCCAGGTATTAAACCAATAGACTAGGAACCCGTTTAAGCCAGACAAGAATTCCTCTGTTACAGGTGTTTTGCTTATCAACAATACCTGTTACACGTGTTTTGCATACCAACAATACCTGTTACAGGTGTTTTGCTTATCAACAATACCTGTCACAGGTGTTTTGCTTACCAACAATACCTGTTACAGGGGTTTTTGCATACCAACAATACCGGTTACAGGTGTTTTGCTTACCAACAATACCTGTCACAGGTGTTTTGCTTACCAACAATACCTGTTACAGGTGTTTTGCTTACCAACAATACCTGTTACAGGTGTTTTGCTTACCAACAATACCTGTCACAGGGGTTTTGCATACCAACAATACCTGTCACAGGGGTTTTGCATACCAACAATACCGGTTACAGGTGTTTTGCTTACCAACAATACCTGTCACAGGTGTTTTGCTTACCAACAATACCTGTTACAGGTGTTTTGCTTACCAACAATACCTGTTACAGGTGTTTTGCTTACCAACAATACCTGTCACAGGGTTTTGCATACCAACAATACCTGTCACACGTGTTTTGCTTACCAACAATACCTCTAAGAAATATAAACAAATATAAACACAGTTCAATACGAAGCATAATTGACAACGTTTCGCCCACTCAGTGGGTTTTATCATGTTGCTTGATGAACCACACTGTGTGGGCGAAACGTTATCAAGCATTGTATTACATTGCATTTTTTGTTTATTTCTTAACGGCGGTGTAAACACGAAGAGGTAGACTGCAGTAGGTCTATTGGCCCATACCAGGTAGGTCCTTCTCAAACACAAACTCACCAGCGAAAGTATTTACCTAATGTATTTTCACTTCTACTCAATAAGGCTTAATATAACTATTAACTCGTGTCGAAGACCCACTCAGATCCATCAGCTCTCTCTCACCAGTGTGCTTACCTGTTTAAAACACGTCTAAATCCCACTCAGATCCATTCCCTCTCAGCCATGTTATTACCTAACTTGTTTAAAACATGTCCAAGACCCACTCAGATCCATCCCCTCTCAGCCATGTACTTGTTTAAAACATGTCTATATCCCACTCATATCCATCCCCTCTCAGCCATGTACTTGTTTAAAACATGTCTATATCCCACTCATATCCATCCCCTCTCAGCCATGTACTTGTTTAAAACATGTCTATATCCCACTCATATCCATCCCCTCTCACCCATGTGCTCACCTAACTTGTTTGCAACTATCATGCTGGATAATTTTGTACACGGGGTTGTACATGGGATTGTACACGGGGTGACAAGGATTGCCAACACGTGAAGACCATGGTTGGTAAATAGGTATATCGTCAGGAGCTCCACAATAGCTACAATAGGTGCACCAGCTCTAAATATTTAACTTACGGAGAGTTGAAGTCACTATCGTATCGACATTACTGACTTAAAGATGTGAAATCAATGGGAACACCATGAATCGGATTAGAAGGAAGAGGGGGGGAGATTTGTGTAGAGAGGGAGGGAGGCGAAAGAGAGAGAGAGAGAGAGAGAGAGAGAGAGAGAGAGAGAGAGAGAGAGAATGAGAATGAGAATAAATGTGTGTGTATGTGGAGTAAAAGAGTTTTAAATGTAATTAGAAGGAATCCGAGGGCGAGAAACCTGATCAAGTATTGAGCCTAAACTTAAAGCCATCGTGAATATGATAATGGTATAAATACCTTCTTGTTGATAAGCAAGACACATGTGGAACAGTTAGGTATCTTTATTCCGAAACTTTTCGCCTACACAGCAGGCTTCTTCAGTCGAGTACATAAAGTAGGCAGGAGCAGTAGAGATGTGAAGACGATGTAATCAGTCCATCACCCTTGAAGACATATCCTTTATGGCTTTTAGATTTTCCCGAGATTCTTGTCTCCTGTAAGATTCCTTTAGCTTAGGTTGATATTTGCTATTTCGCTGACCGGTGCCTCTCTTCTTATGTAAGATACATTTCCCCCTCTCAGTAGCTCTGTGATTCTTCGCCTTCATCTGTATAGGGAGCGTCTCTCTCTCCCTAGTTTACATCTTCTATTTCTTTTTCTTAATGGAATGTGCCTTGAGCAGACGTCAAGAACCACAGAGTTAATTTTTTTCTAGGCAAAGGTTTGGATCTATGTTGTTTAAGATGTTTTCCCAGCTTGTTTTATTGATGTCTTGCTCCCACTTGTACCGACAAGATGTACAGTTCAAGACATTAAAGGAAACGTTTCGTCACTCACGGCAAAACGTTTCCTTTATTAAATGCACTAAACTGTGCATAAGTGTTTTTTTCCCCACGACAGAAGAAACCACTATCTCAGTCGCTTAGCATTCTTAGTAGAATGAACCTGAACACAGGTGTCATACCACAGGTGAAAAAACCACTGGAACAATACCCAAATAACCCCCACAAGTCTGATCGAATTGTCATAAGTTCACTCTTCTCTGTGTAGGTTATTTGTGCAATAAAATAATTAAGACACATGTGCAACATCTGGGTGTCTTTATTGTAGACGTTTCGCCATCCAGTGGCTTTATCAATACAAATTCTAGGACATAACTTGAAGATAGTAGATACCCAGATGTTGCACATGTGTCTTAATCTCTTCTTGTCGGTATTATATACCGTTCGTAGACAATAAAATAATTATGTCCCACATCACAAAGGTGACAGTATACCAGTCGCCACAAACGACAGACCATTAGCTCTAATTTCTCACGCTAACAAAATCTATGAGTTGGTCTGAAGTAACAAGATTGACAGTGACGTGGAATTAAAATAACTGCACAAGCAAAGAAAGTGAAGAATTAGATACATGTGCAACATCTGAGAATCTCTATTGCAGACGTTTCGCCATCCAGTGACTTTATCAATACAAATTCAAGGACATACTTGGAAGACATGAGAACTATGTACAAAAGATAAGGTAATTAGTCCCTCAGTCTTAGAGTTGGTGTGAAGAGCACCATAGTTGTGGGGATTCTGGAGCACAGCAAGAAGGCTGGAGCTTATATACTGGCGTCAGGTGGTGAGGGACGGGTAGCAGACGAATACACTGTCACTGGCAGGTGGAATTACCCAGTGGAAGTAGGTCATACCTGAGGGACGGGTCAGTAGCCGTAATAGTAGTAGTATAGTAGTAGTAGTAGTGAGAAGGTTGTAATTGAAGAATTGTAACACAAGAATTGCAGCAGATGAATTTTAGCCGGATAAATAAAATGCCGAGAGAAACTGGAAGTGAATTAGGTAGATAGGTGGATGAAGGAAGGTGGAAGTGTGTATGGGAAGAAACCGAGGAGTGGGAGGAGGAAACAAGAAAGTGAGAGTAAGAAAGAGATGAGACTAAGGGAGAGGAGAGAGAAGGGAAGAGAGAGGAAATAATCTAAAAGAGAGGGATTGAAGGGAGTGTGTGAGAGGGAGGA
This sequence comes from Cherax quadricarinatus, assembly GCF_026875155.1. Taxonomy (NCBI): domain Eukaryota; kingdom Metazoa; phylum Arthropoda; class Malacostraca; order Decapoda; family Parastacidae; genus Cherax; species Cherax quadricarinatus. The sequence continues at coordinate 12,184,738 of NC_069494.1, forward strand.
AGAGAGAAGAGTGGGAGAGGGGGGAAAGAGGGGATGGGAGGAAGAGGAGGAGGGAGAAGGAGAGAGAGAGGGCGACGGTAAAACGCTGTGTTAAGGGGATTACGACAATAGTCTAGGATCACAGCCCCCCCCTCCCTCTTAATCTCTCCCCTCCCCTCTTTCCCCTTACCCCATGACCCTTGTTCTCTTCTATCCCCCTCCCTATAGCCCCCTCCTCCCTCCCAGTAACTCCTTAAATCTTCACCTATCTCATAGTCTTAGCCTCTCCTTCCTTTCCTCTACTTTATCGCCCTTCCCACTTGTATCCCCCTCACTCAAGTCACCTCTTCCCTTTCCATTACCCATCCCTCAGCCCTTACCACTTCCTATTATCCTTCACTCAGTTCCTACCACTTCCCATTACCCTTCCTTCAGCCCCTACCCCTTCGCATTACTTTTTCTGCAGCCCCTACCCCTTTCCAAAGCGCTATTGCAGCCACTACCCCTTCCCATGACCCTCCCTCAATCCGTACCCCTTCTCATTACCCTTCCCTCAGCCCCTACCCCTTCCCTCAGCACCTTCCATTACCCTCCTTCAGCCCCTACCCCTTCCCATTACCCTTCCTGCAACTCCTACCCCTCGATAACCTACTTTCTAATGAAAAAGGCACACTACTATGACTGGAGCAACGCACAAATAACCCACACATACTAAACTTAGGATAGACCAAAACGTCTTCATTCAGTCACCTATGTGCATGTTAAGTATTGTGTAATGTTTCTCTCACCACACTGTATCAACATTCGTGGCCAGAAGATATCAGAAACACTGCTGGACCAAGTGTAGATGTCTTCAAGAGGATGCTGGATAAATATCTTCATCAGGAGTGAGATACCACCAAGTGGTGGGGGTTCGTGAGGAGATATTGGAGGAAGAAATACACACATTGGATGCCTTGGAGGCAGATAATTAAGAGAGTCTTGTAGGGTAACCCATGAGCCTGCCTGTCTTGTTTATGCCTACCAAGTGGGGTGAGGATGGCTGAGAGTGGGGCTTCTGGCCTAAGGTTCACATGATGGATGTTGTGATGTCATAGCTAGCAAGGAAGCCTATCTATAAAGTAACTGGGTTTTTCTAAGTATACTACACAAGTACACAGTAACACTACTGACAGCTCGGCGATGCTACCGTATGGCATCCTGACAAACAGCTAACTTATATGCACTATAGACTGTAAACATTAGGGCTCTGGTGGCCTGGTGGTTAACGCTCTCGCTTCACACAGTGAGGGCCTGGGTTCGATTCCCAGCCAGAGTAGAAACATTGGACGTGTTTCTTTCCACCTGTTGTCTATGTTCCCCATCAGTAAAATGGGTACCTGGGTGTTAGTCGACTGGTGTGGGTCGCATCCTGGGACACTGACCTAAGGAGGCCTGGTCACAGACCGGGCCGCGGGGGCGTTGACCCCCGGAACTCTCTCCAGGTAAACTCCAGGTAAACTCCAGGTTTGATTCTATACAGTGTCAATGTGCACAACAGTTGAACATATGGCCTATACATAAGGATGATACTGATTGTAAAACATTACAAATTATAATAAATCACAAAATTATTGTAATTGATAGACTCAGTGAAGGTATAGATTAACAAGAGAGATCAACAAAGAGAAAGAGAAGATCAGTCGATCTGTATTCATGTGATCTATGGATTCTGAGGAAATATGTTTACAAAGACGAAAGTGTTTAATAGAAAAGGCAGACTTGGTGCACACAAGTCTTTTACTGTTAATTCTCAGAATTCGGAGAGAACATGCACACAAAATTTTAAATATCATTAAGTTGTTATAGTAAATTCAATTGAAGTACTGTCCTGAATAAGTTATGTCTTTATAGAGATTATTTACATTTAACCTCAACTGTTAGTATGAGATTTGCATTTGCAGAATGGTCATCATCTCTAAGGGGTCAAATTCTCTTGTAATGGCTAACACGTGCCCTAGTTGAGGAGGATCTGAACTGGTATTTACAACTGAAACTTGGGGATTCCTCAATACTTGTCGTGTCTGGTTAGAGGTAGAGGGCACTGGGTCAGGAGGATTGTCAGTCTGTCGCGTTTGTCTGGATGTTCGGGACCTTGTCATTATCACTAACTTCATATGAACCAAATGCGATTCTTGATGCTGCCCTGTACTGATTTCTCTAACTTTATACATATTGCCACTGATATGTTTGACTAGTTGATATGGACCAACAAACTTTTGATCGAGCTTAGGCATTGTAGATGCTTTATTAAAGTTAGTCAGCATAACTCTCGAACCTACTTGAATTTTGGTTGGCTTTGGTCGAGTATTGGTGACTCTTGTAAATTCTGCTGTTGATTTATGAAGTGTTTCTTCGAATTGTTCTAAAAGCATCTTGAGCTAAGTTATTACAAGTCGCTATGAAATTATCAGGATTGTAATTGGGTTTTGGACTAGAATATAAACTCATATGGTAAATACATATCTACACCGACAATACATAATGTAGAGTGTCACCTATAGAAGCATTGTGAGCAGAATTTATGGCACACTAAACTTAACGTATAACTTGCACTATTGGGTTGCACTATTGGGTTTGATAGTGGCTCTCAACACATCGAGTACTTTCTTACTGAAGGAATGAACAGGTTCGTTGGAGTGGATGGGCTCTCCCCGGATGAAATTCTGAATTCTATGACCAGAAATATTAGCAAGGGAGAAATGGATCTTACTATCATGTAAAACATGTAATGACTGCTTGACGTACAACTCGTTACCTTGCAAGGATCACTGTCAAATAGGATGTTATCACCATTTGGACCATGAGGGACAACAGACTCTTGTGAGTGCACTAGCCACGACAGAAACGTCTTTCTGGAGACGGCCTGTGACAGCAACACAAAGCGTCCCCTGTGGAAGAACAACGACTTGAGCAAGTAGCCGTCGCAGGATAGTGGTCTCAGTACCCTAGGTTGTCTGAGGTTACTCCAACACTGGAAAATACACATATTTATAAGGACTTAATCCGAACTTCACATTCCGCAGCAGTTTGACAAATCTCGGATATAAGCTGTGTGAACAACTGTCTTGACTAAGAGCTAGATGTGGTCTGCCATTTGATAAGGGACCATTAAGATTTAACACATGTACAACATTGGCCTGACAGATGTTATTCACCAAGGCATTGCTGGTATTGAGACATTATCTCAGAGAATTTACACAGAGACAATGAAAGTAAAGAATAACAAGAAAAGTGTGTGACAATGGGTTAACTTAAATTTAATTAAAAATGCTTAATTAACTCTGCCTAAGTAAATAAAAACTTTATAAGACAAACTGAAAGAGAAAATAAAATTATCATAAATTTACTTAGCAAAGATAAGGAAATATTTTGAAAATTCAATAAAGGGAAATTAAGGAAACACATATGGACTGCCTCCTTGTGAGATATTTACCCTAGCACGCACTGTTGACACAGACACCCTGAAATAAGTCTTTTTTTTTTTTTTTTTATTCGCCGGTACTCTCCCGGCCCGGGTCTTTAACAAGTAGTGGTGACCCGGCCTTGGCTCCCTATCTGGGGAGTGTCTCGAGACCTAAGTCTCCCATGGGAGGAGGTACAAGTACCCCCTCATCTTTGGGACCAAGTGTCCCCAGGCCTAGCCACATTCCCCGCCCTCACGGGGCTCGTAGGGAGAAGCTAGGCCTCTGGTCTGCCATCTGCCCCGCCCCAAAGGGGCTCGTGGGGATGGCAGTCTTATGAGCTGCAGGTGGTAGCAAGCTCAGGCCATTGAAATTAGTCGTCTCACAAGTGGCTTATATGACACATTTACATATGTCTTGCAAAGAATTCCTGACTACAGGCTACTTGTTGGTGAAGAATATTCTACCTGACATCCCCCAGACTCCACTCAAGCAACATAGTCCTCTGGTCCCTCACCTTCAGGAAACCATGTGTAGTGAAGGACTTTTTAAGGATTTAGATAGTATTAGTATCCCTGCCTGCATCTCGGAGATCCCTGGTATCAATGGGTATTCCCTAAGCAATATCTATGCAGTAAGTGACACTAGCTTCTAGACTAATATTTAAGAGGAGATGCCTGTAAATACTGGTCTTCGGGCATCTGTCTGCACAAGACCCACAGGTTGACTAACCCGCGTTTCCCCAGAATGATGGCCAAGTAATATTGAGTGAAATGATAGGCCTTGTCTTACTGTGGAGGGATGGGGAATGCAGGAAAGAGACGAATTTCCCTGGTACTTCGAGAAGTGTCTATGATTGTGTGTTTCCCAGGCCAAGTATATATAGACATGTGGGGGCACCGGGCTGTTGCTCACGGCACCTGTTGTCTCAATGGTGTCTGGTCTTAGAAGAAAGAGTTAACGTCTCTCTCACTCCCTTCTGCCTTTATTCAAGCATGGGGGTTGCTAGCTCACCTTATCTAAGATATGCTAACATTTACTATATTAAGGTCTAAGCAGCAGCGGCTCATCAAAAAATAGAATGGGGGGACTGCAAGCCTCAAAGAAGAGCATAAATGTTATTAAAGCAATGATTCTTAAAATTAAACAGAATTTAATAATGATAAGCATTCACATATACGAAAACTGGGTGAGTGCTGCATCGAATGCAGCTCCTCGCTGCCAGATGTAATGGCAGTAATACTTATATTATCGTACTGCATCAAACTTCTATTTTTAATCTTTTTTTTTCATTTTAACAAAAAAATAAAAAATTCACTTATAAATACATTGAAAACAACATATAACAGATTTTTCCTGTGATATACTTGTCAGTTGCAAATTTTTTTTTTTTTTTTTTTTTTTTTTTTTTTTTTTAGCATAAGGTGCCCCTCAAGGAAGGTTCCTTGATGTTGGTGAGGGGCTCTTGATTTAGAGAATTGGATCTGTGCTCCAGTTCCCCGAATTAAGCCTGAATGCCTTCCACATCCCCCCCCCAGGCGCTGTATAATCCTCCGGGTTTAGCGCTTCCCCCTTGATTATAATAATAATAATTTTTAGCATAAGGTTGATGAAGTCATACATCTGGCAGTGAGCATCTGGGGGGACTGCATCTCAGCAGCTCCTATGGACGAGCTGCCACTGGGTGTAAGGCTACATTAATAATATCTGAGGTTACGTCACTAATTGTAATAATAGTTACTAACTGTATAAACCAACCTAAACGTTCCTTGAAGGGTAAATAGCAATCAGTATGACCAAACTCGCTACGTCCGCCATCTTGTGTTTGTGTTATTGTTGGTGTTAAGGACTCGTAAAGCTCATGTTCTGGGAACACGTTCAGTGGAATGTTTTGGAAGATTAAACTTCCAGAGAAATATTACTGTAACCTTAATTTCAAAAGTGAGCTGTCTTTACTCTCAATTCAATAAAGAATTTTGATAATTGTAAATCTATGCAGAAATAATAAAGGATAAGATTATAGTGGACCCCCGGTTAACGAACTTTTTTCACTCCAGAAGTATGTTCAGGTGCCAGCTCTGACCGAATTTTTTCCCATAAGGAATATTGTGAAGTAGATTAGTCCATTTCAGACCCCCAAACATACACGTACAAACGCACTTACATAAATACACTTACGTAATTGGTCGCATTTGGAGGTGATCGTTAAGCGGGGGTCCACTGTATATGCAGCTGGTAAAACAATTTTGTTGAAGATGGCTAAAAAGGAATACTATACAGTGATATGTTGGTGAGGGGCTCTTGATTTAGGGAATTGGATCTGTGCTCCAGTTCCCCGAATTAAGCCTGAATGCCTTCCACATCTCCCCCCCTGGGCGCTGTATAATCCTCGGGTTTAGCGCTTCCCCCTTGATTATAATAATACTATACAATGATAAACAGAAAATAATAATATAACCAGATTAGTCAAATTGTAATGGACTAGAATATTGTACAGAATTATATCACTCTATTAATGCTTGTTAATTACTGAAAAATAATGGACAAAAATTACTATATAAAATTTTGAGAAGAAAATTAATCACTCTAGAACAAATTGAACAATAAAAATATTTGCAGAATGAGTCAATATATCAAAAATTTAACAGAGAAAATATTAGCTTAGAATATTAAGAAATTAAGAAATAACTTGGTTTGAATACTTAAACTCTTAATCTTAATTAAGCAAAATAAATTACTCTAAACAGAGCAATGATAATATACTTTCATAATATACTATGGGTGAATTTATTTTTAAAAATATTAATATGAATAAAAATAATACAAGATATAGAACTGAAAATACAACACAAAACATCACTTATTGCATAAATTGTCCTGGACTGTGATCTTGCCTTGAAAAAATTAATGATCTTACTTGACACAAGATAATGGTACTTGACACAAGATAATGGTACTTGACACAAGATAATGGTACTTGACACAAGATAATGGTACTTGACACAAGATAATGGTACTTGACACAAGATAATGGTACTTGACACAAGATAATGGTACTTGACACAAGATAATGGTACTTGACACAAGATAATGGTACTTGACACAAGATAAATGGTACTTGACACAAGATAATGGTACTTGACTCGAGATAATGGTACTTGACACAAGATAATGGTACTTGACTCGAGATAATGGTACTTGACACAGATAATGGTACTTGACACAAGATAATGGTACTTGACTCGAGATAATGGTACTTGACACGAGATAATGGTACTTGACACAAGATAATGGTACTTGACTCGAGATAATGGTACTTGACACGAGATAATGGTACTTGACACGAGATAATGGTACTTGACACAAGATAATGGTACTTGACACAAGATAATGGTACTTTACTCGAGATAATGGTACTTGACACGAGATAATGGTACTTGACTCGAGATAATGGTACTTGACACGAGATAATGGTACTTGACACAAGATAATGGTACTTGACACAGATAATGGTACTTGACACAAGATAATGGTACTTGACTCGAGATAATGGTACTTGACACAAGATAAATGGTACTTGACACAAGATAATGGTACTTGACACAAGATAATGGTACTTGACACGAGATAATGGTACTTGACACAAGATAATGGTACTTGACACAAGATAATGGTACTTGACTCGAGATAATGGTACTTGACACAAGATAAATGGTACTTGACACAAGATAATGGTACTTGACACAAGATAAATGGTACTTGACACAAGATAATGGTACTTGACACAAGATAATGGTACTTGACACAAGATAATGGTACTTGACACAAGATAATGGTACTTGACACAAGATAATGGTACTTGACACAAGATAATGGTACTTGACTCGAGATAATGGTACTTGACACAAGATAAGTGGTACTTGACAAAAGATAAGGGTACTTGACACAAGATAATGGTACTTGACTCGAGAAAAATGGTACTTGACACAAGAAAAATGGTATTTGACACAAGATAATGGTAAATTGACAAAAATAAGGACTTGACACAAAAAAAGGGTTTTCTTACTCGGTAATGGTACTTGCACAATTTTATGGAAATTGACCAAGTATGGTACTACAACGCATAACTGGAACAACGGAGACTCTGCATATATACAATATTTAACACATAAATCATGGTACACAATTAAAATGGTAATTTAGAACACTTGGGGAAAGAGAGTAAATGAATTAACACAGAATTAACAGGAAAACTCTAGGAAAATGCAATGAGAAAATAAGGCTTATGGACAAATGCAATGAGAAAATAAGGCTTATGGACAACAAATGCAATGAGAAAATAAGGCTTATGGACAAATGTAATGAGAAAATAAGGCTTATGGACAAATGCAATGAGAAAATAAGGCTTATGGACAACAAATGGAATGAGAAAATAAGGCTTATGGACAACAAATGGAATGAGAAAATAAGGCTTATGGACAACAAATGGAATGAGAAAATAAGGCTTATGGACAATAATACGCAAAATAGGTTAACTTGCACAAACTTAAACAACACAGATGATATAAATAAATTTACAAGGAGTAAATGATAAATTAATGAAAATACTGAACAAATAGCTAATTAATGTGTACAAGAGAATTATTACTAACGATTGGAGATAATGGGAAAGGATAACAAACACGCGAAATGAAAATGAGCAATAACACGACGTTTACAGATGTTGCAGATCAACGAGGTATATAGAATACACGGAAGTTATGAAAAAAATTTATGCATAAGACTCTCTGAACAAAAAGAATAAATTTATTGTTGATGTAGAAAATGTCTCAACACCTGCAAATGTCTCAACACCTGCAAATGTCTGAACAAAATAAAAAGTCTCTATGATCGGTTTAATTGAAGTCTAGAAGCGACGTCCGGTGGAGGAGGATAATTTACTGGCTGCGTCAACTCGACGCTCTTCACAACTCGCATATAAATATATAATATATATATAATAAAAATATATATTTTAAAATATATATAATGTCGGCCGAATATGTAAAACTGGTCAATTAGGCAAGAACTCATTTAAAATTAAGTCCTTTCTAAAATTTTCTCTTATACTTTTTAAAGATATATTTTTTTCATTAATGTTAATGTAAAAATTATAATTTTGCTCCAAAAGAATCTTAGAAAATTTAAACCTAACCTTATTAAAAACAAGAACAATTTATTTTAGTCTAACCCAACTAAATATATTTTAGATTTTTTTTACAATAATTTAATACAAACAAACACAGTGAAATATATTTTTTTCGTTAGGTACAGAATGATTTTGGCGAAATTATTGCATACAAAATTTTCACTTGTCCTATATGGCAAGATGAACGTTGCTATTTAAGCCAAGATCGCAGTTCTGCCTATTCGGCACGACATATATATATATATATATTTTTTTTTTATTATCACACCGGCCGATTCCCACCAAGGCAGGGTGGCCCGAAAAAGAAAAACTTTCACCATCATTCACTCCATCACTGTCTTGCCAGAAGGGTGCTTTACACTACAGTTTTTAAACTGCAACATTAACACCCCTTCTTCAGAGTGCAGGCACTGTACTTCCCATCTCCAGGACTCAAGTCCGGCCTGCCGGTTTCCCTGAATCCCTTCATAAATGTTACTTTGCTCACACTCCAACAGCACGTCAAGTATTAAAAACCATTTGTCTCCATTCACTCCTATCAAACACGCTCACGCATGCCTGCTGGAAGTCCAAGCCCCTCGCACACAAAACCTCCTTTACCCCCTCCCTCCAACCCTTCCTAGGCGACCCTACCCCGCCTTCCTTCCACTACAGACTGATACACTCTTGAAGTCATTCTGTTTCGCTCCATTCTCTCTACATGTCCGAACCACCTCAACAACCCTTCCTCAGCCCTCTGGACAACAGTTTTGGTAATCCCGCACCTCCTCCTAACTTCCAAACTACGAATTCTCTGCATTATATTCACACCACACATTGCCCTCAGACATGACATCTCCACTGCCTCCAGCCTTCTCCTCGCTGCAACATTCATCACCCACGCTTCACACCCATATAAGAGCGTTGTAAAACTATACTCTCATACATTCCCCTCTTTGCCTCCAAGGACAAAGTTCTTTGTCTCCACAGACTCCTAAGTGCACCACTCACTCTTTTTCCCTCATCAATTCTATGATTCACCTCATCTTTCATAGACCCATCCGCTGACACGTCCACTCCCAAATATCTGAATACGTTCACCTCCTCCATACTCTCTCCCTCCAATCTGATATTCAATCTTTCATCACCTAATCTTTTTGTTATCCTCATAACCTTACTCTTTCCTGTATTCACCTTTAATTTTCTTCTTTTGCACACCCTACCAAATTCATCCACCAATCTCTGCAACTTCTCTTCAGAATCTCCCAAGAGCACAGTGTCATCAGCAAAGAGCAGCTGTGACAACTCCCACTTTGTGTGTGATTCTTTATCTTTTAACTCCACGCCTCTTGCCAAGACCCTCGCATTTACTTCTCTTACAACCCCATCTATAAATATATTAAAAAACCACGGTGACATCACACATCCTTGTCTAAGGCCTACTTTTACTGGAAAAAATTCCCCTCTTTCCTACATACTCTAACTTGAGCCTCACTATCCTCGTAAAAACTCTTCACTGCTTTCAGTAACCTACCTCCTACACCATACACTTGCAACATCTGCCACATTGCCCCCCTATCCACCCTGTCATACGCCTTTTCCAAATCCATAAATGCCACAAAGACCTCTTTAGCCTTATCTAAATACTGTTCACTTATATGTTTCACTGTAAACACCTGGTCCACACACCCCCTACCTTTCCTAAAGCCTCCTTGTTCATCTGCTATCCTATTCTCCGTCTTACTCTTAATTCTTTCAATTATAACTCTACCATACACTTTACCAGGTACACTCAACAGACTTATCCCCCTATAATTTTTGCACTCTCTTTTATCCCCTTTGCCTTTATACAAAGGAACTATGCATGCTCTCTGCCAATCCCTAGGTACCTTACCCTCTTCCATACATTTATTAAATAATTGCACCAACCACTCCAAAACTATATCCCCACCTGCTTTTAACATTTCTATCTTTATCCCATCAATCCCGGCTGCCTTACCCCCTTTCATTTTACCTACTGCCTCACGAACTTCCCCCACACTCACAACTGACTCTTCCTCACTCCTACAAGATGTTATATATATATATATATATATATAATGTCGTGCCGAATATGTAAATTTAAAATTAAGTCCTGTCAAAAATTTTCTCTTTTACATTTAAAGATATGTTTTTTTCTCATATATGTTAATGTAAAAAATAATAATTTTGTACCAAAAGAAACTTAGAAAACTTACCTGACCTTATTAAAGCAAGCGCAATTTATTTTAGCCTAATCTAGCTAAAGATTTTGTTAGGTCCAGAATGATTAATGTGGAATTATTGCATACACAAAATTTTCGCTTGCCATATTCGGCAAGAAGAGCGTTGCTATTTAAGCAAAAATTGCAAGTTTTTCGTATTCGGCACGACACAACCAGATACACTGGAGCCCCAGATTTCGTCCTTAATCCGTTCCAGATGGTCGGTCTAAATCTGAAACAGACGAAAACCGAAGTAATATTTCCCATAAGAAATAATGTAAATACAATTAATCCATTCCAGACACCCAAAAATATTAAAAAATACGTTTTTTAAAGAGTAACTTCAGTTTTACATACAATGTCCTCTTCATGGGGGGCTTCTTGGCATGGTGAAGAGGCTCTTGATCTGAGGAATTAGACCTGTCGGTCTCCTTCCTCAGACAGAACCTAATTACCCCCCAATCCCCTCTTCCCTATCCCATCCTCCCCTTTTTCCTCATCCTCCTCCCCACCCCTCCCTTTTGCCCTTCCTTTTTTTGGCCTTTGGGATTTTCCCCACATGCACACTAGTTCATAGGTAGGGGAAAGGGTACCGGGGTCCATCCCATTCCGTTGAGGTTCTTGGCGGCGGCGTAGTTTGCCGTGGGATCTGGATCGCCTGGGGAATCCCGGAGGGTGGCTTTGGGTGTCTTTCGGGCGACGGGTGTATCTCTGGAAGCCACCTTACGGATTCCGGGGGTGGTGGCCGAAGGAGGTATGCTCTGTGGTGGATATCCGGCCGCCCTCTCTTTTGTCCACCGAGGTAGCTCGGCAGATGTGAGGTTGCTATCCCGGATTGCTGGTTTACTGGCATGATGGGTAGGGTATGGCACAGGTTCCATATTGCATCTGCTCTACTTGCGGTGCTGCGGTCCTCTTGGGCGCGGAGGGAGATTTCTGGCCCTTTCATTCCTCCTAGGAACTATCCCTCCCCGGTCCCCCCCTTTTTTTATTCTTTTTTTTTAATTTTATTTTCTTTTCTTTCTTTTTTTTCTTGAAAACGAAAAGAAAGAAGTAACCTAACCATGGAGTCCCAAATCCATGACCTCGCTACCCCCGGGCCCATTATTGTTACCGCACCCTGTTCTGACCTCGCCTCGTCTTTTGGCCACTCTTCGGACATTCCTAAGGCCCCTGTACCTCTTGCTGGTGCTGTTTCCTCACCCACTTCAGGTACCGGGGCTTCCACTGACTCCTTCGATTTGTCTGACCTCTGCTCTCCTTTGACTATGCTTCCGGCTTCTCCCTCTACAGTGTGGCGATTTTCGAACCGCCAGTCCGTCCCACGTCGGACCGACTCTGGTCCTACATCTAAACATCAAAGGAAATCTCCTGATGATGTTACTTCGTTACCTTCCCATTCTACTCGGAAAAGACTAACACGTCATGCACTCCCTCTCCACACTCAGTTTCGGACCGCACAATGGACTAAATTCTTTACATTAAGACCAACTTCTTCTACTGCCTATATTTGTGACCATAGTATTGGCAAATCGCTCCTATGCCACATTGGTAGAGATATTTCCTGTCATGCTCTTAAGAGTGGTACGTGCATCATCACAGTCCAGAATTCTACCCAAGCTCACGATCTTTCTCGTCTTTCACATATCGATACTATTCCTATCACTATCGAAAAACATTATTCCCTCAATTCTTGTAGTGGTACTGTTATTCTGCTGTTATTCTGACATTCTTGAACAGCTGGAACCCCAAGATCTCCCAATTCTCAAGGTAGACACGTTCTTTCTGCCTGCGGGCGATGACGATACCCTTGCAATGTGGCTCGTTTAACTTTTGACAGCCATGAACTCCCATCCTCTGTTTATGTAGCAGGACATCGGTTACAAGTTTGGAAGGTAATCCTACACCGCAACAGTGTAGGAATTGCTGGTGATTTGGCCACCCAGCAAAATATTGCAGATCTATAGCCAAATGCCCAGTCTGTGGTGCCGATGACCATTCTAATACGTCTTGGAGTCGAACCCCCTCTTGCCTTAACTGTCATGAGGCTCACCTTTCGTACTCTCGCCATTGCCAGGTCTACTTAAATGAGCAGGAAATTCATTGCCTCAGAGGCAGAAGGTCTCCCTCATGCTATGGCAGTTTCTCATCTCCACCTCCAAGGGAGACTGCCTCGTGTTTCTTATTCTCGTGTTTCAAAGTGTCCCCCCACTTCTGGGGTCACATCTTCTGCAGCCTCCTCTGCGGTTGCCAGTCCCATAGTCACTCCTGTATCTAATTCTTTTGCTGTCCTGGGCTCAGACGTCCCTACTTCAACTCCTCAGTCTGTCCTCACTTCTTCGTGTTCTCCCTCACAAACCCCGGTGTCGACAAGACCTCGTACGACACCTCCTCCCAATCATCCCTCTATTTCTCAGAGGTCCAAAAACTCTCCTTTAACCCCTCCTTCCTTTACCCTTCACATTTTACCCCCCTGGTTTTAGGGCCTTCCCTTCACTGGCTTGTTATAAGGTGGAGGTTTATCCTTTCCTTTTACGTGCCTTTCCCCCCTGTCCCTCCCCAAATTTCTTCTCTTCTGCCCCCAAAAAGGTTTTCTCTTCTGTCCCCCCCCACACTTCTCCATTTCCCCCCACCCTTTTGCCCCCCCACCTTCGTACAGTCCATTACAACTCCCATCTTTCTCAACTCCTCCTCCTTCCACCTCAAATATTGTCTCCCCTCGATGTCTTTGAAATCTGAAACATTGAAGCAAAACTTTGAAGATTTGGGGCCAAACCATCAATGGACCCTGTCCCCCCTCGTTCCCTTTTCTTTCTTCTTTTCCCTCTTTTGCAAATCCTTTCTTCACAACGCACCGTTCCTTCGCACTTGAACATTTTTTCCTTTTCCCTCGCATGGGACTTTTCTAACCCCCCTAGTCCCTAGGTACCCTTCCTGGGATTTCAGGATTTTATCGTTTCCAAACAGGCCCATTTCGGGGAAATTGGGCCCCAGGGGTAATCGGGGGGAGCTTCAATGATTCCCAGTTTTTTCCCCGTTGGTGTTTTCTTACAGGAACCAAAATTCCTTGCGTTTCTTCCCCTTCAGGCTATAATTTTTTGATTTTTCGATCCTTTTCCCGTGGGACCTTTAATGAAAGTGCCCTTCTTCTACGCACATATTCCGTACCATCAGCTATTTGTTAGTACTTCACTTCATTACACAGCAGCCCGTATCCACTTGCCTAGGTGGTATATACTCTGTTCTTTGTATCTCTCTCCTTCTCGGGCATTATCTATCACAGATATTGCCTTTCTTGTTTAGTCATTATCGCCACCACTTCTGTCACTTGGCAATTTTAATGCCCATCATTTCCTCTGGGGGGGTCTCACTGTGATTCCCGTGGCATTCAGTTAGAGGCTTTTCTTGCCACCCACCCCCTCCATGTTTTAAATACAGGAACTCTCACCCATTTCGATCCTTGGACTCATACTCTCTCTTGCATCGATCTCTCAGTCTGCTCTTCCTCTGCCGCATTAGACTTCACCTGGTCTGTTCTCCCGGACTTACATGAAAGTGATCATTTCCCAATCATTCTTACTTCCCCTTCATATTCACCACCTCTTCGTATCCCACGCTGGCAATTTGATCAGACAAATTGGAACCTTTACTCACACCTAACTGTTTTTAGTGAGGTTCCTTCTTCATCCTCCATTGATGAGCTTTTACACCTCTTCTCGTCCTCCATTTTAACCGCAGCTTCTAATTCTATACCCCAAACTTCGGGCAGGCATTCTCAGAAATGCGTGCCTTGGTGGTCTCCTGCTTGTGCTCGTGCAGTACGTTTGAAACGCGCTGCATGGGGCAGGTACCGGTACAATAGAACCACAGAGAGAATTCTTGATTTTAAGCAGAAACGTGTGATCGCTCGCCGTGTCATCCGTGACTATCGTCCCATTGCTCTTACCAGTGCAGTTTGCAAAGTGATGGAACGCCTGGTAAATAGACGTTTAGTGTGGTATTTAGAGACACACAACAGTCTCTCCACTCGTCAATATGGCTTTCGTAAGGGACGTTCTACCATAGACCCGTTACTACGCTTGGATACGTATGTTTGTAATGCCTTTTCGAATAACCACTCAGTTATTGCCATATTTTTTGACCTTGAGAAGGCATATGACACAACTTGGAGGTATAATATTTTAGCCCAAGCCCACTCCTTAGGCCTCCGAGGCAACCTACCATCCTTCCTTAACAACTTTTTAACTGACAGACATTTCCGTGTTCGGGTTAATAATGTGCTCTCCCCGGACTTTATCCAAGCTGAAGGTGTCCCCCAGGGATGTGTTCTGAGCACAACACTTTTTCTCCTTGCTATTAATAATTTGGCCTCTAGTCTTCCATCAAATATTTGATGACTTCGCTATTGCATGTGCAGGCGCTGACTGTCGCCTCATTAAAGTTTCTCTCCAGCATGTGGTCGACCGTGTTTCCGTTTGGGCCACCACATGTGGGTTTAAATTTTCCAGTACCAAAACTCACCAAATTACTTTCAAATTTCACTTTACTGTAGTGTTGTACACTACAATAAATCCCCCAGTGTTGTACACCACAATAAATCCCCCAGTGTTGTATACCACAATAAATCCCCCAGTGTTGTATACCACAATAAATCCCCCAGTGTTGTATACCACAATAAATCCTCCAGCGTTGTATACCACAATAAATCCTCCAGCGTTGTATACCACAATAAATCCCCCAGTGTTCGATACCACAATAAATCCCCCAGTGTTGTATATCACAATAAATCCCCCAGTGTTGTATACCACAATAAATCCCCCAGACAATGTTGTACCCCACAAAAAATCCCCCAGTGTTGTACACAAATCCCCCAAACAGCGTTGTATACCACAATAAATCCCTCAGTGTTGTATACCACAATAAATCCCCCAGACAGTGTTGTACACAATAAATCCCCCAGACAGTGTTGTACACAATAAATCCCCCAGACAGTGTTGTACACAATAAATCCCCCAGACAGTGTTGTACACAATAAATCCCCCAGACAGTGTTGTACACCACAATAAATCCCCCAGACAGTGTTGTACACAATAAATCCCCCGACAGTGTTGTATACCAACAATAAATCCCCCAGACAGTGTTGTACACAATAAATCCCCCAGACAGTGTTGTATACCACAATAAATCCCCCAGTGTTGTACACAATAAATCCCCCAGACAGTGTTGTACACAATAAATCCCCCAGACAGTGTTGTACACCACAATAAATCCCCCAGACAGTGTTGTACACAAATCCCCCAGACAGTGTTGTACACCACAAATCCCCCAGACAGTGTTGTACATAATAAATCCCCAGACAGTGTTGTACACCTCAATAAATCCCCCAGTGTTGTGCACCACAATAAATCCCCCAGTGTTGTACACAAATCCCCCAGTGTTGTACACAATAAATCCCCCAGTGTTGTACACCACAATAAATCCCCCAGACAGTGTTGTACACCACAATAAATCCCCCAGACAGTGTTGTACACAAATCCCCCAGACAGTGTTGTACACCACAATAAATCCCCCAGTGTTGTACACCCCAATAAATCCCCCAGACAGTGTTGTGCACAATAAATCCCCCAGACAGTGTTGTACACCACAATAAATCCCCCAGACAGTGTTGTACACCACAATAAATCCCCCAGACAGTGTTGTACACAAATCCCCCAGACAGTGTTGTACACAATAAATCCCCCAGACAGTGTTGTACACAATAAATCCCCCAGACAGTGTTGTACACAAACCCCCAGACAGTGTTGTATACCACAATAAATCCCCCAGACAGTGTTGTATACCACAATAAATCCCCCAGACAGTGTTGTATACCACAATAAATCAACCAGTGTTGTACACAATAAATCCCCCAGACAGTGTTGTACACAATAAATCCCCCAGACAGTGTTGTATACCACAATAAATCCCCCAGACAGTGTTGTACACAATAATCCCCCAGACAGTGTTGTACACAATAAATCCCCCAGACAGTGTTGTACACCACAATAAATCCCCCAGACAGTGTTGTACACAATAAATCCCCCAGACAGTGTTGTACACAATAAATCCCCCAGACAGTGTTGTACACCACAAATCCAACAGACAGTGTTGTACATAATAAATCCCCCAGACAGTGTTGTACACCTCAATAAATCCCCCAGTGTTGTACACCACAATAAATCCCCCAGTGTTGTACACAAATCCCCCAGTGTTGTACACCACAATAAATCCCCCAGTGTTGTACACCACAATAAATCCCCCAGACAGTGTTGTACACCACAATAAATCCCCCAGACAGTGTTGTACACAATAAATCCCCCAGACAGTGTTGTACACAATAATCCCCAGACAGTGTTGTACACCACAATAAATCCCCCAGACAGTGTTGTACACAATAAATCCCCCAGACAGTGTTGTACACCACAATAAATCCCCCAGACAGTGTTGTACACAATAAATCCCCCAGTGTTGTATACCACAATAAATCCCCCAGACAGTGTTGTATACCACAATAAATCCCCCAGTGTTGTACACAATAAATCCCCCAGACAGTGTTGTACACAATAAATCCCCCAGACAGTGTTGTACACCACAAATCCCCCAGACAGTGTTGTACATAATAAATCCCCCAGACAGTGTTGTACACCTCAATAAATCCCCCAGTGTTGTACACCACAATAAATCCCCCAGTGTTGTACACAAATCCCCCAGTGTTGTACACCACAATAAATCCCCCAGACAGTGTTGTACACCACAATAAATCCCCCAGACAGTGTTGTACACCACAATAAATCCCCCAGACAGTGTTGTACACAATAAATCCCCCAGACAGTGTTGTACACAATAAATCCCCCAGACAGTGTTGTACACCACAATAAATCCCCCAGACAGTGTTGTACACAATAAATCCCCCAGACAGTGTTGTACACCACAATAAATCCCCCAGTGTTGTACACAATAAATCCCCCAGTGTTGTATACCACAATAAATCCCCCAGACAGTGTTGTATACCACAATAAATCCCCCAGTGTTGTACACAAATCCCCCAGACAGTGTTGTACACAATAAATCCCCCAGACAGTGTTGTACACCACAATAAATCCCCCAGACAGTGTTGTACACAAATCCCCCAGACAGTGTTGTACACCACAAATCCCCAGACAGTGTTGTACATAATAAATCCCCCAGACAGTGTTGTACACCTCAATAAATCCCCCAGTGTTGTACACCACAATAAATCCCCCAGTGTTGTACACAAATCCCCAGTGTTGTACACAATAAATCCCCCAGTGTTGTACACCACAATAAATCCCCCCAGACAGTGTTGTACACCACAATAAATCCCCCAGACAGTGTTGTACACAATAAATCCCCCAGACAGTGTTGTACACAATAAATCCCCCAGACAGTGTTGTACACAATAAATCCCCAGACAGTGTTGTATACCACAATAAATCCACCAGACAGTGTTGTACACCACAATAAATCCCCCAGACAGTGTTTGTATACCACAATAAATCCCCAGACAGTGTTGTATACCACAATAAATCCCCCAGACAGTGTTGTACACAATAAATCCCCCAGAGTTGTACACAATAAACCCCAAGACAGTGTTGTATTACCACAATAAATCCCCCAGACAGTGTTGTACACAATAAATCCCCCAGTGTTGTACACCACAATAAATCCCCCAGACAGTGTTGTACACAATAAATCCCCAGACAGTGTTGTACACAATAAATCCCCCAGACAGTGTTGTACACAATAAATCCCCCAGACAGTGTTGTACACCACAATAAATCCCCAGTGTTGTACACAATAAATCCCCCAGACAGTGTTGTACACAATAAATCCCCCAGACAGTGTTGTACACCACAAATCCCCCAGACAGTGTTGTACATAATAAATCCCCCAGACAGTGTTGTACACCTCAATAAATCCCCCAGTGTTGTACACAATAAATCCCCCAGTGTTGTACACAATAAATCCCCCAGTGTTGTACACCACAATAAATCCACCAGACAGTGTTGTACACCACAATAAATCCCCCAGACAGTGTTGTACACCACAATAAATCCCCCAGACAGTGTTGTACACAATAAATCCCCCGACAGTGTTGTACACAATCCCCCAGACAGTGTTGTACACCACAATAAAATCCCCCAGACAGTGTTGTACACCACAAATCCCCCAGTGTTGTACACACAATAAATCCCCCAGACAGTGTTGTACACAATAAATCCCCCAGTGTTGTACACCACAATAAATCCCCCAGTGTTGTACACCACAATAAATCCCCAGACAGTGTTGTACACCACAATAAATCCCCCAGACAGTGTTGTACACCACAATAATCCCCCAGACAGTGTTGTACACAATAAATCCCCCAGACAGTGTTTTACACAATAAATCCCCCAGACAGTGTTGTACACCACAAATCCCCCAGACAGTGTTGTACACAAATCCCCCAGACAGTGTTGTACACCACAATAAATCCCCCAGACAGTGTTGTACACCACAATAAATCCCCCAGACAGTGTTGTACACCACAATAAATCCCCCAGTGTTGTACACCACAAATCCCCCAGGCGTGTTGTACACAATAAATCCCCCAGACAGTGTTGTACACCACAATAAATCCCCCAGACAGTGTTGTACACCACAATAAATCCCCCAGACAGTGTTGTTTCACCACAATAAATCCCCCAGTGTTGTACACCACAATAAATCCCCCAGACAGTGTTGTACACAAATCCCCCAGACAGTGTTGTACACCACAATAAATCCCCCAGACAGTGTTGTACACAAATCCCCCAGACAGTGTTGTACACCACAATAAATCCCCAGACAGTGTTGTACACCACAATAAATCCCCAGACAGTGTTGTACACCACAATAAATCCCCCAGACAGTGTTGTACACAATAAATCCCCCAGACAGTGTTGTACACCACAATAAATCCCCCAGACAGTGTTATACACAATAAATCCCCCAGACAGTGTTGTACACCACAATAAATCCCCCAGACAGTGTTGTACACAATAAATCCCCCAGACAGTGTTGTACACCACAATAAATCCCCCAGACAGTGTTGTACACAAATCCCCCAGACAGTGTTGTACACCACAATAAATCCCCCAGACAGTGTTGTACACAAATCCCCCAGACAGTGTTGTACACCACAATAAATCCCCCAGACAGTGTTGTACACCACAATAAATCCCCAGACAGTGTTGTACACAAATCCCCCAGACAGTGTTGTACACCACAATAAATCCCCCAGACAGTGTTGTACACCACAATAAATCCCCAGACAGTGTTGTACACAAATCCCCCAGACAGTGTTGTACACCACAATAAATCCCCCAGACAGTGTTGTACACAAATCCCCCAGACAGTGTTGTACACCACAATAAATCCCCCAGACAGTGTTGTACACCACAATAAATCCCCCAGACAGTGTTGTACACCACAATAAATCCCCCAGACAGTGTTGTACACAATAAATCCCCCAGACAGTGTTGTACACCACAATAAATCCCCAGACAGTGTTATACACAATAAATCCCCCAGACAGTGTTGTACACCACAATAAATCCCCCAGACAGTGTTGTACACAATAAATCCCCCAGACAGTGTTGTACACCACAATAAATCCCCCAGACAGTGTTGTACACAAATCCCCCAGACAGTGTTGTACACCACAATAAATCCCCCAGACAGTGTTGTACACAAATCCCCCAGACAGTGTTGTACACCACAATAAATCCCCCAGACAGTGTTGTACACCACAATAAATCCCCCAGACAGTGTTGTACACAAATCCCCCAGACAGTGTTGTACACCACAATAAATCCCCCAGACAGTGTTGTACACCACAATAAATCCCCCAGACAGTGTTGTACACCACAATAAATCCCCCAGACAGTGTTGTACACAATAAATCCCCCAGACAGTGTTGTACACAATAAATCCCCCAACAGTGTTGTACACAATAAATCCCCCAGACAGTGTTGTACACAATAAATCCCCCAGACAGTGTTGTACACCACAATAAATCCCCCAGACAGTGTTGTACACAATAAATCCCCCAGACAGTGTTGTACACCACAATAAATCCCCCAGACAGTGTTGTACACCACAAATCCCCCAGACAGTGTTGTACACCACAATAAATCCCCCAGTGTTGTACACCACAATAAATCCCCCAGACAGTGTTGTACACAATAAATCCCCCAGACAGTGTTGTACACCACAATAAATCCCCCAGACAGTGTTGTACACCACAATAAATCCCCCAGACAGTGTTGTATACCACACACTGGAGGATTTCTTTGTTGGGATTAACAGTGCCTGGCGAGAGTGAGCGAGCTGATTATACCAATGATTATCATCCTATTTCTCTCAGTAATACAGGAGATTATTATTATTATTATTATTTATTTTTATTATTATTCATAATTTTTTTTAGTATTTTTCATTTTATTTTATAATCATTATTAATATTATTAATTTTTAATTATATTTTAAGTATTTTTCATTTTATTTTTAATTATTATTATTATTATTATTATTATTATTATTATTATTATTATTATTACTATTATTATTATTGTTATTATTATGTTTAAAATATCTGTTTCTTCTAGTAATTTTTGTTCACGTCGAAGCTCTAAACCCGTATGGGCAGTGCGATACTTGGGAAGCACTAAGGTTTGATCCGAATAACGGAAGAGTTGCTTAAATTCCTTGAATCAAGAGCCCTTCACCCGTATCTCGGCACCCCTCCTCTTCCCTTCCTCTTGGAGGATGAATGGGGAGGATAAAGAGTAGGAAGAGTAGAAGGGAGAAGAGAAAGTAGAGGAGAAGAGTATCAATCCCAGGGTCAAAATCTATGGCCCCAGGGGAGGTGTTAAGATCTAGACTATTACAGATTCTTCATTCTGCTACCAGCTCCCACAGGTGCTATGTATTACTCTCTTACACAGTGCCAAAGTTACTTTCTCCTCCCTTTTTCTCTCTTCTTGTTCGCTACTTTCAGTGTTGTGGTTTCTTGCGAGAAAGTAATTAGGGTTGTCGACTTAGAAACTGGTGTTGGACAGCCATGCAGGGGGGTACTATACTGCTGTCATGTGTAGTAGACTGTAGACAGCCATGTAGGGGGGTACTATACCGCTGTCATGTGTAGTAGACTGTAGACAGCCATGTAGGGGGGACTATACTGCTGTCATGTGTAGTAGACTGTAGACAGCCATGTAGGGGGGTACTATACTGCTGTCATGTGTAGTAGACTGGTAGACAGCCATGTAGGGGGGTACTATACTGCTGTCATGTGTAGTAGACTGGTAGACAGCCATGATAGGGGAGTACTAAAAACGGGCTGTCATGTGCAGTAGACTGGTAGACAGCCATGTAGGGGGTACTATACTGTCATGTGTATTAGACTGGTAGACAGCCATGTAGGGGGTACTATACTGCTGTCATGTGTAGAAGACTGGTAGACAGCCATGTAGAGGGGCACTATACTGTCATGTGTATTAGGCTGGTAGACAGCCATGTAGGGAGGTACTATACTGCTGTCACGTGTAGTAGACTGGTAGACAGCCATGTAGGGGGGTACTATACTGCTGTCATGTGTAGTAGACTAGTAAACAGCCATGCTGGGAGGTACTATCCTCCTGTGATGTGTAGCAGGCTGGTAGACAACCACACAGGTACTACCCTCATGTCATGGGTAGTAGGCTGGTAGACAGCAACGCAGGGAGGTACTATCCTGTCATGTGTAGTTGATTGGTAAACAACCACCATCCAGGGAGGTACTGTCCTCCTGTCATGTGTAGTAGACTGATAACCACCATCCAGGGAGGTACTGTCCTCCTGTCATGTGTAGTAGACTGATAAACAACCACCATCCAGGGAGGTACTGTCCTCCTGTCATGTGTAGTAGACTGATAAACAACCACCATCCAGGGAGGTACTGTCCTCCTGTCATGTGTAGTAGACTGATAAACAACCACCATCCAGGGAGGTACTGTCCTCCTGTCATGTGTAGTAGACTGATAAACAACCACCATCCAGGGAGGTACTGCCCTCCCTGTCAGGGTGTAGTAGACTGATAAACAACCACCACCCAGGGAGGTCTGTCCTCCTGTCATGTGTGTAGACTGAAAAAAAACCCCCATCCGGGGAGGTCTGTCCTCCTATCATTGTAGTAGATTGATAAACAACCACCATCCAGGGAGGTACTGTCCTCCTGTCATGTGTAGTAGACTGATAAACAACAACCACCGGGGAGGTACTGCCCTCCTGATTGTAGTGCTGTAAACAAAAAAAACCATCCAGGGGGGGTATGCCCTCCTGTCTGTTAGTAGATGATAACCCCCTTTCCCGGGAGGTACCGTCCTCCTGTCATGTGTGTAGATGATAAAAAACCCCAATCCAGGGAGGTCTGTCCTCCTGTCTGTGTGTAGA
>NC_069494.1:12213079-12240579 GCF_026875155.1 Cherax quadricarinatus
ATGATGATTGGGGAAGGGCAAAGTAGACCGCAGACGGAGTATAGACTAGGGGGTCGGAGACTACAAACATCACTCAAGGAAAAAGATCTTGGGGTGAGTATAACACCAGGCACATCTCCTGAAGCGCACATCAACCAAATAACTGCTGCAGCATATGGGCGCCTAGCAAACCTCAGAACAGCATTCCGACATCTTAATAAGGAATCGTTCAGGACCCTGTACACCGTGTACGTTAGGCCCATATTGGAGTATGCGGCACCAGTTTGGAACCCACACCTAGCCAAGCATGTAAAGAAACTAGAGAATGTGCAAAGGTTTGTAACAAGACTAGTCCCAGAGCTAAGAGGTATGTCCTACGAGGAGACGTTAAGGGAAATCGACCTGACGACAGGAGTGATAGGGGGGACATGATAACGACATACAAAATACTGAGAGGAATTGACAAGGTGGACAAAGACAGGATGTTCCAGAGATGGGACACAGCAACAAGTGGACACAGTTAGAGGTTGAAGATACAGATGAATCACAGGGAAGTTAGGAAGTATTTCTTCAGCCACAGAGTAGTCAGGAAGTGAAATAGTTTGGGAAGTGATGTAGTGGAGGCAGGATCCATACATAGCTTTAAGCAGAGGTATGACAAAGCTCACGGTTCAGGGAGAGTGACCTAGTAGCAACCAGTGAAGAGGCGGGGCCAGGAGCTCGGACTCGACCCCTGCAACCTCAACTAGGTGAGTACACACACACACACACACACACACACACACACACACACACACACACACACACACACACACACACACACACAAAGTACTTATAGATAAGTACCTTTATCATCTTGTAACTCCCACACACTTCCACCTTCCATCTACCTGTCTACTTGTAGTTTTCATCCTATTCAATCTACTTTTAACCTCCCCCTTTATCTACCATCCATTCTACTCCTGACTTCCCCTTACTCCTGTCTACCCACTCCTCTCTTCTCTCTCCTATCCCCATTTCCCCATCCTGGCTCTCTCCCCCACCTCACCCCATCTGTTCTAGCATGTCTACCCCTATCTACCAAAATCTACCCTTCCCCGGGTCATTATTCATGCCTTAAGGTAGATAATACCAACCCTAATGTCAGGTTAATTATGAGTTATTAGGCAGGTTAAGGTTATTAGGCGTAACTGACCTAGCATAGGGATGGGATAATTACTTTCGTTTTCACTTAATTATTGCAATTAAGATGCAAGCTTTAGAGCCTGGGCTCTACTGGGACTACGTTTCGCTCTGTGTAGAGGTTTATTAAGTCATGTTTCGCTCTATGAAGGTATTTTGCGAAGTCAAGTTTCGTTGTGAGAGCTTTGTAAAGCTGTTTGGCTCTGCGAAGAGCTTTATCGAATTCTGTTTTGATGTGTAGAGCTGTATCAAGTCACGTTTCATGCTCTATAGAGCTTTGTCAAGCCATGTCTCGGTGTGTAGAGTTTTATGATGGCTACAAAAACACACACACACACACACACACACACACACACACACACACACACACACACACACACACACACACACAGTAGCAACCGGTGAAGAGGCGGGGCCAGGAGCTAAGACTTGACCCCTGCAACCACAAATAGGTTAGTACAATTACGTGAGTGTACACACATTCTCTCTCTCTCTCTCTGAGGAGAGAGATTTTTTAGATTTTGCGCCAAAATGGCTAATTTGTGCACCTCATATGGATACACAATAGGCCTAGGAACTAGGCCCCAAAAGGCTTAACAGGAGTACATTTGGATTTATATCTACAGTTCACTTATCTGTTACAAGCAAATTTAGGAAATTTGCTTAGTATATCTGGTATCTTATTATCATTAATAAGATATCTTGACATGTCACGTAGATTATTATACAGTCTATCTCTATTCTTTAATAAGTGGATAATTAAGCACATAGTGTTCAAGACAGTGGCCATATGACTGGTCACATAATTTACATTTAGTTTGATCATCTGTCTGCCAACCTGCCAGAAGTACTTGTAACTAAGGCTAAGTCTGGCCACTACAACATCAGTCAGTACTTGTAACCAAGGCTAAGTCTGGCCACTACAACATCAGTCAGTACTTGTAACCAAGGCTAAGTCTGGCCACTACAACATCAGTCAGTACTTGTAACCAAGCCTAAGTCTGGCCACTACAACATCAGTCAGTACTTGTAACCAAGGCTAAGTCTGGCCACTACAACATCAGTCAGTACTTGTAACCAAGGCTAAGTCTGGCCACTACAACATCAGTCAGTACTTGTAACCAAGGCTAAGTCTGGCCACTACAACATCAGTCAGTACTTGTAACCAAGCCTAAGCCTGGCCACTACAACATCAGTCAGTACTTGTAACCAAGCCTAAGTCTGGCCACTACAACATCAGTTAGTACTTGTAACCAAGCCTAAACCTGGCAACTACAACATCAGTCAGTACTTGTAACCAAGCCTAAGTCTGGCCACTACAACATCAGTCAGTACTTGTAACCAAGCCTAAGTCTGGCCACTACTACATCAGTCAGTACTTGTAACCAAGCCTAAGTCTGGCCACTACAACATCAGTCAGTACTTGTAACCAAGCCTAAGCCTGGCCACTACAACATCAGTCAGTACTTGTAACCAAGCCTAAGCCTGGCCACTACAACATCAGTCAGTACTTGTAACCAAGCCTAAGCCTGGCCACTACAACATCAGTCAGTACTTGTAACCAAGCCTAAGCCTGGCCACTACAACATCAGTCAGTACTTGTAACCAAGCCTAAGCCTGGCCACTACAACATCAGTGTTCACACTGCAAGTTGCTCCACAAACATACTTATCTACGTTCATGTTATCATAGTGGGTTATAGATCTACTCACACTTCTAACTGCATTCCTATCACAATCATTTTCATTATTTACTTCTCTCCTAATATTATTCCTAATGCTAGACACAAATATACCAAAGTTATAATCTGCACTCTCCCAGATCTTTTAGTATACCTGACTTCTCCAATGTGCATCTTGTTGGAGTCGTCATCCGTGTCAAGAGTCGTCAGTGATGACATGGAATCAGTATCAGTGTCATAAGTTAGCTTTAGGGATGAAAGACCTGAACTAAGGGGAAACCATATTGAGAAAAAAATGGAAATCTCTAACATTTTTCTCCCCACTGCTTCATGACACCATTATAAGTAGACCAAAATAGCGACCCAGAAGTCTGGAACCACTGGGGTAAAAAATAACGACCCAGAAGTCTGGAACCACTGGGGTAAAAAATAACGACCCGGAAGTTTGGAACCACAGGGTAAAAAATAACGACCCAGAAGTCTGGAACCACTGGGGTGAAAAATAACGACCCAGAAGTCTGGAACCACAGGGGTAAAAAATAACGACCCAGAAGTCTGGAACCACTGGGGTGAAAAATAACGACCCAGAAGTCTGGAACCACTGGGGTGAAAAATAACGACCCAGAAGTCTGGAACCACTGGGGTGAAAAATAACGACCCAGAAGTCTGGAACCACAGGGTAAAAAATAACGACCCAGAAGTCTGGAACCACTGGGGTGAAAAATAACGACCCAGAAGTCTGGAACCACTGGGGTGAAAAATAACGACCCAGAAGTCTGGAACCACTGGGGTGAAAAATAACGACCCAGAAGTCTGGAACCACTGGGGTGAAAAATAACGACCCAGAAGTCTGGAACCACAGGGGTAAAAAATAACGACCCGGAAGTCTGGAACCACAGGGGTAAAAAATAACGACCCAGAAGTCTGGAACCACAGGGGTAAAAAATAACGACCCGGAAGTCTGGAACACTGGGTAAAAAATAACGACCCGAAGTCTGAACCACAGGGAAAAAATAACGACCCAGAAGTCTGAACCACAGGGTAAAAATAACGACCAGAAGTTTGGAACCACAGGGTAAAAAATAACGACCCAGAAGTCTGGAACCACAGGGGTAAAAAATAACGACCCAGAAGTTTGGAACCACAGGGTAAAAAATAACGACCCAGAAGTCTGGAACCACAGGGGTAAAAAATAACGACCCAGAAGTCTGAAACCACAGGGTAAAAAATAACGACCCAGAAGTTTGGAACCACAGGGTAAAAAATAACGACCCAGAAGTCTGGAACCACAGAGGTAAAAATTAACGACCCAGAAGTCTGGAACCACAGGGGTAAAAAATAACGACCCAGAAGTCTGGAACCACAGGGGTAAAAAAATAACGACCCAGAAGTCTGGAACCACAGGGGCAAAAAATAACGACCCAGAAGTTTGAAACCACAGGTTAAAAAATAACGACCCTGAAGTCTGGAACCACAGGGGTAAAAAATAACGACCCAGAAGTCTGGAACCACTGGGGTAAAAAATAACGACCCAGAAGTTTGGAACCACAGGGTAAAAAATAACGACCCAGAAGTCTGGAACCACAGGGGTAAAAATAACGACCCAGAAGTCTGGAACCACAGGGGTAAAAAAATAACGACCCAGAAGTCTGGAACCACAGGGTAAAAAATAACGACCCAGAAGTCTGGAACCACAGGGGTAAAAAATAACGACCCAGAAGTCTGGAACCACAGGGGTAAAAAACAACGACCCAGAAGTTTGGAACCACCGGGTAAAAAATAACGACCCAGAAGTCTGGAACCACAGGGGTAAAAAATAACGACCCAGAAGTCTGGAACCACAAGGGTAAAAAATAACGACCCAGAAGTCTGGAACCACAGGGGTAAAAATAACGACCCAGAAGTCTGGAACCACAGGGGTACAAAATAACGACCCAGAAGTCTGGAACCACAGGGGTAAAAAACAACGACCCAGAAGTCTGAACCACAGGGTACAAATAACGACCAGAATTCGGGAACCACTGGGTACAAAATAACGACCCAAAAGTCTGGAACCACAGGGTACAAAATAACGACCCAGAAGTCTGGAACCACAGGGGTACAAAATAACGACCCAGAAGTCTGGAACCACAGGGGTAAAAAACAACGACCCAGAAGTCTGGAACCACAGGGGTACAAAATAACGACCCAAAAGTCTGGAACCACAGGGTACAAAATAACGACCCAGAAGTCTGGAACCACAGGGGTACAAAATAACGACCCAAAAGTCTGGAACCACAGGGTACAAAATAACGACCCAGAAGTCTGGAACCACAGAGGTACAAAATAAGATAATTAAGGCTATGTTGTTGATGGTATAAAATACCAAGTTGATGATTAAGACACGTGTACAACAGTTAGGTGTCTTCACTGGTGAAACGTTTCGCCTGCACAGCAGGTTTCTTCAGTCAAATTTAGGGCAGCAGGTGTAGTGAAATGGTCAGGTAATCAGTCCATCATAAGACGGACTAATAATATTTAATCACCACCATATCTATAGCCTCTGTTTTTGAGTACATGAGCCTAAGCCTACTGTGTAGGCGATACGTTTCAACAGAGATATCCAATTGTAATCAAGGATTTTATTCATGGGAAATGTTCAGTATGTTCACTATTTAGCATTAAGTGGACGCAGACCACATGAACAGTGAACATCGACGCTGTGAATGGCAATAGATGGCGTTGAATGCGTCGTTAGTACGCTTAAGCAGATTATGCAGCATGATAGGTTACGTTAGTGTGACTTTGTAAATGGTCAAAGTTGGACCGAAACGTCGTGGTAAGTTTCTCTCTACTATGTGCGGGTTATATATGTATTGTTCCAGTCACGGTATTGTGACTTTTCGCTCCTTAGGTTAGGTTAGGTTAGGTTACCTTACGTAGTTTAGGTTAGGTTAGAGTAACTTGGGTTAGGTTAGGCTAGGTTACCTTACGTAGTTTAGGTTAGGTTAGAGTAACTTGGGTTAGGTTAGGCTAGGTTACCTTACGTAGTTTAGGTTAGGTTAGAGTAACTTAGGTTAGGTTAGGTTACCTTACGTAGTTTGTTAGGTTAGAGTAACTTAGGTTAGGTTAGGCTAGGTTACCTTACTTAGTTTAGGTTAGGTTAGAGAAACTTGGGTTAGGTTAGGCTAAGGTACCTTACTAGTTTAGGTTAGGTTAGAGTAACTTGGGTTTTTAGGTTAGGCTAGGTTACCTTACGTAGTTTAGGTTAGGTTAGAGTAACTTGTGTTAGGTTAGGCTAGGTTACCTTACGTAGTTTAGGTTAGGTTAGAGTAACTTAGGTTAGGTTAGGTTACCTTACGTAGTTTGTTAGGTTAGAGTAACTTAGGTTAGGTTAGGCTAGGTTACCTTACGTAGTTTAGGTTAGGTTAGAGTAACTTGGGTTAGGTTAGGCTAGGTTACCTTACGTAGTTTAGGTTAGGTTAGAGTAACTTGGGTTAGGTTAGGCTAGGTTACCTTACGTAGTTTAGGTTAGGTTAGAGTAACTTGGGTTAGGTTAGGCTAGGTTACCTTACGTAGTTTAGGTAGGTTAGAGTAACTGGGTTAGGTTAGGTTACCTTACGTAGTTTGTTAGGTTAGAGTAACTTAGGTTAGGTTAGGCTAGGTTACCTTACGTAGTTTAGGTTAGGTTAGAGTAACTTGGGTTAGGTTAGGCTAGGTTACCTTACTAGTAGGTTGGGTTTTAGAGTAACTTGGGTTAGGTTAGGCTAGGTTTACCTTACGTAGTTTGGGTTAGGTTAGAGTAACTTGGGTTAGGTTAGGCTAGGTTCCCCTTACGTATTTAGGTTAGGTTAAGTAACTTGGGTTAGGTTAGCTGGGTTTACCTTACGTAGTTTTTTTTAGGTTAGAGTAACTTAGGTTTTAGGTTAGGCTAGGTTACCTTACGAAAGTTTAGGTTAGGTTAGAGTAACTTGGGTTAGGTTAGGCTAGGTTACCTTACGTAGTTTAGGTTAGGTTAGAGTAACTTGGGTTAGGTTAGGCTAGGTTACCTTACGTAGTTTAGGTTAGGTTAGAGTAACTTGGGTTAGGTTAGGCTAGGTTACCTTACGTAGTTTAGGTTAGGTTAGAGTAACTTGGGTTTTTAGGGCTAGGTACTACTAGTTTAGGTTAGGTTAGAGTAACTTAGGTTAGGTTAGGCTAGGTTACCTTACGTAGTTTAAGTTAGGTTAGAGTAACTTAGGCTAGTTGCACGAGAATGGTATACGATACCGACAAGACGAAATTAAGACACATGTGCAACATCTGGGTCTCTTTATTGTAGACGTTTCGCCATCCAGTGGCTTTATCAATACAAATTCCAGGACATAACTTGAAGACAGGAGAACTATGTACAAAAGATGAGGTAATCAGTCCCTCAACCTTGGAGTTGGTGCGAAGAGCACCGTAGTCGTGGAGATTCTCCACGACTACGGTGCTCTTTCGCCACTGGATGGCGAAACGTCTACAATAAAGATGCCGAGATGTTGCACATGTGTCTTAATTTCAACTTAGGCTAGGTTAGCTTACGTAGTTTAGGGTAAGTTAGCTTAGGTTAGGTTACCTTAATTAGTTTAGGTTAGATTAGGTTAGGTTAGGCTAGGTTAGGCTAGGTTAGGTTAGGCTAGGTTAGGTTAGGCTAGGTTACGTTAGGTTAACTTAGGTTAGGTTAACTTAGGTTAGGATAGCTTAGGTTAGGCTAGGTTAACTTAGAGTAGATTAGGTTAGGTTACGTTGCCTTTTACCAATAAAATAACGAATTAATCTTGTTTAAGCACGCTGGTAGTGTCCCACCGAGGCAGGGTCCCCCCTTCCAAAAGAATGCCTTTCTAAATTTAGTAATGTATACAGGAGAAGGGGTTACTGCCCCCTTGCTCCCTGCATTTTAGTCGCCTCTTAGAGCACGCATGGCTTACGGAGGAAGAATTCTTTTTCACTTCCCCATGGAAAAAAAATATAAATAGAAATATTTAAATATAAGAAAATGATAATAAAAGAATCGATAAGCGACTAGAAATATGGCAAAAAAAACTAAGTACGGAAAGCGCAACGAATTTATGGTTTTCAGTAATAAGGTTATTCTCATCAGTCATCCGTTTGACTGTCTTCTCAACAGTGTAATGATGACTGTGTTTAAGAGGGCGGACTGTGCGATATTTAGATTCTCGTCGTAGACCAACAACTGCTTCAAGCTTGACGGTAGCGCATCCAAGAGGGACAACAATTTATGGAATGGGTGGTGTTTGAACTCGGGGAAAACGAGTCCAAAAACTCACAGGTTATGGGGTCAAACCCCACCCGTTCTGTGGCTACACAGTTGTATATGATAGTTACATTGTGGGAACACCAGCAGTGTTGCTACACTATTCTATATGATAGTTACATTGTGGGAACACCAGCAGTGTTGCTACACTATTCTATATGATAGTTACATTGTGGGAACACCAGCAGTGTTGATACACTATTCTATATGATAGTTACATTGTGGGAACACCAGCAGTGTTGCTACACTATTCTATATGATAGTTACATTGTGGGAACACCAGCAGGGGTTGCTACACTATTCTATATGATATTTACATTGTGGGAACACCAGCAGTTTTTGCTACACTATTCTATATGATAGTTTACATTGTGGGAACACCAGCAGTGTTGCTACACTATTCTATATGATAGTTACATTGTGGGAACACCAGCAGTTTTTGCTACACTATTCTAATGATAGTTACATTGTGGAACACCAGCAGGGGTGTGCTACACTATTCTATATGATAGTTACGTTGTGGGAACACCAGCAGTGTTGCTACACTATTCTATATGATAGTTACATTGTGGGAACACCAGCAGTGTTGCTACACTATTCTATATGATAGTTACAATGTGGGAACACCAACAGTGTTGCTACACTATACAACAGCGCTGAAATAAAAGCCTGCTGTATTTCCCTCTCATACATCGCACGAAATGGGTTTCACGGATTAAAAAGTGTAAATGGAGAGGGGTTGGAAGAGATAGAAGAAATGGGATTAAAGATGGTGAAAATAATTGTGAAGAAAAGGGAGTAGACCCCACCTCCCTGGACGACAAAAATCAGGTTGTTAATTAGTCATAGCAATCATATTCTTGTTACAGCTCCCGGACAAATTACCTCACAGGGATCTGTGACAGTTTGTGTTCCCTGATTCTCTTTGGTGTTTCTCTGTTTTTCGTCTCTTCTCCTTTATCAGTTATGATTTGTTTTTCAGTTTTGTTTTGAACGATTTTCTGGCTGATGTAGTGGGGAGATGATGCTATTTTATTATTATATATTTAATTATTTTTCTGTTTTGCGCTAAACCCGTTAAGGGTCACAAGAAACCTGGGGAATGCGATGTAATCATCCTGTAGAAAGGAAGAATAGCTCCAGTTCCTTGAATGAAGAAATCAGGGTAACTAGGGATCCCAGGGCAGCTAGTTTTCTGTTCAAGCGACTCAGTTCTGCTGTCCAGAGTGGTAATGCCTGCTGTATTTTGGGCACACACCCCATTTCTTAAGAGCTGGATGAGATCTTCGCATTATAATCAGTGACAAACACGTAACAACATGTACTAGACATGTATCCCCCACATATCATGTACTGTGTGTGCCATTTTTGTATCAGCAATGTCTCTCTTAAATCTTCTGTACTATATTATGTAATAAAATGTACCTATTGGTAAAAAATAATGAAAAATGGTGTGGTAGGGGAAGTGGAATATTTAAATGGCTTCAGGAAAAAATCCAAATATTCTTCCTTGAAGCCATTTTATCCACTTTTCCGAGGTTGTGGGTCCCACAATTTACACCAGAGGTGGACCCCATCATATATATATTTATATATATAATATATATAAAATATATATATATATATATAATATATAAATATATATATAAAAATATATTATATATATATATATAATGTATATATATATTATATTTACACACAGTCTTTATGTGCTTTAAACACAGAGAAAAATACAGTAGAATATTTTAAATCCAGCCTAAGGAACTCCTCCAGCTCAGTGGAAGTTGGACTGAAGAATGTAACAGGCATTCCCACTCTGGATGGCCACTCTGAGATACTGGAACAGGAAGGTTTCAACTCTTAAGGTATCTAGCAATGTCGATGAGTCTGTTGTACGTTTTTCCCAGGTTCGAAGTGTCTACCAGCCTACTGAGAAAAAGCGGTACAGAAGCCTAAATTTCCCATTCTGAGTTAAACATTACCCTTGTGATAAGCAGCACCTGAGTTTTAACTGAGACTAAGATATGGTTGTCATCTCTAGATGATGCAGAAATATGTTCTGATAGCCTGTAACCTTCCACTCTTTCTGCGGCAGATTGTGATGTCAGAGTTGTTGCCAATATTTCTGGGGCTGTTTCATAAGAACTTATGAAATCGTAATGACACAAATCATTCCACGGGTGGCTTTGAGGGGACTTGAGCTAGAGTTCGTCACGGTGACTCTAGCTGGAGATTCGTGTGTAAAAAATTGCATTTGTGGTCACAGTGGTGGCCTATGCTAACATTCCTATGGTGAATAAATACACGTAGTTGGATGAATCTTTTTGTAACCAGCTGGTCCAGTGGCTAACGCGTCGGTCTGGAGTTTTATGACTCTGACCGCGGGTTCTATCCCAACCAGGGGCATGGACTGAATCATAATTTGGTTGAGATTCTCAGCCGGGCACATAGCGAGGCTTGTCTTAGAACATAAGAACGGAGGAACACTGCAGTAGGCCTACTGGCCCGTACAAGGCAGCCCTTCCCTTTATACCATGAAGCTGAACTCTCCAGGCTGAGGGACTGACCACCTCAAACTATTTCTTCTATGCTAATAGACTGATTACATCTTTACCTCGCCACTATTCTCTGACTGAAGAAACCAACCACGTAGGTGAAACACTTCACCAGTAATATCCAACTAAACCAACTGTGTCTTGTTAACCTGTCAACCTTTTATATCGTTTTCGAAAAATCTTGTTTTGGTTGGGCGATTGTTTGTTATTCATTGGGAGCTACAACTTAGCTGGAAACATAGCTTGAAGCTACAACATAGCTGGAAGCTACAACATAGCTGGAAGCAACATAGCTTGAAGCTACAACATAGCTGGAAGCTACAACATAGCTGGAAGCAACATAGCTTGAAGCTACAACATAGCTGGAAGCTACATAGCTGGAAGCTACATAGCTGGAAGCAACATAGCTGGAAGCTACAACATAGCTGGAAGCTACATAGCTGGAAGCAACATAGCCGGAAACAACATAGCTGGAAGCTACAACATAGCTGGAAACATAGCTTGAAGCTACAACATAGCTGGAAGCTACAACATAGCTGGAAGCAACATAGCTTGAAGCTACAACATAGCTGGAAGCTACATAGCTGGAAGCTACATAGCTGGAAGCAACATAGCTGGAAGCTACAACATAGCTGGAAGCTACATAGCTGGAAGCAACATAGCCGGAAACAACATAGCTGGAAGCTACAACATACTGGAAACATAGCTTGAAGCTACAAAACATAGCTGGAAGCCAAAATAGCTGGAAACAACATAGCTGGAAGCAACATAGCTGGAAACAACATAGCTGGAAGCTACAACATAGCTGGAAGCTACATAGCTGGAAGCAACATAGCTGGAAACAACATAGCTGGAAGCTACAACACAGCTGGAAACATAGCTTGAAGCTACAACATAGCTGGAAGCAACATAGCTGGAAACAACATAGCTGGAAACAACATAGCTGGAAGCTACAACATAGCTGGAAGCTACATAGCTGGAAGCAACATAGCTGGAAACATAGCTGGAAGCTGAACATTAAAATGGTATAAAATACCGACAGGTTGTTAGGTAAGACACATATGCAACAGTTAGGTATCTTTATTATGAAACGTTTCGCCTACACAGTAGGCTTCTTCAGTCAAGTACAGAAAAGTTGATAGAAGCAGAAGATACTTGAAGACGATGTAATCATCCCCTCACCCCCTTTAAAATTTTTAGGTGGTCAGTCCCTCAGTCTGGAGAAGAGCATTGTTCCATAGTATACTAGGAACAATGCTCTTTTCCCAGACTGAGGGACTGACCACCTCAAAACTTTAAGGGTGATGGACTGATTACATCGTCTTCAAGTATCTTCTGCTTCTATCAACTTTTCTGTACTTGACTGAAGAAGCCTACTGTGTAGGCGAAACGTTTCATAATAAAGATACCTAACTGTTGCATATGTGTCTTACCTAACATAGCTGGAAGCTACAACACAGCTGGAAACATAGCTTGAAGCTACAACATAGCTGGAACAACATAGCTGGAAACAACATAGCTGGAAACAACATAGCTGGAAGCTACAACATAGCTGGAAACTACATAACTGGAAGCAACATAGCTGAAAACAACATAGCTGGAAGCTACAACACAGCTGGAAACATAGCTTGAAGCTACAACATAGCTGGAAACATAGCTGGAAACAACATAGCTGGAAGCTACAACATAGCTGGAAACTACATAACTGGAAGCAACATAGCTGGAAACAACATAGCTGGAAGCTACACCATAGCTGGAAACATAGCTTGAAGCTACAACATAGCTGGAAGCAACGTAGCTGGAAACATAGCTGGAAGCAACATATCTGGAAACAACATAGCTGGAAACATAGCTTGAAGCTACAACATAGCTGGAAGCTACAACATAGCTGGAAACAACATAGCTGGAAACAACATAGCTGGAAACAACATAAACTGGGAACTACAACATAGCTGGAAACTAACAACATAGCTGGGAAAATACAACATGCTGGAAACTACAACAAGCTGGAAACTACAACATAGCTGGAAACTACAACATAGCTGGAAACTACAACATAGCTGGAAACAACATAGCTGGAAACTACAACATTGCTGGAAACTACAACATAGCTGGAAACTACAACATAGCTGGAAACTACAACATAGCTGGAAACTACAACATAGCTGGGAACTACAACATAGCTGGGAACTACAACATAGCTGGGAACTACAACATAGCTGGAAACTACAACATAGCTGGAAACTACAACATAGCTGGAAACTACAACATAGCTGGAAACTACAACATAGCTGGAAACTACAACATAGCTGGAAACTACAACATAGCTGGAAACTACAACATAGCTGGAAAGATTGGAAGGCAGAACCTAACATGTAGAATTAGACAAATAGATGACTGTTGTCAGTCCCTGTCACCTGTGAAAAGAAATCCTGTCGTGTCTATTTCAGTTACCAAACATACCATTCCACGGGTGGGGTTAGAACCCGCGGTCAGAGAGTCATAAAACTCTAGACCGACGCGTTAGCCACTGGGCTAACACACTGATCGTTAGTTCTAACCCCTCCCGTGGTATGATTTGTTTGCAATCGTGTCATTACGATTTCGTGAGTCAAGTTACCAAACATCGTAGCTTCTAACGAAGGTTCTGTGTAGAAATTGAAAGGCCTTCAACTCGATTTCTACCACCTACCTCATAGTTTATCGGTGGAATTAGTGGAAGATATTTCCAGAGTGGTTTTCACCTAACATTTAATATTTCTGAGACTGGCAGACATCTTGACCCACAGACTGTATAACAGGAACTCTCCAAGTAAAAAAAAAATTACCACGGGTGAGGTTAGAACCCGCGATCTGAGAGTCACAAAACTCCAGACCGACGCGTTAGCCACTGGACCAGCTATCCCAGCTCACACAGACTATAGGTGAATGTGAAGGAACGTGAATTCGGACAGATGCACTCTGGTGTTAATTGTGCTAGACAGTCAGGTTAACGAGATCAAGAGAGGTCCTGCCATGGCTCAGTTCAAAGCTGAAAGTGAACATTGATCCTCATTTAGCAATCTAAACACTCCTCTTAGCTACCAAACTAGGATCATTATCTCCCAGGTAAAATGGTCAATAGCCGCTGTTGAACTATACAGACATCAACTGTAGCCTACACCTACAATCCCCTCAAGGAAGGTTCCGTGACGTTCGTGACGGGTTCTTGATCTAGGGAATTGGATCTGTGTTTCAGTTCCCTGAATTAAGCCTGAATACTTTCCACATCTCCCCCACTGGCGCTGCATAATTCTACGGGTTTAGCGCTCCCCCTTGATTATTATAATAATAATAACACCTACAATAACTGTCCGTCAGCAGGAAGGTGTTGTTGATCATAGGGAAGAACAAATACGGATTGAAACCAATAACGACCCAACAGTTGCTATGTTAGTCTTAGAGTGTTTTAGTCTGGTGATCCCGAGAGGAATGCTTACTGCACCCATTGTTCCCATCCAGTCTCTCAGGAGCATGAAGACCTCTGGAACTAAAATTAAATTACGAATAATTTGTGTGTGTGTGTGTGTGTGTGTGTGTGTGTGTGTGTGTGTGTGTGTGTGTGTGTGTGTGTGTGTACTCGTTGCGGTTGAAGGGGTCGAATCACAGCTCCTGACCACGCCTCTTCACTGGTCGCTACTAGGACACACTTCCTGCTCCATGAACTTTATCATACCTCTTCTTAAAGCTATATATGGATCCTGCCTCACCACTCAGGGGATGAAATACAAAGCTGAAAGCCACCTGCCTGAAAGCTGGCTACCTTGAACCAAAACGTCTAACATTTGCTGGGCGCCAAGGTATTGTCCAGTTTGGTAGGGTGCTTGAGCGCTGCGTACCTTTTTCCAAGGTTTATAGGTTCGAGTCTCCTTCGACCAGAGATTTGTGCTTGTGAATATTTAGCCTCTTCTGCGAATTATATATATATATATATATATATATATATATTATATATAAATATATATATATATATATATATATATATTTTATATATATATATATATAAACTGTGTGCACATGGAAATATATATTAAGTTTTTTTAATACATAATAATGGAGACATTAAATAAGTCAGAGACGAGCCTCGTAAACTGCCACAATAAAAGTCTTTTATGCTTCCTCTTCCTGGAAGTTGAGACACTCGTGGATATAAAAGCAAATTAAACAGGGAACAACATAGTACCAAACCAGATGACAATTTCCCAAATGCAATTTATGCTACTGCATTATGGGATTTTTGCACTGCATAGTTACTCTAATATATTAATAATGACTTAGGTGTTTTAAGGTGAATATAAATATAAATATATATATATATATATAATATATATATATATATATAATTAATATTAATATATATATAATATATATATTTGTGTGTGTGTAAATTTATAAAGTAAGAATGTGTTCGAATTTATTCAGTACTTTGTAATGACGCTCAATTACATATAAATTTGTTAATTAGTTTATGACGTTATTACGTTAGGTACGATACGGATTCTCACTTATTGGCAGATTTTTATGGGTTTTAATACATATATATTATATAAATATTGACAAACTCTATGAATTTATAGACTAATATACACTCTTCGTGTTTCCTGAGTATATTGTGCAATTTCATGCTTATAATTATAAATTTATTTTTTAAAGGGGTGGAGGGGTAAGCCAGTGGAAGGCCTCGGTCAGATGACCAAAAGCTCCAGCTGAGGGTCATTTGAATAAGACCCGCATCAGGAAACCTCTCATCTCATTGTATACACACAATGACAGTGTATATACACTCTGGGTGTATATCTCAAGTTGTATACAAATTTGGCAATAATCCCCATACTATGGATTAATAAATCTTTGATGATTGATAGTTGCCATAAAAGATTAATGACCTGTTGTGGAGAAATAAGATCAAAGACTATCTTGTAGTCTTCTCTGTCCACTGTCAGGAGGCTAATTGTGAGTGTGTATCGTTTTGGCCACCATTAGGTATGCTGGGGCATTCTGACTTGTCAGGAGGATCGGAGGGATGGATCGATTCCGTTATCAGTGATTATTCTGTGCAAGTAGACATTCACACCTTTATCTCGTAGACGTTTCTCTGTGTTCTCTAGTTTTTTTTTGTTGTTTTATCTATTATTAAGGAGCCTGGTGTTGAAAACCTTAATTTGTAAACAGTGTACATGGTGACTTGAAGCATGTCACACACACACACACACACACACACACACACACACACACACACACACACACACACAAGAAGTATGATAAATCTCATGGAACAGGAAATGTGACCCAGTAGCACTCAGTGAAGAGGCGGAGCCTGGAGCTGTGACTCGACTTTGCAACCACAACTAGGTGAGTGTACACACACACACACACACACACACACACACACACACACACACACACACACAAACACACTAGTGCTTACATCACACCTCACACGACTTAGAAATGCAACATTACAACATATCACCCTTCCTTCAGAGTGCAGGCACTGTACTTCCCACCTCCGGGACTCAAGTCCTGGACTCCTCCGTAACAAGAAAAATACATTGGTGTTGCCTTTTAATGCAAACTTGCCCGCCTAAGGCCTTGACAAAAAATTAATATAAAAACTGTCTTTAAAAAATCTCTCGACAATGGAAAAACGTTTTGATTACTGTACCAAAGTCCCATGCGGTATTTGTGACAAATAATACATTGGTCAGTCTGGAATAACGCTGGATCTTGCATTATCACAGCATTGTTATTCAGCTCGAAAAATGATGCTGGAGTGAAATTCTGAATTGAATCATATGAATATAAACAACTACCTGGTACATTATCAAGGTTGTCGAACGATACTTGAATCTCCTTTAATTTAACATTAGTCAATATATAGCGAAAGGTTATATGAATTAGATTTATATATAGAAGCTATAGCCAAAGTTGCAGACTATCCTGGTTACCAGAAGCTAACATCTTTCTCATCAGCTAAAGTACATGAAGAGTGAGACACTTGATCAACATTTGGAGATCTTTATTGTGAAAATGTTTCGCCATCCAGTGGCTTCTTCAGTGCAAAGTACAGTGGAAATGAGAAGAATTGAGGTAATTAGTCCCTCAGCCTGGAGTCGATGTGTTCAGTCCATCAAGATTGATGGACTGAACATATCGACTCCAGGCTGAGGGACTGATTACCTCAAACTCCTTCTCTCCTTACACCTTTCTGCTTTGTATAGGACTGATGAAGCCACTGTGTGGCGAAACGTTTCCTCAGTATAGATTTCCACATGTTGCATAAGTGTCTCAATCTTCAACTTGTCGGTTTTCAAAACCATTCAGCACAATAGATCCCTGGCTGTCTTCAGGAGGGATCTGGACAGACACTAGACCAGCTAGGCATGTTACCACCAGTACAAGCCTGGCTGATCAGGCTCTGATCCACTGGGAGGCCTGGTCATGGACTGTACCGTGGGGGCGTCGACCCCCTCGGGTCAGCTCACTGACAGTGATAAGGAAATGTGTAGAATTTTTAACACATACTTCCTCTCAGTTTTTACACAGGAGGATACCAGCGATATTCCAGTAATGATAAATTATATAGAACAGGACGATAATAAACTGTGCACTATTAGGGTCACAAGTGACATGGTCCTTAGGCAAATAGATAAATTAAAACCTAACAAATCCCCAGGCCCTGATGAACTGTATGCAAGGGTTCTAAAGGAATGTAAAGAGGAGCTTAGCACACCTTTGGCTAATCTTTCAACATATCACTACAAACTGGCATGGTGCCAGATAAGTGGAAAATGGCAAATGGATACCTTTTTCAAAACA
Source organism: Cherax quadricarinatus (assembly GCF_026875155.1). Lineage (NCBI taxonomy): Eukaryota > Metazoa > Arthropoda > Malacostraca > Decapoda > Parastacidae > Cherax > Cherax quadricarinatus. The sequence goes on from NC_069494.1 coordinate 12,230,613, forward strand.
GGTGACAGGACCTTAGCTTCGAACTATAGACCAATAAGCCTAACCTCCATAGTGGGAAAATTTATGGAATCAATAATTGCCGAGGCAGTTCTAGCCACCTTGAAAAGCATAAATTAATCAACGAATCTCAGCATGGTTTTACAAAGGGCGTTCCTGCCTTACGAATTTATTAACTTTTTTCACTAAGGTATTTGAGGAGGTAGATCATGGTAATGAATATGATATTGTGTATATGGACTTCAGTAAGGCTTTTGACAGGGTCCCACATCAGAGACTATTGAGGAAAATTAAGCACAATGGAATAGTAGGAGAGATTTTTTCCTGGATAGAGGCATGGTTGACAAATAGGCAGCAGAGAGTTTGCATAAATGGGGAGAAATCAGAGTGGGGAAGCGTCACGAGCGGTGTTCCACAGGGTCAGTGTTGGGCCCCCTCGTTTCACAATCTACATAAACACATAGATGAGGCATAAAGAGCGACATCGGCAAGTTTGCCGATGACACCAAAATAGCCGTCGAATCATTCTGACGAGGACATTCGAGCACTCCAGGAAGATTTGAATAGACTGATGCAGTGGTCGGAGAAGTGGCAGATGCAGTTTAATATAGACAAATGCAAAGTTCTAAATGTTTGGACAGGACAATAAACCATGCCACATATAAACTAAATAATGTAGATCTTAATATTACGGATTGCGAAAAAGATTAGGAGTTCTGGTTAGCAGTAATCTGAAACCAAGACAACAGTGCATAAGTGTTTTCGCAATAAAGCTAATAGAATCCTTGGCTTCATAACAACATAAATAATAGGAGTCCTCAGTTGTTCTTCAACTCTATACATCCTTGGTTAGGCCTCATTTAGATTATGCTGCACAGTTTTGGTCACCGTATTACAGAAGGATATAAATTCTCTGGAAAATGTACAAAGGAGGATGACAAAGTTGATCCCATGTATCAGAAACCTTCCCTATGAGGATAGACTGAGGCCCTGAAACTGCACTCTCTAGAAAGACGTAGAATTAGGGGGATATGATTGAGGTGTATAAATGGAAGACAGGAATAAATAAAGGGGATGTAAATAGTGGCTGAAAATAATCTAACCTAGACATGGACTCGCACAATGGATTTAAGTGAAAATTCAGATTCATAAGATATGAGTAAAAGTACGGTTCTGGTAATGAGTTGATGATGGAACAACACTCCTAATACTGTTATAGAGGACAGAACGTTGTGTAGCTTTAAAAATTAGTTGTAAATTCAGAGTAGATGTGGTGGGTTGATTAACCTGATGCTTTGTGCAAACAGGTCGTTGCCAGTGTCCTCTTCTTAAGTCAATGTGAACCTGACCTGACTAGGTTGGTGCATTGGCTTAAGCCGGAGGAGACTTGGACCCTCGCATGGTCAGTGGGCCCCTTCTGCGTGGTCATCGTCCTTATTCTTATGTTCTATACTCCAGGTATTATTCGACTTATCGGATTTCCAGACCATTTACTTCATTAAGTATCGTAGCAGATTAATACACAGGTTCGGTTCGGCTATAAACTTTACTACTATAGCAAGTTAGCCATTGATTTAGAATTAGTTAATAACCAATAACTATCTGAAAGCCTTTTTATTCTCTCTTAGGCTTGAAATAACACTATTTTTATTAACTCTTCTGATATCACTCGTCATTTTGACAAGATTTTTTTGAGAGTTACAGATGACCTATGACAAGCTCCCCTTTCCTTAGGAATGCAAATTTGTATGGATTTAAAAATTTATATAGTTTTACCCTCAGTTTAGCTGGGCTCACCCTGAGTGTTGGTAAAAACTAACATATGTTAGTTTAAAGGACGCGTGTGAAATAATTAAGACTATTGTGGCAACGTTTCGCTCTCTAGGAGCTTTGCCAAGCCGTTACGGTAATGCTGTCTGTTACTGAATGAGATTATCACCCGTAACTTGTCTTGTTTACCTTCTATATTGCGTCCAGTGGAGAGACTGGTATTATCTCTATGTACATTCATAATGTTGATTAACCTTTGCTTAGTTCCGAGAGTTATTCTAGTCACAGAGATTGGTCTTGGGCCAGGCTCGTCTGGTGCTTTCCGGATCAACCAGACTGCTGCTGGTGGTGGCCTGCTGGACCATATATCCATCACAGCCTGGGTGATCTGGCACCTTTTGATGATTCTTGTCCAGATTTGTACATTTGTTCCAGCAGTGTTTATATCTTTGTATCACGTGGACCGGGCCACGGGGGCGTTGACCCCCGTGGCCCGGTTTTCCAAGGAGGCTGTATAATGCATAGATTTCCTTAGGCCTCTTTTCTTAGGCCTCCCATCTGGAGGCTGCAGTTTTTTCAGCCCCTATTCTTGAACGGTCCTATTGAAGGCTTGTTGGTAGTCCAGTTGCTGTTCCACTGGTAAGTTTACCTCCCCAGCAACACTACCACCACTCTAACCACTCCTACCACCATTACCATCACTCCTGTCACCATTACCGCCACTCCTACCGCCACCACTACCACCACTACTACAACCATTACCATCACTCCTACCACTCCTACCACCACTAGCACCACTCCTACCACCGTTAACACCTCTCCTACCACCATTACAACAACTCCTACCACCATTACCACCACTACTCCAACCACTACTCCTATCACCATTACCACCAGTACTACAACCATTACAACCACTACTCCAACCACCACTCCTACCATTACCAGAACTACTACAACCACCACTCCTACCACCATTACCACCACTACTACAACCCCCACTCCTTCCACCACCACAAATCCTACCACCAACATTACCACCACTCCTACTATCATCACCACCACTCCTACTATCATTACCACCACTCCTACTATCATTACCACCACTCCTACCATCATCACCATCACTCCTACCATCATTACCACCACTCCTACCATCATTACCACCACTCCTACCATCATCACCACCACTCCTACCATCATCACCACCACTCCTACCATCATTACCACCACTCCTACCATCATTACCACCACTCCTACTATCATCACCACCACTCCTACCATTACCACCACTCCTACTATCATCACCACCACTCCTACCATCATTACCACCACTCCTACCATCATTACCACCACTCCTACCATCATTACCACCACCACCCCAGTAAGAGTGACATTCCTCAATGATTGATGATATAACGGGCACTTAATTTCAGTGAAGCAAATACTGGTGTGGTACCCGAGTCTTGACCAAAACACCAGTGTTGTGGTCACAACACCAGTGTTGTGACCACAACACCAGTGTTGTGACCACAACACCAGTGTTGTGACCACAACACCAGTGTTGTGACCACAACACCAGTGTTGTGACCACAACACCAGTGTTGTGACCACAACACCAGTGTTGCGACCACATCAGTGTTGTGACCAGAACCCCAGTGTTGTGACCACATCAGTGTTGTGACCACAACCCCAGTGTTGTGACCACAACCTCAGTGTTGTGACCACAACCCCAGTGTTGTGACCACAACCCCAGTGTTGTGACCACATCAGTGTTGTGACCGCATCAGTGTTGTGACCGCATCAGTGTTGTGACCACATCAGTGTTGTGACCACATCAGTGTTATGACCACATCAGTGTTGTGACCACAACACCAGTGATGTGACCACAACAGTGTTGTAACCACATCACCAGTGTTGTAACCACATCACCAGTGTTGTGGCCACAACACCAGTGTTGTGACTATACTACCAGTGTTGTGACTACACTACTACCAGTGTTGTGACTACACTACTACCAGTGTTGTGGCTACACTACCAGTGTTGTGACTATACTACCAGTGTTGTGACTATACTACCAGTGTTGTGACTATACTACCAGTGTTGTGACTATACTACCAGTGTTGTGACTACACTACTACCAGTGCTGTGACTATACCAGTGTTTTGACTACACTACCAGTGTTGTGACTACACTACCACCAGTGTTGTGACTAAACTACCACCAGTGTTGTCACTACACTACCAGTGTTGTGACTATACTACTACCAGTGTTGTGACTATACTACCAGTGTTGTGACTACACTATCACCAGTGTTGTGACTACACTACCACCAGTGTTGTCACTACACTACCAGTGTTGTGACTACACTACTACCAGTGTTGTGACTACACTACTACCAGTGTTGTGATTACACTACCAGTGTTGTGACTACACTACCACCAGTGTTGTTGCTACACTACCAGTGTTGTGACTACACTACTACTACCAGTGTTGTGACTACACTACTACCAGTGTTGTGAGTACACTACTACCGGTGTTGTGACTACACTATTACCAGTGTTGTGACTACACTACTACAAGTGTTGTGACTACACTATTACCAGTGTTGTGAGTACACTACTACCAGTGTTGTGACTACACTATTACCAGTGTTGTGACTACACTACTACCAGTGTTGTGACTATACTACTACCAGTGTTGTGAGTACACTACTACCAGTGCTGTGACTACACTATTAACAGTGTTGTGACTACACTACTACCAGTGTTGTGACTACACTACTACCAGTGTTGTGACTACACTACTACCAGTGTTGTGACTATACTACTAGCCGTGTTGTGACTACTACCAGTGTTGTGACTACACTACTACCAGTGTTGTGACTACACTACTACCAGTGTTGTGACTACACTACTACCAGTGTTGTGACTACACTACTACCAGTGTTGTGACTATACTACCAGTGTTGTGACTACACTACTACCATTGTTGTGACTGCACTACTACCAGTGTTGTGACTACACTACCAGTGTTGTGACTACACTACTACCAGTGTTGTGACTACACTACTACCAGTGTTGTGACTACACTACTACCAGTGTTGTGACTGCACCACCAGTGTTGTGCCTACACTACTACCAGTGTTGTGACTACAATGCTACCAGTGTTGTGACTACCAGTGTTGTGACTACTACCAGTGTTGTGACTACACTACTACCAGTGTTGTGCCTACACTACCAGTGTTGTGACTACTACCAGTGTTGTGACTACACTACTACCAGTGTTGTGACTACACTACTACCAGTGTTGTGACTACACTACTACCAGTGTTGACTACACTACTACCAGTGTTGTGACTACACTACTACCAGTGTTGTGACTACACTACCAGTGTTGTGACTACACTACTACCAGTGTTGTGACTACAATGCTACCAGTGTTGTGACTACTACCAGTGTTGTGACTACCACCAGTGTTGTGACTACACTACTACCAGTGTTGTGACTACACTACTACCAGACTTGTAACTACATTACGACCAGAGTTGTAACTACACTACTACCAGTGTTGTAACTACACTACTACCAGTGTTGTCCTTACACTACCAGTGTTGTGACTACACTACTACTACCAGTGTTGTCACTACACTACTACCAGTGTTGTGACTACAATACTACCAGTGATGTGACTACACTATTACCAGTGTTGTGACTACACTACTACAAGTGTTGTGACTACACTATTACCAGTGTTGTGACTATACTACTACCAGTGTTGTGACTACACTACTACCAGTGTTGTGACTACACTACTACCAGTGTTGTGACTACACTACTACCAGTGTTGTGACTACACTACTACCAGTGTTGTGACTACACTACTACCAGTGTTGTGACTACACTACTACCAGTGCTGTGACTACACTACTACCAGTGTTGTGACTATACTACCAGTGTTGTGACTATACTACCAGTGTTGTGACTACACTACTACCAGTGTTGTGCCTACACTACCAGTGTTGTAACTACACTACTACCAGTGTTGTGACTACACTACTAACAGTGTTGTGACTACACTACTACCAGTGTTGTGACTGCACTACTACCAGTGTTGTGACTACACTACTACCAGTGTTGTGACTACACTACTACCAGTGTTGTGACTACACTACTACCAGTGTTGTGACTACACTACTACCAGTTTTGTGACTATACTACCAGTGTTGTGACTATACTACTACCAGTGTTGTGCCTACACTACTACCAGTGTTGTGACTACTACCAGTGTTGTGCCTACACTACTACCAGTGTTGTGACTACTACCAGTGTTGTGCCTACACTACTACCAGTGTTGTGACTACCAGTGTTGTGCCTACACTACTACCAGTGTTGTGACTACTACCAGTGTTGTGACTACACTACTACCAGTGTTGTGACTACAATGCTACCAGTGTTGTGACTACCAGTGTTGTGACTACCACCAGTGTTGTGACTACACTACTACCAGTGTTGTAACTACACTACTACCAGTGTTGTGACTACACTACTACCAGTGTTGTGACTACCACCAGTGTTGTGACTACACTACTTCCAGAGTTGTAACTACACTACCACCAGTGTTGTGACTACACTACCACCAGTGTTGTGACTACACTACTACCAGTGTTGTGACTACACTACTACCAGTGTTGTGACTACACTACTACCAGTGTTGTGACTACATACTACCAGTGTTGTGACTACACTACCACCAGTGTTGTGACTACACTACTACCAGTGTTGTGACTACACTACCACCAGTGTTGTGACTACACTACTACCAGTGTTGTGACTACACTACCACCGGTGTTGTGACTACACTACCACCAGTGTTGTGACTACACTACTACCAGTGTTGTGACTACACTACCACCAGTGTTGTGACTACACTACCACCAGTGTTGTGACTATACTACCAGTGTTGTGACTACACTACTACCAGTGTTGTGACTACACTACCACCAGTGTTGTGACTACACTACTACCAGTGTTGTGACTACACTACTACCAGTGTTGTGACTACACTACTACCAGTGTTGTGACTACACTACTACCAGTGTTGTAACTACACTACTACCAGTGTTGTGACTACACTACTACCAGTGTTGTGACTACACTACTGCCAGTGTTGTGACTATACTACTGCCAGTGTTGTGACTATACTACTGCCAGTGTTGTGACTACACTACTACCAGTGTTGTGACTACACTACTACCAGTGTTGTGACTACGCTACTACCAGTGTTGTGACTACACTACTACCAGTGTTGTGACTACACTACTACCAGTGTTGTGACTACACTACTACCAGTGTTGTGACCACACTACTACCAGTGTTGTGACTACACTACTGCCAGTGTTGTGACTATACTACTGCCAGTGTTGTGACTATACTACTGCCAGTGTTGTGACTACACTACTACCAGTGTTGTGACTATACTACTACCAGTGTTGTGACTATACTACCAGTGTTGTGACTATACTACCAGTGTTGTGACTACACTACTACCAGTGTTGTGACTATACTACTACCAGTGTTGTGACTACACTACTGCCAGTGTTGTGACTATACTACTACCAGTGTTGTGACTATACTACCAGTGTTGTGACTATACTACCAGTGCTGTGACTATACTACTACCAGTGTTGTGACTATACTACCAGTGTTGTGACTATACTACTACCAGTGTTATGACTATACTACCAGTCTTGTGACTATACTACTACCAGTGTTGTGACTATACTACCAGTGTTGTGACTATACTACTACCAGTGGTTGTGACTATACTACCAGTGTTGTGACTATACTACCAGTGTTGTGACTATACTACTACCAGTGTTGTGACTATACTACCAGTGTTGTGACTATACTACCAGTGTTGTGACTATACTACCAGTGTTGTGACTATACTACTACCAGTGTTGTGACTATACTACCAGTGTTGTGACTATACTACTACCAGTGTTGTGACTATACTACCAGTGTTGTGACTATACTACTACCAGTGTTATGACTATACTACCAGTGTTGTGACTATACTACTACCAGTGTTGTGACTATACTACCAGTGTTGTGACTATACTACTACCAGTGTTGTGACTATACTACCAGTGTTGTGACTATACTACTACCAGTGTTGTGACTATACTACCAGTGTTGTGACTATACTACCAGTGTTGTGACTATACTACTAACAGTGTTGTGACTATACTACTACCAGTGTTGTGACTATACCAGTGTTGTGACTATACTACCAGTGTTGTGACTATACTACTACCAGTGTTGTGACTATACTACCAGTGTTGTGACTATACTACTACCAGTGTTGTGACTATACTACCAGTGTTGTGACTATACTACTACCAGTGTTATGACTATACTACCAGTGTTGTGACTATACTACTACCAGTGTTGTGACTATACTACAAGTGTTGTGACTATACTACTACCAGTGTTGTGACTATACTACCAGTGTTGTGACTATACTACCAGTGTTGTGACTATACTACTACCCGTGTTGTGACTATACTACTACCAGTGTTGTGACTATACTACCAGTGTTGTGACTATACTACTACCAGTGTTGTGACTATACTACCAGTGTTCTGACTATACTACCAGTGTTGTGACTATACTACTACCAGTGTTGTGACTACACTACCACCAGTGTTGTGAGTACAATGCTACCAGTGTTGTGACTACACTACTGCCAGTGTTGTGACTATACTACTACCAGTGTTGTGACTACACTACTACCAGTGTTGTGACTACACTACTACCAGTGTTGTGACTACACTACCACCAGTGTTGTGAGTACACTACTACCAGTGTTGTGACTACACTACTACCAGTGTTGTCACTACACTACCAGTGTTGTGACTATACTACCAGTGTTGTGACTACACTACCACCAGTGTTGAGAGTACACTACTACCAGTGTTGTGACTATACTACCAGTGTTGTGACTATACTGCCAGTGTTGTGACTATACTACCAGTGTTGTGACTATACTACTACCAGTGTTGTGACTATACTACTACCAGTGTTGTGACTATACTACTACCAGTGTTGTGACTATACTACTACCAGTGTTGTGACTATACTACCAGTGTTGTGACTATACTAATACCAGTGTTGTGACTATACTACCAGTGTTGTGACTATACTACCAGTGTTGTGACTATACTACTACCAGTGTTGTGACTATACTACCAGTGTTGTGACTATACTACTACCAGTGTTGTGACTATACTACCAGTGTTGTGACTATACTACCAGTGTTGTGACTATACTACTACCAGTGTTGGGGACTATACTACCAGTGTTGTGACTATACTACCAGTGTTGTGACTATACTACAAGTGTTGTGACTATACTACTACCAGTGTTGTCACTACACTACCAGTGTTGTGACTACACTACTACCAGTGTTGTGACTACACTACCACCAGTGTTGTGAGTACACTACTACCAGTGTTGTGACTACACTACTGCCAGTGTTGTGACTATACTACTACCAGTGTTGTGACTATACTACCAGTGTTGTGACTATACTACTACCAGTGTTGTGACTATACTACTACCAGTGTTGTGACTATACTACCAGTGTTGTGACTATACTACTACCAGTGTTGTGACTATACTACCAGTGTTGTGACTCTACTACCAGTGTTGACTATACTACCAGTGTTGTGACTATACTACCAGTGTTGTGACTATACTACTACCAGTGTTATGACTATACTACCAGTGTTGTGACTATACTACTACCAGTGTTGTGACTATACTACCAGTGTTGTGACTATACTACTACCAGTGTTGTGACTATACTACCAGTGTTTGACTATATACTACCATGTTTGTGACTATACTACCAGTGTTGTGACTATACTACCAGTGTTGTGACTATACTACGACCAGTGTTGTGACTATACTACCAGTGTTGTGACTATACTACCAGTGTTGTGACTACACTACTGCCAGTGTTGTGACTATACTACTACCAGTGTTGTGACTACACTACTACCAGTGTTGTGACTACACTACTACCAGTGTTGTGACTACACTACCACCAGTGTTGTGAGTACACTACTACCAGTGTTGTGAGTACACTACTACCAGTGTTGTGACTACACTACTACCAGTGTTGTCACTACACT
>NC_069494.1:12243079-12285579 GCF_026875155.1 Cherax quadricarinatus
GTTGACATCATTATGCTGTACGAATGTGTTCCATACTCGAGTCATCCTGGGTATGTATGATCTCAGATGGAGTGATGTTCTGGAGAAGGGTACAGCCAGAGTGAAGTTGCTGGGTTTCTGCCCGTCTTGTGGCATAAAAGCTTGTTTCACGCTGTCTCGAAGTGGATCCAAGTGTGGTATTTTGACAATATTGGCCTTGTACATAACAGTAAGGCCACCCACATCCCTCCTTTGTTAAAGGCTCTGCTAAAAAAGTTTTTAAAATGGGTTTTTGCCCCGTCCCGCCCCTTTTTTGTTGTTTCCCCTTTTCTTTCCCCTTTTTTTCTTTTTCGTTTTTTCCCCCTTTTTTTTCCGCTTTTTTTCCCTCGCCCCCCAAAATTTTCCTTAAAAAAAAATAGTTAATTTCTCCCTTTAAAATATGACCTAAATTAAAACTAAGGGGTTTTTAGGGTATTAATTAAAATTATTTTCCCCTTTACAAAAGAAAATCCGGATTTTGGGTGTCCCCCTAAAAAATTTGGGGCTTTTTTTTAATCAAACTGTTGTGCTCTGTTGTTTTGGAAAACTTTCGCTCTTTGGGCTTTTCCACTAAAAGCTGTCCCTTGGCCGAAACGGGGGTTTTTTTAAAAAGGGGTTCCCAAACTGTTCGGAAATTTCCCCCTGTGTGCCAACTTTGCTCTTTGGTTCCGGGGGCTTTTTGCTCTTGCGCTCCCCCCTTTAAACTTTTTTGTCCACGTGGTAAAATTCCCCCCCAAAAAATTTCCTTTTTCTGTTTTCTTTTTTTTTCCGTTTAATTTTTCCCTGAAATTTTCACGGAAAAAAAATTTGTTTTATTTTTTTAAATTTTTCTTTGACTAAAAAACTAATATTATATATGTTCTGTATTGTTAGTGTATATTTTGCACCGACTTTATTTTTCGTATCCCTGTTGTCTTGTTTCTGTTTGCTTGCTACTGTTGCTGCTTTTTCTGCTACTGTTCTGCTACTGTTGCTCTACTGCTGCTGCTCTGTGCTGCTACTTTTTGCTGTTTGCTACTGTGTGCTACTCTGTTTGCTGTACTGTGCTGCTTGCTGCTGCTGCTACTGTTCTGCTACTGTTGCTGCTACTGTTGTTTGCTACTGCGCTGCTTAACTGCTTGCTGTACTGTTGCTTGCTACTGTTGCTGCACTGTTGCTGCTACTTGCTGTTTACTTTTGCTGCTCTGTTTTGTTTATTGTCGTATGCTGTGCTACTGTTTGTTTTTTTTCTGCTCCTGTTGCCCTACTTTGGGCTACTTTTGCATGTTTACTACTGTTCCCTGCACTGTGCTGCTACTGTTGCTGCCAAATGTGCTGCTATGTTTTGCTGCTACTGTTGCTGCTACTTTTTGCTGCTTCTGCTAGTTGCTGCTACTGTTGCTATGTTCTGCTATTTGCTGCTGCTACTGCTGCTGCTTACTGTTGCTGCTACTGCTGCTGCCTACTGTTGTTGCTACTGTTGCTGCTACTGTGCTGTACTGTTGCTGCTACTGTTGCTGCAAACTGTTGCTATGTTTGCTGAAACTGTTGCTGCTACTGTTGCTGCTCACGCTGTTTGCTACTGTTGTGTACTGTTCTGCTAGGTTTCTGTTTAACTGTCCCTTTACTTTGTGCTATGTTGTGTACTGTTGTTTGCTACTGTTGCTGCTACTGTTGCTGCTATGTGCTTGCCTTTTTTGCTGCTACTGTTGCTGCTACTGTTGTGCAGTCTGTTGTGCTCTGTTGCTGCTACTGCTGCTGCACTGCTGCGGGTACTGTTGCTGCTACTGTTGCTTACTGTTGCTGCATTTGGCTGCTGTACTGTTGCTGCTACTGTTGCTACTGTTGCTGCTACTGTTGCTGCTACTGTTGCTGCTACTGTTGCTGCTACTGCTGCTGCTACTGCTGTTGCTGCTACTGTTGCTGTTGCTACTGCTGTTGCTGTTGTTGCTACTGCTGTTGCTGCTACTGTTGCTACTGTTGCTGCTGCTGCTACTGATGCTGCTACTGTTGCTACTGTTGCTTCTACTGCTACTGTTGCTGCTACTGTTGCTGCTACTGCTGCTACTGTTGCTGCTACTGTTGCTGCTACAGTTGCTACTGCTACTGTTGATGCTACTGTTGCTGCTACTGTTGCTACTGTTGCTGCTACTGCTACTGTTGCTACTGTTGCTGCTACTGTTGCTACTACTGTTGCTGCTACTGTTGCTACTACTGTTACTGCTGTTGCTGCTACTGTTGTTGCTACTGTTGCTACTACTGTTGCTGCTACTGTTGCTGCTACTGTTGCTTCTACTGCTGTTGCTACTACTGTTGCTGCTACTATTGCTACTACTGTTGCTACTACTGTTGTTGCTACTGTTGCTGCTACTGGTGCTTTTACTGTTGCTACTACTGTTGCTGCTACTGCTGTTGCTGCTACTGTTGCTGCTACTGTTGCTACTATTGCTACTATTGTTGCTGCTACTGTTGCTACTACTGTTGCTGCTGTTACTACTGTTGCTGCTACTGTTGCTACCACTACTGTTGCTGCTAGTGTTGCTACTATTGCTACTATTGTTGCTACTACTACTGTTGCTGCTACTGTTGCTACTACTGCTCCTGCTACTGTTGCTACTACTACTGTCGCTGCTACAGTTGCTACTATTGCTGCTACTACTGTTGCTGCTACTGTTGCTACTGTTGCTGCTACTGTTGCTACTGTTGCTGCTACTGTTGCTGCTACTGTTGCTACTACTGTTGCTGCTACTGTTGCTACTATTGCTACTACTGTTGCTACTACTGTTGCTGCTACTGTTGCTACTACTGTTGCTGCTACTGTTGCTGCTACTGCTGTTGCTGCTACTGTTGCTTCTACTGTTGCTGCTACTGTTGCTACTAATGTTACTACTGTTGCTGCTACTGCTGTTGCTGTTACTGTTGCTACTACTGTTGCTGCTACCGTTGCTACTATTGCTACTATTGTTGCTACTACTACTGTTGCTCCCACTGTTGCTACTACTGTTGCTACTATTGCTGTTACTTCTATTACTACGTCGTTGCTACTGATATTACTTCTACTTACTATTATATATCCATGTGGAGATTATGTTGCGCAATCCCAGGTAATATCTGCGGCAATCCTAGGTAATATTCTTGCGGCAATCCTAGTAATACTGCGGCATCCACTGGTAATATCTGCGGCAATCTAGGTAAATATCTGCGGCAATCTAGTAATATTTTGCAGGCAATCCTAGGTAATACCTGCGGCAATCCCAGGTTATACTGCGGCATACTAAGGTTATTACTGCGGCAATCTAGGTAATATTGCGGCATCTACGGTATACTGCGGCTAATCCAGGTTATACTGCGCAATCCTAGTATATATTGCTGCAATCATAGGTAATATCTGCGGCTGATCCTAGGTAATACCTGCGCAATCCAGGTAATTATCTGCCGGCTAATCCAGGTATTCTGCGGGTAATCCTATGGTAATATCTGCGGCAATCCTAGGTTAATACCTGCGGCAATCCAGGTATATCTGCGGCAATACCAGGTAAGTATCTGCGCCATCCAGGTTAATACTGCTGCAATCCTAGTAATATTCTGACGGCAATCCCAGGTAATACTCTGCGCAACTAGGTACTACTTGCGGCAATCCCAGGTCATATCGCGGCAATCCAGGTTTATCTGCGGCAATCACTAATGTACTATCTGCCGGGCACCGGTAATATCTGCGGCACATCTAGGTTATACTGCGGCAATCCCAGGTAATATCTGCGCAATCCAGGTAAATATCTGCGCAATCCCATTAATATCTGCGGCAATCCCAGTATATCTGCGGCAATCCCAGGTAATATCTGCGGCAATCCAGGTAATATCTGCGGCAATCCAGGTAATATCTGCGGCGATCCCAGGTAATATCTGCGGCAATCCCAGGTAATATCTGCGGCAATCCCAGGTAATATCTGCGGCAATCCCAGGTAATATCTGCGGCAATCCCAGGTAATATCTGCGGCAATCCCAGGTAATATCTGCGGCAATCCTAGGTAATATCTGCGGCAATCCTAGGTAATATCTGCGGCAATCCCAGGTAATATCTGCGGCAATCCCAGGTAATATCTGCGGCAATCCAGGTAATATCTGCGCAATCCAGGTAATACTGCGGCAATCCAGGTAATATCTGCGGCATCCCTAGGTAATATCTGCGGCAATTCCCAGGTAATATCTCGGAATCCAGGTAATATCTGCGGCAACCAGGTAATATCTGCGGCAATCCAGGTAATATCTGCGGCAATCCCAGGTAATTCTGCCAATCCCAGGTAATATCTGCGGCAATCCCAGGTAATATCTGCGGCAATCCCAGGTAATATCTACGGCAATCCCAGGTAATATCTGCGGCAATCCCAGGTAATATCTGCGGCAATCCCAGGTAATATCTGCGGCAATCCCAGGTAATATCTACGGCAATCAGGTAAATATCTGCGAATCCATGTAATATCTGCGCAATCCCAGGTAATATCTACGGCAATCCCAGGTAATATCTGCGGCAATCCTCAGGTAATATCTTGGCAATCCCAGGTAATATCTGTTGCAATCCCAGGTACATCTGACGGCAATCCCAGGTAATATCTCGGCATCCCAGGTAATATCTCGGCAATCCCAGGTAATATCTCGGCAATCCAGTAATATCTCGGCAATCCAGTAATATCTCCGGCTCCCAGGTAATATCTCTCACTACCAGTAATCTACAATACCTAGGTACAATTCATCTTGCATATACCCGGTCAATATCTAGGTAATCCCATACACTACGGCAATCACGTATATCACCAATCCCATATCTGCACCGTATATCACGCACCCGTGTAATACTACTGCTTACTTTCCGGCTAACAGGGTAAACTTCACTTAAACCTGATAAAACTGTACTATGGGCATGTGCTTAATCGATATACGGTGCATTCTGTTATCTACGTAGCGGAGGCGTTACACTTTCCTCGTTATACCACCCGTTTATACTGTTGACTTCCATACTCTGCTAGCGTTACTTACCTGTACTTGCCTCTGTCTAGCTGCTTACCTCTGCATACTGCTATTTTCCCCTCCATGCTACTGCTGCTCTTCCCCCTCCCACTGCTTATATGCTGCTACTTCCCCTCCCTCTGCTACTGTTCCTACCTCCTCTCTTGCTACTTAATGCTACTTCCCCTCCCTCTGCTACTTTCCCTCCCTTGCTACTTCCCCTCTCTGCTACTTCCCCCTCCCTCTGCTACTACTGCTACTTCCCCCCTCCCTCTGCTACTACTGCTACTTCCCCTCCCTCTGCTACTTCCCCCTCCCTCTGCTACTACTGCTACTTCTCCCTCCCTCTGCTACTACTGCTACTTCCCCTCCTCATGCTACTTCCCCCTGCCTCTGCACTACTGTACTTCCCACTCGCCTACTGCTACCTCTTCCCCCTCCTCTGCTACTACTGCTACTTCTCCCTCCTCTCTGCTACTACTGCTACTTCCCCTCCCACTGCTACTGCTGCTACTTCCCCCTCCCACTGCTACTGCTGCCTCTTCCCCTCCCCCTGCTACTGCTGCTACTTCCCCCTCCTCTCTCTCTGCTACTTCCCCCCTCCTCTGCTACCTGCTACTTCCCCTCTCCTCTGCTACTAACTGCTACTTCCCCTCCTCTGCTACTCACCTCCATCTGCTACTTCCCCCTCCCTCTGCTACTACTGCTACTTCCCTCCCTCTGCTACTTCCCCCTCCCTCTGCTACTACTGCTACTTCTCCCTCCCTCTGCTACTCTGCTACTTCCCCCTCCCTCTGCTACTACTGCTACTTCCCCTCCCTCTGCTACTGCTGCTACTTCCCCTCCCCTGCTACTGCTGCTACTTCCCCCTTCCTGCTACTCTGCTACTTCCCCCTCCTGCTACTGCTGCTACTTCCCCTCCCTCTGCTACTACTGCTACTTCCCTCCTCCCCTCACGCTACTCTGCTACTTCCCCTCTCTCTGCTCTACTGCTACTTCCCTCTCCCCCCTCTGCTGCTTACTCCCCTCTCTCTGCTATCTACTGCTACTTCCCCTCCCTCTGCTACTACTGCTACTTCCCCTCTTACTCTCATGCTACTACTGCTACTTCCCCCTCCCTCTGCTACTCTGCTACTTCCCCTCCTCTCCTGCTACTTCCCCTCCTCTGCTATCTTTCCCCCTCCCTCTGCCTACTACTGCTACTTCCCTCTCACCTCTGCTACTTCCCCCTCCTCTGCTACTACTGACTACTTCCCCTCTCTCTGCTACTACTGCTACTTCCCCTCTCCATGCTACTCTGCTACTTCCCCCTCTCTCTGCTACTACTGCTACTACTCCTCCTTCCTCTCCTCTGCTACTACTGCTACTTCCCCCTCTCTTCTGCTACTACTGCTACTTCCCCCTCCTCTGCTACTACTGCTACTTCCCCCTCCCTCTGCTACTTCCCCTCCTCTGCTACTTCCCCTCCTCTGCTACTTCCCCCTCCCTGCTACTTCCCCTCCCTCTGCTATACTTCCCCCTCCCTCTGCTACTACTGCTACTTCCCCCTCTCCTCTGCTACTCGCTACTCCCTCATCGTACTACTGCTACTTCCCCCTCCCTCTGCTACTACTGCTACTTCCCCCTCCCTCTGCTACTACTACTTCCCCTCTCCTGCTACTACTGATCCCCCTCCCTCTGCTACTACTGCTACTTCCCCCTCCTCTGCTACTACTGCTACTTTCCCCTCTCTGCTACTACTGCTACTTCCCCTCACTCTGCTACTACTGCTACTTCCCCCTCTCTGCTACTACTGCTACTTCCCCTCTCTCTCGCTACTCCTGCTACTTCCCCTCCCTCTGCTACTACTGCTACTTCCCCTCCCTCTGCTACTCCCCCTGCTACTTCCCCTCTTCCCTTCTGCTACTACTGCTACATTCCCTCTCCCTGCTACTTACTGCTATCTATTCCCCCTCCTCTGCTACTACTGCTACTTCCCCCTCCCTCTGCTACTACTGCTACTTCCCCTCTCTCTGCTACTACTGCTACTTCACCCCTCCTCTGCTACTACTGCTACTTCCCCCCCCTCTCTGCTACTACTGCTACTTCCTCTCCCTCTGCTACTACTGCTACTTCCCCTCCTCTGCTACTACTGCTACTTCCCCTCCCTCTGCTACTACTGCTACTTCCCTCCTCTGCTACTACTGCTACTTCCCCTCCACTCTGCTACTTACTGACTGCTACTTCCCCTCCCTCTGCTACTACTGCTACTTCTCCCCTCTGCTACTACTGCTACTTCCCCTCCCTCTGCTACTTACTGCTACTTCACCCCTCCTCTGCTACTACTGCTACTTCCCCCTCCTCTCTGCTACTACTGCTACCTCCCCCTCTCTATCTCTCTACTGCTACTTCCCTCTCCCTTGCTACTACTGCTACTTCCCCTCCTCTGCTACTACTGCTACTTCCCCCTCCCTCTGCTACTACTGCTACTTCCCCTCCCTCTGCTACTACTGCTACTTCCCCCTCTCTGCTACTACTTGCTACTTCCCCCTCCCTCTGCTACTACTGCTACTTCCCCTCCCTCTGCTACTACTGCTACTTCCCCCTCCCTCTGCTACTACTGCTACTTCCCCCTCCCTCTGCTACTACTGCTACTTCCCCCTCCCTCTGCTACTACTGCTACTTCCCCCTCCCTCTGCTACTACTGCTACTTCCCCTCCCTCTGCTACTACTGCTACTTCCCCCTCCATCTGCTACTACTGCTACTTCCCCCTCCTCTGCTACTACTGCTACTTCCCCTCCCTCTGCTACTACTGCTACTTCCCTCTCCCTCTGCTACTACTGCTACTTCCCCTCCCTCTGCTACTACTGCTACTTCCCTCTCCCTCTGCTTCCATCCTCATCCTCCTAGCTACCTTTCATTATCCTTCTCCCACTTCCTCTCCTCCCTCCCTCCCCCTTCTCCCCCCTCCCCCCCCCAACAGTAATAACGTAACACCTACGTCATTAACATACCTTTGACAGTTACATTAAATTGTATTTCTCTGATTACATTTTACCCTTATGAATTATTTTAAGTGATTTTTATGTTGTATGTATGTGGTGTCGAATAGGTAAAACTGGTCAATTATCAAGAAATTTATAATTAAGTCCTTTCTAAAATTTTATCTTATACGTTTAAAGATATATTTTTTTCATTTATGTTAATGTAAAAATTAATAATTTTGTACCAAAAGATCCTTAGGAAACTTACCTGACCTTATTATAACAAGCGTAATTTAATTTAGCTTAAACCATCTAAATAAATTTTAGATAAGTTTACAATAATTTAATTAACACAAAGAAATATATTTTTTTCATTACGTTCAGAATAAGTTTTTGCTTGACTTATTCGGCAAGAAGAGTTTTGTTATTTAAGCCGATATCGCAAGTTTTACCTATTCGGCACGAATAGGTAAAATTTGGAGGAAGAGGGGAGGGAGAGGAAGAGGGGAGGGAGAGGAAGAGGAGAGGGGAGAGGAAGAGGGGAGGGAGAGGAAGGGAGAGGGAGGGAAGAGGAAGAGGGAGAGGAGGGGGGAGGGAGAGGAGAGGAGAGGGAGAGGAAGAGGAGAGGAGAGAGGAAGAGGGGAGGAAGAGGGAGTGGAGAAGAGGGAGGGAGAGGAAGAGGAGAGGGAGAGGAGGGGGAGGAAGAGGGGAGGGAGAGGACAGAGGAGAGGGAGAGGAAAGGAGTAAGGAACGAGGGAGCAAGAGCGAAGGGGGAGGAAGAAGGGAGGGATAGGGGACCCAGGGGGGGGTCAAATCATTAGTATGATTCAATTCCCTGATTCCATATATTTCTGCAACAATTGCAAGTCTTGATAATGTGGTGACTGAACACGAGTAGGCCTCTCGTGTTGCAGTCACATACATTATCATCCATTTAATCTGATTTTTTTTCCTTCAGTTTCATTTTAAATTTCTTATTTAAAGTTTAAGTCTTGGCTATTTTAAGTCATGGCTATTTTAAGTCATGGCTATTTTAAGTCTGCTATTTTAAGTCATGGCTATTTTAAGTCTTGCAGCAGCATTTTAAGTCATGGCTATTTTAATCATGCTATTTTAAGTCATGACCTATTTTAAGTCATGCTATTTTAAGTCATGACTATTTTAAGTCATGCAATATTTTAAGTCATGGCTATTTTAAGTCATGGCTATTTTAAGTCATGGCTATTTTAAGTCATGACTATTTTAAGTCATGACTATTTTAAGTCATGGCTATTTTAAGTCATGACTATTTTAAGTCATGGCTATTTTAAGTCATGGCTATTTTAAGTCATGGCTATTTTAAGTCATGACTATTTTAAGTCATGACTATTTTAAGTCATGACTATTTTAAGTCATGGCTATTTTAAGTCATGGCTATTTTAAGTCATGGCTATTTTAAGTCATGGCTATTTTAAGTCATGGCTATTTTAAGTCATGGCTATTTTAAGTCATGGCTATTTTAAGTCATGACTATTTTAAGTCATGGCTATTTTAAGTCATGGACTATTTTAAGTCTGACTATTTTAAGTCATGGCTATTTTAAGTCATGGCTATTTTAAGTCATGGCTATTTTAAGTCATGGCTATTTTAAGTCATGGCTATTTTAAGTCATGGCTATTTTAAGTCTGACTATATTTTAAGTCTTGCTATTTTTAAGTCTTGACTATTTTAAGTCATTGGACTATTTAAGTCTTGAGCTATTTTAAGTCTGGACTATTTTAAGCATGGCTATTTTAAGTCATGACTATTTTAAGTCATGACTATTTTAAGTCATGATTATTTTAAGTCATGGCTATTTTAAGTCATGACTATTTTAAGTCATAGCTATTTTAAGTCATGACTATTTTAAGTCATGACTATTTTAAGTCTTGACTATTTTAAGTCTTGACTATTTTAAGTCATGACTATTTTAAGTCATGACTATATTTTAAGTCATGGCTATTTTAAGTCATGACTATTTTAAGTCACGGCTATTTTAAGTCATGACTATATTTTAAGTCATGACTATATTTTAAGTCATGGCTATTTTAAGTCATGGCTATTTTAAGTCATGGTTATTTTAAGTCATGGCTATTTTAAGTCATGGCTATTTTAAGTCATGGCTATTTTAAGTCATGACTATATTTTAAGTCATGGCTATTTTAAGTCATGGCTATTTTAAGTCTTGACTATTTTAAGTCTTGACTATTTTAAGTCTTGACTATTTTAAGTCTTGACTATTTTAAGTCTTGACTATTTTAAGTCTTGACTATTTTAAGTCTGACTATTTTAAGTCGTGCTATTTTAAGTCTGACTATATTTTAAGTCTGACTATTTTATATGTTTGACTATTTTAAGTCTGACTATTTTAGTCTTGACTATTTTAAGTCTTGACTATTTTAAGTCTTGACTATTTTAAGTCTTGACTATTTTAAGTCTTGACTATTTTAAGTCATGACTATTTTAAGTCATGTTGACTTTAAGTCATATTAAATTCCCCCTAAAAACAGGTTGAGGGACGCAGGTGGGGGAAGTGAGGGGAAATTGAGGGATCATTTATTGTGTTGCAGAGGGGAAAGGGGGAATTTATTTCTGGGTGAGAACAAATTTGTAGGGGAAGAAACAAATTGGTTGGGGGAAGTTAGGGAGAAGGGAGTTAACGAGGGGGGGGAGGGGGAGAGTGACAGGAAAGAGGGGAAACGGGTAGGGGGAGGAGGGGGTGTGGGAAATATAATTATTGACGGTAAGGTACCTGGGGGAGGTGGGAATGGTAGGAAAGGGGAAGTGGAAAGGAGAGATGGGGAATGGTGGGGAAGATGGAGAAGGGAGAATGGTGGGGAAGATGGAGAAGGGAGAATGGTGGGGAAGATGGAGAAGGGAGAATGGTGAGGAAGATGGAGAAGGGAGAATGGTGGGGAAGATGGAGAAGGGAGAATGGTGAGAAGATGGAGAAGGGAGAATGGTGGGGAAGATGAGAAGGAGAATGGTGGGGAAGATGGAGAAGGGAGAATTGGTGGGGAAGGCGAGATAAGGAATATGCGTAAAGGGGAAGATGGAGAATGGTGAAGAGGAGGAAGGAAGAGTGGAGATAGGAACAGAATGGGAGATGAACAGAATGGGAATAGAACAGGAAGGGGGAGATGAGAGAACAAGAATGGGGAGATGAAAGAACAGGAAGGGGGTAGATGAGAGAACAGGAAGGGGGAGATGAGAGAACAGGAGGGGGGAGATGAGAGAACAGGAAGGGGAGATAGAACAAGAATGGGGAGATAGAACAGGAAGGGGGAGATGAGAGAACAGGAAGGGGGAGATGAGAGAACAGGAAGGGGGAGATGAGAGAACAGGAAGGGGGGAGATGAGAGAACAGGAAGGGGGGAGATGAAGAACAGGAAGGGGGGAGATGAGAGAACAGGAAGGGGGAGATGAGAGAACAGGAAGGGGAGATGAGAGAACAGGAAGGGGGAGATGAGAGAACAGGAAGGGGGGAGATGAGAGAACAGGAAGGGGAGATGAGAGAACAGGAAGAGGGAGATGAGAGAACAGGAATGGGGAGATGAGAGAACAGGAAGGGGGAGATGAGAGAACAGGAAGGGGGAGATGAGAGAACAGGAATGGGGAGATGAGAGAACAGGAATGGGGGAGATGAGAGAACAGGAAGGGGGAGATGAGAGAAAGGAAGGGGGAGATGAGAGAACAGGAAGGGGAGATGAGAGAACAGGAAGGGGAGATGAGAGAACTAGGAATGGGGAGATGAAGAGAACAGGAAGGGGGATGAGAGAACAGGAAGGGGGAGATGAGAGAACAGGAAGGGGGAGATGAGAGAACAGGAAGGGGGAGATGAGAGAACAGGAAGGGGAGATGAGAGAACAGGAATGGGGAGATGAGAGAACAGGAAAGGGGAGATGAGAGAACAGAATGGGGGAGATGAGAGAACAGGAAGGGGGAGATGAGAGAACAGGAAGGGGGGAGATGAGAGAACAGGAATGGGGAGATGAGAGAACAGGAAGGGGGAGATGAGAGAACAGGAAGGGGGAGATGAGAGAAAAGGAAGGGGGAGATGAGAGAACAGGAAGGGGAGATGAGAGAACAGGAATGGGGAGATGAGAGAACAGGAATGGGGAGATGAGAGAACAGGAAGGGGGAGATGAGAGAACAGGAAGGGGGAGATGAGAGAACAGGAAGGGGGAGATGAGAGAACAGGAAGGGGGAGATGAGAGAACAGAAGGGGAGATGAGAGAACAGGAAGGGGGGAGATGAGAGAACAGGAAGGGGGAGATGAGAGAACAGGAAGGGGAGATGAGAGAACAGGAAGGGGGAGATGAGAGAACAGGAGGGGAGATGAGAGAACAGGAATGGGGAGATGAGAGAACAGGAAGGGGGAGATGAGAGAACAGGAATGGGGGAGATGAGAGACAGGAATGGGGAGATGAGAGAACAGGAAGGGGGAGATGAGAGAACAGGATGGGGGAGATGAGAGAACAGGAAGGGGAGATGAGAGAACAGGAAGGGGGAGATGAGAGAACAGGAATGGGGAGATGAGAGAACAGGAAGGGGGAAGATGAGAGAACAGGAATGGGGGGAGATGAGAGACAGGAAGGGGAGAGATGAGGAGAACAGGAATGGGGAGATGAGAGAACAGGAAGGGGGAGGATGAGAGAACAGGAATGGGGAGATGAGAGAACAGGAAGGGGAGATGAGAGAACAGGAAGGGGAGATGAGAGAACAGGAATGGGGGAGATGAGAGAACAGGAAGGGGGAGATGAGAGAACAGGAAGGGGGAGATGAAGAGAACAGGAATGGGGAGATGAGAGAACAGGAAGGGGGAGATGAGAGAACAGGAAGGGGGGAGATGAGAGAACAGGAAGGGGGGGAGATGAGAGAACAGGAAGGGGGAGATGAGAAGAACAGGAAGGGGGGAGATGAGAGAACAGGAATGGGGAGATGAGGAGAACAGGAAGGGGGGAGAGAGACAGGAAGGGGGAGATGAGAGACAGAAGGGGGAGATGAGAGAACAGGAAGGGGGAGATGAGAGAAACAGGAAGGGGGAGATGAGAGAACAGGAAGGGGGAGATGAGAGAACAGGAAGGGGGAGATGAGAGAACAGGAAGGGGGGAGATGAGAGAACAGGAAGGGGGAGATGAGGAAACAGGAAGGGGGAGATGAGAGACGAAGGGAGATCGAGAGAACAGAAGGGGAGATGAGAGAACAGGAAGGGGAGATGAGAGAACAGGAAGGGGGAGATGAGAGAACAGGAAGGGGGGAGATGAGAGAACAGGAAGGGGAGATGAGAGAACAGGAAGGGGGAGAGCAGATGAGGAGACAGGAAGGGGGAGATGAGAGAACAGGAAGGGGAGAGATGAGAGAACAGGAGGGGGAGTGAGATGAGAACAGGAAGGGGGAGATGAGAGAACAGGAAGGGGGAGTGAGGTACAGGAATGGGGGATTAGCAGAACAGAAGGGGAATGAATGAAAGGAAAGTGGGAGGATATGAGAACAGTGAAATGGGGGTGAATTGAAGAAAGGAAGGTTGAAGAAAGTGTAATCTTAGAAGTGAGGATGGGTCCCATTACAGCAGAACACAAATTTAAATCATTTATTAATTATAAAAAATAATTCCATTAATTATTCCATGAAATGTAATTCTAAGAAATGTAATCCTAAGAAATGTAATTCTTAAGAAATGTAATTCTAAGAATTTAATTTAAAATGTAATTCTAAGAAATGTAATTATTAAGAAATGTAATTCTAAGAAATGTAATTCTAAGAAATGTAATTCTAAGAAATGTAATTCTAAGAAATGTAATTCTAAGAAATGTAATTCTAAGAAATGTAATTCTAAGAAATGTAATTCTAAGAAATGTAATTCTAAGAAATGTAATTCTTAAGAAATGTAATTCTAAGAAATGTAATTCTAAGAAATGTAATTTTATTAAAATGTAATTCTATTAAAATGTAATTCTATTAAAATGTAATTCTATTAAAACGTAATTCTATTAAAATGTAATTCCATTTAAATGTAATTCTGTAAAAAAATATTCTTCAAATATGTAATTCTACATAAAATATAATTATATAAATTCTATGAAAATGTTAAAAATTAAAAAAAAAAAAGTAATTGAAAAATGTAATTCTTCAAAAGCAATTCTTGAAAAATGCAATTCTTTAAAAAATGTAATTCTTTATAAATGTAATTCTTAAAAAATTTAATTCTTTAAAAATGTAATTCTTTAAAAAATGTAATTCTTGAAAAATGTAATTCTTAAAAAATATAATTAAAAAAAATTAAATTTAAAAAATGTAATTCTTAAAAAATGTAATTCTTGAAAAATGTAATTCTTTAAAAAATGTAATTCTATAAAAATATGTAACTCTTTAGAAAGTAATTAGATTAATCCTTATTGTGTTCCATGATAGTAATCGCAGGGATTTTTAAATTCCTTTATTTTTACTCGTAAATATAACTCATTCAACGGTATTTTTGTTCAGTAATTTAGGAATTACTTTGAGCCTGACTATAAAAGATTCCATTTATACGAAGCAAATTTCCCAGATTTGCTTCAAACAGAATTACATTTTAAATCAAGACTTATTCCTGCTAACCCTTTTTGAGGTCTAGTTCCTAACATCCACAGGATGGATGTGAGGTTCACAATAAACTAGCCACTACCATCCACAGGATGGATATGAGGTACACAATAAACTAGCCACTACCATCCACAGGATGGATATGAGGTACACAATAAACTAGCCACTACCATCCACAGGATGGATATGAGGTACACAATAAACTAGCCACTACCATCCACAGGATGGATATGAGGTACATAATAAACTAGCCACTACCATCCACAGGATGGATATGAGGTACACAATAAACTAGCCACTACCATCCACAGGATGGATATGAGGTACACAATAAACTAGCCACTACCATCCACAGGATGGATATGAGGTACACAATAAACTAGCCACTACCATCCACAGGATGGATATGAGGTACACAATAAACTAGCCACTACCATCCACAGGATGGATATGAGGTACACAAACTAGCCACTACCATCCACAGGATGGATGTGAGGTACACAATAAACTAGCCACTACCATCCACAGGGTGGATATGAGGTACACAAACTAGCCATTAACATCCACAGGATGGATATGAGGTACACAATAAACTAGCCACTACCATCCACAGGATGGATATGAGGTACACAATAAACTAGCCACTACCATCCACAGGGTGGATATGAGGTACACAAACTAGCCATTAACATCCACAGGATGGATATGAGGTACACAATAAACTAGCCACTACCATCCACAGGATGGATATGAGGTACACAATAAACTAGCCACTACCATCCACAGGATGGATGTGAGGTACACAATAAACTAGCCACTACCATCCACAGGATGGATATGAGGTACACAAACTAGCAACTACCATCCACATGATGGATATGAGGTACACAAACTAGCCATTACCATCTACAGGATGGATATGAGGTACACAAACTAGCCACTACCATCCAAAGGATGGATATGAGGTACACAAACTAGCCACTACCATCCACAGGATGGATGTGAGGTACACAATAAACTAGCCACTACCATGCACAGGATGGATGTGAGGTACACAATAAACTAGCCACTACCATCCACAGGATGGATGTGAGGTACACAATAAACTAGCCACTACCATCCACAGGATGGATATGAGGTACACAAACTAGCCATTAACATCCACAGGATGGATATGAGGTACACAATAAACTAGCCACTACCATCCACAGGATGGATATGAGGTACACAATAAACTAGCCACTACCGTCCACAGGATATGAGGTAAACAATAAACTAGCCACTACCATCCACAGGATGGATATGAGGTACACAGTAAACTAGCCACTAACATCCACAGGATGGATATGAGGTACACAATAAACTAGCCACTACCATCCACAGGATGGATATGAGGTACACAAACTAGCCACTACCATCCACAGGATGGATATGAGGTACACAAACTAGCCACTACCATCCACAGGATGGATATGAGGTACACAACTAGCCACTACCATCCACAGGATGGATATGAGGTACACAAACTAGCCACTACCATCCACAGGATGGATATGAGGTACACAACTAGCCACTACCATCCACAGGATGGATATGAGGTACACAATAAACTAGCCACTACCATCCACAGGATGGATATGAGGTACACAATAAACTAGCCACTACCATCCACAGGATGGATATGAGGTACACAATAAACTAGCCACTACCATCCACAGGATGGATATGAGGTACACAACTAGCCACTACCATCCACAGGATGTATATGAGGTACACAACTAGCCACTACCATCCACAGGATGGATATGAGGTACACAATGAACTAGCCACTACCATCCACAGGATGTATATGAGGTACACAACTAGCCACTACCATCTACAGGATGGATATGAGGTACATAATAAACTAGCCACTACCATTCACAGGATGGATGTGAGGTACACGGTAAACTAGCCATTACCATCTACAGGATGGATATGAGGTACACAATAAACTAGCCACTACCAACGACAGGATGTGCATTAGGTTCACAATAAACTAGCCACTACCATCCACAGGATGGATATGAGGTACACAAACTAGCCACTACCATCCACAGGATGGATTTGAGGTATATAGTAAACTAGCCACTACCATCCAAGGGATGGATATGAGGTACACAGTAAACTAGCCACTACCATCCACAGGATGGATTTGAGGTATATAGTAAACTAGCCACTACCATCCAAAGGATGGATATGAGGTACACAGTAAACTAGCCACTACCATCCAAAGGATGGATATGAGGTACACAGTAAACTAGCCACTACCATCCAAAGGATGGATATGAGGTACACAGTAAACTAGCCACTACCATCCACAGGATGGATATGAGGTACACAATAAACTTGTCATATCTGGAGCAAAAAAAAATCTAGAGAAATATAATGATTTTAATGACAGTACAGTAATACTCCCCTGGATGGTTGCTGCCAACCATCCTACTACCCAAAACTCGCTTATGAGTCCACGTCCTGTCTTCTCCAAAGGACTACTACCACCTTGGAACTAGTGAACCAGTGAACGTCATTCACTGAGAATCTGGATGGCTTACTTGGGTTCTAGGGGACATTGACACCGGAAACCCTCTCCAGGTAAATTCCAGGTAGTCACAACACTCTGGGTGTAATGAGCACAGACTTGAGCGACTTGATACACTTATTATGTAAGAGTCGAAATTTGCAAGCCTCTACGTGTAGCCCTTAGCCCTAGTTTGGTACACAGACGACCAGTACATAAGAACATGAGGGAACACTGCAGCATGCCTACTGGCCCATGCGAGGCAAGTCCAAATCCCCCACCAGCTCAAGTCAATGCCCCAACCTAGTCAGGTCAGGTCACATTCACTTAAGGAAGGAGCACGGCATCTGACCTAGTAGTATAAACTAGTCAGGTCCAACTCACACCAACCCACACCCACTCATGTATTTATCTAACCTATTTTTAAAACTGCAAACGTTTTAGCTGCTATGACAGGGGAGAGAGAAGCTTACAATGGCGTTTCGGGACGACCTAGACAATTTACAAAACCACATTAAGACAGAGTGAGGAAGGCAGTATATATAGGCAAGGGGAAGAGGGACGGGACCAAGAGGGGAAGAAGAAGAAGTAATAATAGCAGTTAAAAGTAGAGTAGTTTTAGTGGCCCAAGAGATAGAAAGGTAAGTGAAGGTGTGAGCATAGCACTTATATCAGTGCTGTTAGTGCACAACAGTATTCCAACCTCAAATAAATATGACGTAAGGAAGACCATCACTTCGCATCTCTTATTTTGAAGGTTCTCGTTATCCATTCGTTCATTTTCATTGTTGCACTGTTGTGATCCTTGCAAGTGAGATCCTCTGACGTTGTCACTTCTATGTCCTTCACGTTAGTTTTTCGCTCTACTGTGTCATTTTCTAGCTTATACATAAAATTTTCCATAATGAAGTCAAATTTGTCCTCAGTGAACATCCTATTGTTTTCTGCGACTTACTTGAAGACTCTTGGTATCAGTTTAGAGATCTGCTGTGTCCTGAAAAGGTGACACTCGTCGAAATTCAAAGGGTGATGCATAGCTACTATTCATGGCAAACCATACCACGGGTGGGGTTTGAACCCGCAGTTAGTGTGTCTCAAAACTCCAGACCGTCGCCTTAGCCACTGGGCTAACGCGACGTGAGTTACTGTTCATGTCGCTCTCAGAAAAAAATCGGGGAGAGTAGTGTACCTTGGGAAACATATTTAATATCCTCTGACTTCCTTTACTATACTTTATGCACTCTCTTAGAAAGGAGAAAATCAATCTGTCTATTTTTTCCAGCATTTTGTGTGTTACTATACCATGATCGTGCTTGCCGAAGGCGTTTGCGAAGTCTGTGTGCACTAGATCAGCATTCTGCCAGTTCCCAGTTGCTGCAAGACCATGTTGTGGTGGTCCAGTAGTTGTGAGGGGTAGGAGTGACCATCCAAGACCATTCGCAGTGGTCCAGTGGTTGTGAGCGGCAGGAGTGACCATCCAAGATCAAGTTGTATCGGTCCAGTAGTTGAGAGAGGCAGGAGTGACCATTCAAGATCAAGTCATATCGGTCCAGTAGTTCAGAGAGGCAGGAGTAACCATCCAAGGCCCTGTCATAGTGGTCCAGTAGTTGAGAGAGACAGGAGTTACCATCCAAGGCCCTGTCATAGTGGTCCAGTAGTTCAGAGAGGCAGGAGTGACCATCCAAGGCCTTGTCATAGTGGTCCAGTAGTTGAGAGAGGCAGGAGTTACCATCCAAGGCCCTGTCATAGTGGTCCAGTAGTTGTGAGAGGCAGGAGTTACCATGCAAGGCCCTGTCATAGTGGTCCAGTAGTTGAGAGAGGAGTTACCATCCAAGACCATTGTGATAGACTAGTTGTGAATCCAAGTGGCCATCGATCTTGTGAATCCAAGTGGCCATCGATCTTGCTTCTTACAACTGATATGTAGATTACATCGTGTGGGACGTTGCTGTTGTTGGTCTGTCTATACAAAAAATCGTAGATGTGTGAGAGTCTGCTCTTTCCCCTTCACTTTCCCCTTCACTTTCCTCTCCCATTCATTTTCCCCTTCACTTTCATTTCCCCTTCACTTTCATTTCCCCTTCACTTTCATTACTCTCACCTACTCTTCTTCATCCCTTCTCTCTCTCTCTCTCTCTCCATATTCTCCCTTCTGTTTCCTTCATTTCTCTCTCTTGTTTCTTTATCATTTCTTTGTCTTTTCCTCTCTCTTCCTCTCTCCTTCGTCCCCTCTCCTTCCTCTCCTCTCTTCTTCCTCAGTGCTCTTTTTCTTTCTTCTTTTCCTCCTTTCTCCTCAAGTCTCTCCTTTATTTTCTCATCTTTCTATCCTCTATTCATTACCTCCACTTCTTCCTTCCCTTCCCTTCTACATCTCTTTTTCCTCTTCTCTCTTCTCCCTCTCGTCTCTTCTCCTTCTCCTCTCTTCTCCTTCTCCTCTCTTCTCCTTCTCCTCCTCTCTTCTCCTTCTCCTCCTCTCTTCTCCTTCTCCTCCTTCTCCTCTCTTCTCCTTCTCCTCTCTTCTCCCTGTCCTCTCCCTCTTCTCTCCATCTCCTCTCTTCTCCCTCTCCTCTCTTCTCCCTCTCGTCTCTTCTTACTTTCCCCACATTCTCCTCTTCCCTCACTCTTCTCCCTCTTCTCCCTCCTTCTATTCCCTGGCTGACACACCAGTCTCCTCCACTGCCTCGGCTCACACTCCTCTCACGCCAGAATCAATCAATAACGACAAAAACTGACCGCTGGGAGGGGGAGATGGGAGGGGACATGGGAGGGGAGAGAGGAGGAGATGGGGAGAAAGATGGAAAGTTGAAAGAGGGGGAGTAGAGAGGGAGAAAATGTTAAGAAAAGGAGAGAGAGAGAGAGAGAGAGAGAGAGAGAGAGAGAGAGGAGGGGGAGAGACAGACACAGACAGAGAGACAGACAGACAGACAGACAGACAGACAGACACACACACACACACACACACACACACACACACACACACACACACACACACACACACACACACACATACATACACATAGACACCCACACACATACATATAGACACCCACAGACATCACACACACACACACACACACACACACACACACACACACACACATACATACAGCACCTGTTTGGAACCCGCACTTGATAAAGCACGTCAAGAAACTAGAGAAAGTACAAAGGTTTGCGACAAGGTTAGTTCCAGAGCTAAGGGGAATGTCCTATGAAGAAAGATTAAGGGAAATCGGCCTGACCACACTGGAGGACAGGAGGGTCAGAGGAGACATGATAACGACATATAAAATACTGCGTGGAATAGACAAGGTGGACAAAGACAGGATGTTCCAGGGAGGGGACACAGAAACAAGAGGCCACAATTGGAAGTTGAAGACACAAATGAGTCAGAGAGATAGTAGGAAGTATTTCTTCAGTCATAGAGTTGTAAGGCAGTGGAATAGCCTAGAAAATGACGTAGTGGAGGCAGGAACCATACACAGTTTTAAGACGAGGTTTGATAAAGCTCATGGAGCGGGGAGAGAGAGGGCCCAGTAGCAACCGGTGAAGAGGCGGGGCCAGGAGCTAAGACTCGACCCCTGCAACCACAAATAGGTGAGTACAGACACCCACACACATACATATAGACACCCACAGACGTACACACACACACATACATATAGACACCCACAGACGTACACACACACACATACATATAGACACCCATAGACACACACATACACAGTCATAGGTCGATAGGGGAAGAAGAGAAATATAAGGGTGAAATTACTTCCTGCCCACCACGTGCTGCTGCCCACCCCACACACCCCAAAAAAACCACCCAACCACGTGCTCCAGCACACAAGATCGATACTCTAGTTGACGTCCAGTGGCAATATCGTCCTTGTAGACACTCGCCCATAGCAGAATATCGACCCGAGGTTAATTTCGTGGATGAAAATCTAGGGTATTACCATGGGCGTATTACCCTGGGCGTATTACCCTGGGAGTATTACCCTGGGAGTATTACCCTGGGAGTATTACCCTGGGAGTATTACCCTGGGAGTATTACCCTGGGAGTATTACCCTGGGCGTATTACCCTGGGAGTATTACCCTGGGAGTATTACCCTGGGAGTATTACCCTGGGCGCATTACCCTGGGCGTATTACCCTGGGAGTATTACCCTGGGAGTATTACCCTGGGAGTATTACCATGGAAAGTACTACCCTGGAAAGTACTATCCTGGAAAGTACTATCCTGGAAAGTACTATCCTGGAAAGTACTACCCTGGAAAGTACTACCCTGGAAAGTACTACCCTGGAAAGTACTACCCTGGAAAGTACTATCCTGGAAAGTACTACCCTGAAAGTACTACCCTGGAAAGTACTACCCTGGAAAGTACTACCCTGAAAGTACTACTCTGGAAAGTATTACCCTGGAAAGTATTACCCTGGAAAGTACCACCCTGGAAAGTACAATCCTGGAAAGTACTATCCTGGAATGTACCACCCTGGAAAGTATTACCCTGGAAAGTATTACCCTGGAAAGTATTACCCTGGAAAGTACTACCCTGGAAAGGACTACCCTGGAAAGTACTACCCTGGAAAGTACTATCCTGGAAAGTACTACCCTAGAAAGTACTACCCTGGAAAGTACCACCTTGGAAAGTACTACCCTGGAAAGTACTACCCTGGAAAGTATTACCCTGAAAAGTACTATCCTGGAAAGTACTATCCTGGATAGTACTACCCTGGAAAGTACTACCCTGGAAAGTACTACCCTGGAAAGTACCACCCTGGAAAGCACTACCCTGGAAAGTACTACCCTGGAAAGTACTACCCTGGAAAGTACTACCCTGGAAAGTACTACCCTGGAAAGTACTACCCAGAAAGTACTACCCAGAAAGTACTACCCAGAAAGTACTATCCTGGAAAGTACTATCCTGGAAAGTGCTACCCTGGAAATATTTGTCAAATCGATTCGATATGGTTCTCAGAGGTCGTTAAAGGTGCAACAACGGAAGGTGAGGATATTAATACTGTTAGGGGAGTTTTTGTGAAGATAACGGGAGGGCTAATTCCTAGCCGTTGACGTTGCAGACTGTGACTTGCAACAGTAAACAGATACTGTTGGGACAGTGTTTAGTGAGAAGTAACAACGGTAGGGCTAATTCTTAGCCGTTGGCGTTGCAGACTATGACCTTCAACAGTAAACAGATACTGTTGGGGCAGTGTTTTGTG
The DNA here is from genome assembly GCF_026875155.1 of Cherax quadricarinatus. Lineage (NCBI taxonomy): Eukaryota > Metazoa > Arthropoda > Malacostraca > Decapoda > Parastacidae > Cherax > Cherax quadricarinatus. The sequence goes on from NC_069494.1 coordinate 12,265,428, forward strand.
AGAAATAACAACGGTAGGGCTAATTCTTAGCCGTTGGCGTTGCAGACTATGACCTACAACAGTAAACAGATACTGTTAGGAAAGTGTTAGTAACAACGGTAGGATTAATTCTTTACCGTTGAAATTACAAACTCTGACTTGCAAAAAATAAATTAGTAAACAGATTCTGTTGGAATTTTTTTAAGCATAACGGTAGAGCATATGCCTAACTGTTGAAGCTAGACTTTAAACTACAACAGTAAACCACTAAACTAGTAAACAGTTACTGTTGGGGGAGTTTTTTAAGCATAACGGTAGAGCATATGCCTAACTGTTGAAGCTAGACTTTAAACTACAACAGTAAACCACTAAACTAGTAAACAGATTCTGTTGGGGGAGTTTTTTAAGCATAACGGTAGAGCATATGCCTAACTGTTGAAGCTAGACTTTAAACTACAACAGTAAACCACTAAACTAGTAAACAGATTCTGTTGGAGTTTTTTAAGCATAACGGTAGAGCATATGCCTAACTGTTGAAGCTAGACTTTAAACTACAACAGTAAACCACTAAACTAGTAAACAGTTACTGTTGGGGGAGTTTTATGTGCAGGAATTACTGTTAAACTATTTATTTCTCTCTGAATTAGTTTTATTCACTCAAAAACGAGATTACATTAAATTTTTTGCTGATTACATTACTGAGGAATGTTACTTAGAGAACTCTACGTGGAGGAATTACATTAGTGAGAACACGAGAAATGAGAGAGAAACGAAACCATTTGAAAAATTAAAATTGGTTTCGAAAACAGTCCCATTGTAACAATGGTTGTGGTAACAGTGTGTGTGTGTGTGTGTGTGTGTGTGTGTGTGTGTGTGTGTGTGTGTGTGTGTGTGTGTGTGTGATACCAGCACTTGTCTTGCTGCTAGTTTTGCGGCCGAGTATGGACCAGTAGGCCTTCTGCAGTGCTTCGTCTTTATCATGTTCTTATATGTTCTTACGTTGGTGGGGCTGTTGCTGTCTTCCTACTGCTGTCTTTGATGTTACAGGGGCTGTTGCTACCACCTTTGCTGTTTTCCGGTACTGTTTTCCTGCTGCTGTCTTTGATGTTACAGGGGCTGTTGCTACCACCTTTGCTGTTTTCCGGTACTGTTTTCCAGCTGCTGTCTTTGATGTTACAGGGGCTGTTGCTACCACCTTTGCTGTTTTCCGGTACTGTTTTCCTGCTGCTGTCTTTGATGTTGCAGGGGCTGTTGCTACCACCTTTGCTGTTTTCCGGTACTGTTTTCCTGCTGCTGTCTTTGGTGTTGGAAGGGCTGTTGCTGCTAACTTTGCTGTCAGTGGGGCTGGTGCCGTTTTCCTGCTGCTATATTTGGCTTTAATGGAGCTGTTGTTTCCTTGCTATTACTAGGGCTGTTGCTGACAGCACACCTTCGAAGGAAATCAATATTAGACTTCCACGGATATGCTGATTAGGATCAGCAATGTTGGGAAGTCACAATAAATGGGGCCCGTTTTCACTCAGAACTCGTTGTGCCTCGGGAAGTTGAATTCATCTTTCTCTGAGGAGTTGTGTTTGACTTCCAGAAAGTCTTGTGGAAATCAGGGAACGGGGTGGGGGTTGAACCCATGGCAAGTGAATCCTAAAAAATCACAGGCAAGTGTGTTAACCACTGGGCCAACATGCTTTAATAACATTGCTCAAACTAGGTATATTACTACATAATAGGGAGGTTAACATGGGCCACCATTGTGACTACAAGTGCAGTTGTTTACAGACCAGTCCTACGTCAGTGTGGCTGTGGCGTGTTCTAGCTCCAGGCCCTTCGAAGCCACCATAATGACTCACGAAATCGTAGCAAATGACGGATTTGTTTACGAAAGTGTATTTACGATTTTAAGAGTCTTCCTGGAGCTCTGTATAGACGTTATCTGCATAACCTTTGGATGGAGTCCTTGTCAGAGCCATGGTGATTTGGAGCTCACTGAGGGAGTTAAGGTGCTCTGTGATCTCTGCCTTGAGCTTCTGGCTGATGGCAGCTTCTCTGTCTTCACAAAGTCGGTGGAATTGGGTCGCATTTCCGTCTTGAATCCGTCTCCCCCAGAGCTGAAGTTTAGCAGTGAATGCGTGAAAATTGTCTGCATGGTGGATGACCTTGCTCTGACATCCCTGCAGGTTCTGACTGACTTCATTAATAACTTTGAGGGTATCTGTTAAATATGCAAAATGAGTCTGAAGTCCTTCCATGTTCATCTTGGCAAGGAGCTCACCTTTGTGACTGGCCGGGAAAGTCTTTGCTTCGCTAAACTCATGGAACCAAGTGAACACATTGTCCTGGAACAATCAGAGTACTTCGGTGTGGAACAACTAATCATGGTGGGCATAAAAAGTATAAAACACTGACACGATACAACGTTTCTCCCACAGAATAGGCTTTATAAAGTCACAAACAGACCTGACATGAGAATATGTATAGGGGGAGAGTCAGGTTGACTTGACTCGCATCGTGCAGGTCTACCTCAGATCCAACCTATCCAACATTCTCCACCTGGCTCTCCACCCTATGTACCCTACATATACTCATGTACTCTTTACCCAGGTCTGCCAGGTCACAGCATGGAGAAGACCCAGGCCAGGACCCGTCCTGGTGAACCTACCTGTTTACCCAGGTAGATCTGTTTGTGATTTGATGAGGTCACATGTACAAGGTATACAGACCATAGCTGACATCAATGACATACTACTATATAGAAAGCCTCTTGTTATGCTGAGCATTTCCCGCAAATTAGGTCAGTTTTGTCCCAGGATGCGACCCACACCAGTCCACTAACACCCAGGATGCGTCCCACACCAGTCCACTAACACCCAGGATGCGTCCCACACCAGTTCACTAACACCCAGGGTGCGACCCACACCAGTCCACTAACACCCAGATACCCATTTTACTGATGGGTGAACATACTCTATGCCATCAGGGTTGCTGGTACTTTCCTAGAAGCAAGAACTTGATCAATTAGACCCATGTGCAACACATGGGTATCTTCAATGAGGAAACGTTTCGCCACACAGTATCTTCATCAGTCCATACAAAGGAGAATGGTGGAGAGCAGGCGGAATTAGAGGTAATCAATCCCTCACCCTTCAGTCGATGTGGTCAGCCTATCAATCTTGAAGAGAATACAACATTACTGGGTCATCATTTGTACACTGATGACCTCCTTCCATAACAGTAAATATGGTAATAATACGCTATACCTTCTTGTTGATAAGACACACGTGTAACAGTTAAGTATCTGTTTATTCAGTCGAGTACAGAGGAGGCAGCAGAAGCAGGAGAGAGACATTGTCCCCTGGTGGTGAGGGGCTCTTGATCTAGGGAATTGGATCTGTGCTCCGTTCCCTGAATTAAACCTGATTACTTTCCGTCTCCCCCACACGTGTTGTATATTCCTAATGGTTTAGAGTTCCCCCATTATTATAACAATGCAAAGACAATATAATCAGTCCATCATCCTCTGTATTCGACTGAAGAAACCTATTGTATGGGCGAAACGTTACGTTGCTATTGTATATCTCCACAATAGTAGTTTTTTTAATCAAAGTTCTTGCAATCAATGCAAAACCAAATACTGGTTGTCTTCATAGCTTCAATTTTTAAAAGGGTGGACAGTTAAGCCAGGGAAAGGCCTCTATCAGATGACCAAAAGCTCCAGGAAACCCGCGTCTGGAAACACTTGTCCTGTTTCCTGACAAACTTTACCTAACCTAAGGTAAACACAAATTCCTCGAACGATAAGCTGGGAAAGGTTATGTTGCGTCACCTAGAGAGAGGCAGAGTACAGGAGGGCCCCGTTTTACAGCGCCCCGTTTTACAGAGCCCCGTTTTACAGCGCCTCGTTTTACAGAGCCCCGTTTTACAGAGCCTCGCTTTACAGAGCCTCGCTTTATGGCGTTTCACTAATACAGTGATTTTTAATTATATCCATTCTTAATTTTTTTTTTAGACTTCCTATATTATATTTACTACTCACTAAGATATTTTAAGTGATGTGTATACTGAAATCGTAAATTATATACAAGCCATGGTACGGGTAGGGCTCGAACTCAAGGCAAGTTAGTTGTAAAACTTGCAGTGAATTTGAGCCCCACCCGTACTATGGTTAATGTTTTTGTTTTAATTAACACATCGGCCGTTTCCCACCAAGGTACGGTCGCCTGGGAAAGAAAAAACCTTCACAATCATTCACTCCATCACTGCCTTGCCAGACGGGTGCTTTACACTACAGTTATAAAATTGCAACATTAACACCCCTCCTTCAGAGTACTGTACTTCCCATCTCCAGGACTCAAGTCCGGCCGCCTGGTTTCCCTGAATCCCTTCATAAATGTTACTTTGCTTACACTCCAACAGCATGTCAAGTTCTAAAAGTCATTTGTCTCCATTCACTCCTATCAAATACGCTCACACATGCTTGCTGGAAGTCTAAGCCCCTCGCACACAAAACCTCCTTTACTCCCTCCCTCCAACCTTTCCTAGGTCGACCTCTTCCCCGCATTTCCTCCACTACAGATTTATACACACTCGAAGTCATTCTGTTTTGTTCCAGCCTCTCTACATGTCCCAACCACCTCAACCCCTCCTCAGCACCACCTCAACAACCCCTCCTCAGCACCACCTCAACAAACCCTCCTCAACACCACCACAACACCCCTTCTCAGCATCACCTCAACCCCTCCTCTGCATCACCTCAACTCCTCAGCATCGCCTCAACAACCCCTTCTCAGCACCACCTCAACAGCCCCTCCTCAGCACCACCTCAACAACCCTCCTCAGCACCACCTCAACAACCCCTCCTCAGCACCACCTCAACAACCCCTCCTCAGCACCACCTCAACAACCCCTCCTCAGCACCACCTCAACAACCCCTCCTCAGCACCACCTCAACAACCCCTCCTCAGCACCACCTCAACAACCCCTCCTCAACATCACCTTAACAACCTCTCCTCAGCCCTCTGGATAATAGTTTTGGTAATCCTGCACCTCCTCCTAATTTCCAAACATTGCCACATTCACACATTGCCCTCGCTCTATTTGCATTTCTTTGCCCTAACTTACTGATGATGTAAACATGTTAAAGGGCATTTATACCCTCCTGTACCCTGATTTCTTTGACACTCAAGAGATCTTCAATGTTGAGAGAGGCGTCATGAACAGTGCAACGGACAAGTGTCGCAGCATCAATACACAAAACAATAAGTATTCTTGAGCTTCCCCAGCACTCGGCCTTAATGCCCAAAGCTGGGGTGTAGCTCCAAAAGGATCCTGTAGTGTTTGCTGCTTTTGCACCTCCTGATATCGTCTGCTACTACGCAGCTGCCACACCCTTCGAGCCCAGTGTGGGCGGGGTTTATGGCAACCCAAGGTGCCTAACTTCTCCATCCGGACCCCGTGGGGGCGAGGAATGGAGCTAGGCCTGGGGACAGCCTGTCCGAGAAGACGAGGAGGTACTTGTACCTCCTCCCATGACAGACATTGGTCAGAGATACTCCCACGAGAGGGAACCAAGGCCGGGCCACCTCTTAAAAAAGGCCCGGGCCGGGCCATTATACCGGCAAATCTAAACAGAACAGCCATTGTAGATAAATGGTTCACAGAACCGATACGTTGATAAATTAGACACATGTGCAACTCTTGGGTATCTTTATTGAGGAAACGTTTCGCCACACAGTGGCTTCATCAGTCCATACACAGGAGAAGTTAGAAGAACAGGAGGAGAATGAGGTAATCAGTCCCTCAGCCTTGAGTCTGTGTGGCGAAACGTTTCCTCAATAAAGATACCCAAGAGTTGCACATGTCTAATTTTTCAGAACAGCCATTCATGAGTGACCTGACAGCAAAGCTGACTCCAGCTACCTGTAACATAGCTTACTTCAGCTACCTGTAACATAGCTTACTTCAGCTACCTGTATCATAGCTTACTTCAGCTACCTGTAACATAGCTTACTTCAGCTACCTGTAACATAGCTTACTTCAGCTACCTGTATCATAGCTTACTTCAGCTACCTGTAACATAGCTTACTTCAGCTACCTGTAACATAGCTTACTTCAGCTACCTGTATCATAGCTTACTTCAGCTACCTGTAACATAGCTTACTTCAGCTACCTGTATCATAGCTTACTTCAGCTACCTGTAACATAGCTTACTTCAGCTACCTGTAACATAGCTTACTTCAGCTACCTGTAACATAGCTTACTTCAGCTACCTGTAACATAGCTTACTTCAGATACCTGTAACAAAGCTGGGGACACATCAGATACGTGGATTCAACGAGATTTCTTGAACTGAAAAAACCCGTCTTATCCTCAGCTGTCGGTGGAGCAAACTACACAAGATTGGTAAAGAATAACAATGTACAACACAGTGACTGGAACAATACACAGATAACACGTATATAGGAGCTTAGGACGACGTTTCGGTCCGACATCGACCATTTACAAGATCCATGTGTGATAGTCTTTGAAGTTTGTTTAATGTGGTAAAAGTCACTTAAAATTCAGGGCATTATAGCAAACGTTTCGCCACGAGTGGGTTGATGAAGTCATTCGTGGGCGAAACGTGTTCTTTAATGTCCTTAACTATACACAAGTGTCTTTTTCCACATCTTGTCGCTATCACCAGACCATTTCTTATGTTGGATGGATTCACTTCGACCAATGGCAGCTTCTGGTGTCTCGTACCTTGACCGCTACCGCACTCAGCTCGTAAGCTGAGGTCCGGGGATCGATCCCGGTATGGTTGGAAAACAGGACGTGTTTCCATGAGACACCTTCTGTCCCTGTTCACCACTCACCCCACCATCTCCCACTCACCCTCACCATCTCCCACTCACCCCCACCATCTTCCACTACACCCCCACCATCTCCACTCACCCCCACCATCTCCCACTCACCCTACCATCTCCCTCCACTCACCCCCACACATCTCCCACTCACCCCACCATCTCCCACTCACCCCACCATCTCCAACCTCCATCCCCTCCACCCCATCTCCCACTCACCCTACCATCTCCCACTCACCCTACCATCTCCCACTCACCCTACCATCTCCACTCACCCTACCATCTCCCACTCACCCTACCATCTCCCACTCACCCCACCATCTCCCACTCACCCCACCATCTCCCACTCACCCCACCATCTCCCACTCACCCCACCATCTCCCACTACACCCCACCATCTCCCACTCACCCCCACCATCTCCACCACTCACCCCACCATCTCCCACTCACCCTACCATCTCCCACTCACCCACCATCTCCCACTCACCCCACCATCCACCACTCGCCCACCATCTCCCACTCACCCACCATCCCATCCCCCACCACTCCACTCACCCCACCATCTCCCACTCACCCCACCATCTCCCATTCACCCCCACCATCTCCCACTCACCCTACCATCTCCCACTCACCCTACCATCTCCTCCACTCACCCCACCATCTCCCACTCACCCACCATCTCCCACTCACCCTACCATCTCCCACTCACCCACCATCTCCCACTCACCCCCCATCCTCCACTCACTCCACCATCTCCCACTCACCCCACCATCCACCACTCGCCCCACCATCTCCACTCACCCCACCATCCACCACTCCCCCACCATCTCCCACTCACCCCACCATCTCCCACTCACCATCCCCACTCACCCATCTCCCACTCACCCCACCCATCTCCACTCACCCACCATCCCCACACCCCACCCCACACCACCCCATCCCCACTCACCCCACCATCCCCCACTCACCCCCATCCCCCACTCACCCCACCATCCCCCACTCACCCCACCATCTCCCACTCACCCCACCATCCCCCACTCACCCCACCATCTCCCACTCACCCCACATCTCCACCACTCCACATCCCCACTCACCCCACCATCTCCCACTCACCCCACCATCTCCCCACCCACCACACCCACTCCTCCCCACTCACCCCCACCATCTCCCACTCACACCCACATCTCCCACTCACCACCATCTCCCACTCACCCCACCATCTCCCACTCACCCCACATCTCCCCACTCACCCCACCATCCCCACTCACCCCACCATCCCCACTCACCCCACCATCCCCACACCACCCCACCATCCCCACTCACCCACCATCCCCACTCACCCCACCATCCCACCACCTCACACCCACCACCCCCACCCCCACTCACCACTCCCCCACCATCTCCCACTCACCCCACCATCCCCCACTCACCCCCATCTCCCACTCACCCCACCATCCCCACTCACCCCACCATCCCCACTCACCCCACCATCTCCCACTCACCCTACCATCCCCACTCACCCCACCATCCCCACTCACCCCACCATCCCCACTCACCCCACCATCCCCACTCACCCCACCATCCCCCACTCACCCCACCGTCCCCCACTCACCCCACCGTCCCCCACTCACCCCACCATCCCCCACTCACCCCACCATCCCCCACTCACCCCACCATCCCCACTCACCCCACATCCCCCACTCAACTTCACCGTCCCCCACTCACACCGTCCCACACAACACCCCATCCATCCCCCACGTCACCCCACCAGCCCCCATTCACCCCACCATCCCCCACTCACCCCACCATCCCCACACACCCCAACCATCCCCCACAGCACACACCGGTCCACGCCACTCCTCCAACCGTCCACGCCAGTCACTCCAGTCAGGTCTCCCACTCACCCCAAGCCGTCAGGAACTTGCAATACCTACAGCCAGTCAGTCCCCATCACCCCAACGTTAAGCCCATCAGTCACCGCACCGTCCCACTCACCTCCAGCCGTAGGTGACTTGGACGACTCCCTTAAGCCAGTAGGCGACTTGGCATCTCTCTTAAGCAGTACGGACTGACTGGCTTCAACTTAAGCCTAGGTGACTGGACAATTACCCTGGTAAACAACGTGACTTACCAGGTCTTAGTCACGTAGGTCATTGCCACCCAAACAAGAGGTCACTGGCCTGACTCGTCAACCAGGAGGACCTTAGGTACACCGGACAACGTTAAGCCATATAGGTCACGCCATACCAACCGTCAGGTGACGGTCCTGGTCAATGCCAGTAGGTGACTTGGACCTGACTACCTTAAGCCAGTAGGTGACTTGGGCATGACTACCTTAAGCCAGTAGGTGAATTGGACCTGACAACGTTAAGCCAGTAGGTGACTTGGACCTGAATACCTTAAGCCAGTAGGTGACTTGGACCTGACTCCTTAAGCCAGTAGGCGACTTGGACATTACTCCTTAAGCCAGTAGGTGACTTGGACCTGACTCCTTAAGCCTAGAGGTGACTTGGACCTGACAACGTTAAGCCAGTAGGTGACTTGGACCTGACTACCTTAAGCCAGTAGGTGACTTGGACCTGACTCCTTAAGCCAGTAGGTGACTTGGACCTGACTCCTTAAGCCTAGAGGTGACTTGGACCTGACAACGTTAAGCCAGTAGGTGACTTGGACCTGACTACCTAAAGCCAGTAGGTGACTTGGACCTGACTACCTTAAGCCAGTAGGTGACTTGGACATGACTACCTAAATGCAGTAGGTGACTTGGACCTGAATACCTTAAGCCAGTAGGTGACTTGACCTGATTACCTTAAGCCAGTAGGTGACTTGGACCTGACTACCTTACGCCAGTAGGTGACTTGGACCTGACTCCTTAAGCCAGTAGGTGACTTGGACCTGACTCCTTAAGCCAGTAGGTGACTTGGACCTGACAACGTTAAGCCAGTAGGTGACTTTTACCTGACTACCTTAAGCCAGTAGGTGACTTACCTGACTACCTTAAGCCAGTAGGTGACTTTTACCTGACTACCTTAAGCCAGTAGGTGACTTTTACCTGACTACCTTAAGCCAGTAGGTGACTTGGACCTGACTAGCATGTTCCAGTAGGCCTGCGGCAGTGCTCCTACTTTCTAATAAGAGAAACACTGCAACAGGTCTACTGGCACATAAAAAAACCTTCTACAGGAGTTTTATGAAGCCGTTACGGCCTGATAAAGTTCCTGGGGGCGAAACGTTGCCACAAGAAAATGTCAAATAAGTTGTACTTAGGTCCTATAACTTAACATATTGTCGGTAATTCTACCAACATTATTACTACCACCACCACTACTACCACTACTACTACCCCCAAATAAATACTCCCACCACTACTACCACTACTACTACAACTAATACCACTTTACTACCACCAACTACTACACCACTACTACACTACTACTCCACTTACTCCAAATACTACTACCCCCTATACTACCACACTACCACCACTACTACTACCACCACTATACTCCACCACTACTACTACCCCCACTACTACCACCACTATACTACCCACTACTACTACCACCACTACTCCACCACTACTACTACCACCACTACTACCACTACTACTACCACCACTACTACTACTACCACCACTACTCTAAAAACCATTACTACTACCACCATTACTACCACCACTATTACTACCCCCACTACTACTACCACCACTACTACTACCACCACTACTACCACCACTACTACCACCACTACTACTACTACCACCACTACTACTACCACCACTACTACCACCACTACTACCACTACTACTACCACCACTACTACTACTACCACCACTACTACTACTACCACCACTACTACTACCACCTTACTACTACCACATTACTACCACCACTACTACTACCACACTACTACCACCACTACCACACTACTACTACCACCCACTACTACTACCACCACATTACTACTACCACCAACTACTACCACTACTACTACCACTACTCTACTACCACCACTACTACTACCACCACTACTACTACCACCACTACTACCACCACTACTACTACCACTACAACTACTACCACCACTACTACCACCACTATATACCACTACTACTACCACCACTACTACTACCACACTACTACTACCACTACTACTACCACCACTACTACCACCACTACTATACTACCACCACCACTACTAACCACCACTACCACCACCACTACTACTACCATCACTACTACCACCACCTACCTACCACCACTACTACCACCACTACTACCTACCACCACTACCACCACCACTACTACCACCACCACTACTACCACCACTACATACTACCACCACTATTACTACCACCACTACTACTACACTACTACTACCACTACTACTACCACCACCACCACTACTGTTATCACTACTACCACGAGTACCACTATTACTACCACTTTTACCACCACCACTGCCACTACTGCTACCACCACACCACCACTACTATTACCAGCACCATCACTAGTATCTTTACTACAACCGCTACCACCACCACTACTAGTACCACTGCCACTACTCCCACCCCACTACCACCACCTAACACCACCCCCAACACTACCCCCACCCCCACTCTACCCCACCACTACTACCCCCCCCCACTACCCACCCCAAATAACTCTACCACCACCACCACTACCTACCACCCCACTACACCACACACCACCACCACCATACTCCCACCCCAACTACCCCCAACCACACTATACCACAACCCCCTACTCCCACCCCACCACACACCAACCACCACTTCCACCACTCCCACCCCCAATACTACCACCCACCACAACACACCACACCACAATACTACCACCACCACTACTACACTCCCACCATTTACCACTCACCCCACTCCCCCCCCCAAACCACCACCCTCTACCACTACCACCACCACACACTACCCCTTCCAACCACCACCACCACTACTACCCACCCCACTACACCACCACCACTATACACACCACCACCACCACCTACTACCCCACCACACAACTACTACACCCCCTACTACACCCCACCACCACAAACAACCACCACCACCACCACCACCACCACTCCCTACCCCACCCCTACTACTACTCACCATACACCACATTACACCCCACACCACTACTACCAACCACCACAACCACCCCCACTACACCACCACCCCCACCACCCCCCCCCTACTACCCCCCCTACTAACCCACCCCACTACTACCACCCCCACTACAAACCAACCACCCCCCACACTACCCACCACACCACCACCCTCCCCCACCACCACCACTACTACCACCCCACCATACTACCACCCCCACCCCCCACCACCCCACTACCCCACCACCCTACCACCCCACCCCCTACCACTACCACCAAAAACTCCCTACCACCCCAACTACTACCACCACCACTACTACACCACCCAACCACCACTACCCAACACTACACCACCACTTACTACCACCCACCGCCATACAGTCCCAAACCACCACTACTAACTACCACCACCCCACTACTAGTACACCAACCACCACTACTAGTACCCCACCACTACTACTACCACCACCACTACTACAACACCACCCACTACTACTATTACCACCACCACTCTCCCACTACTACCACCACCAACATACTACCAACCACCACACACACCACACTACCCCCCCACACTCCCACCACCACCACCAACCACCACCACACACCACCACTATTTACCCCCACCGCCACTACTAACCACCACCAACTACTATACCACCACCACTACTACCACCACCACCATTACTCCCACCACCACCACTACTAACCACCACCCCACTACTACCACCACCACCACTACTACCACCACCACCACTACTACTACAACCACCACCACTACTACTACCACCCCCCCAACCACTACACACCACCACCCACTCCCACAATACCACCACCCCCAAATACTATACCCCACCACCACTATACACCACCCCATACATACCACCACCACTACTACTACCACCCCCGGTGTTACAGGTGGCGGTGACGTAAATGCCCAAGAATAACGAATTTCTTTACATCAATAGTAAACAAGAGACAAGTTGATGACCAAGACACAGGTATTTATGGCAAGACACATGTGCAACACCTGTGTGTTTTCAATGAGTCACCCAGGTGTTTCACATCTGTCTTAGAAAACAGGATGCACAGGGAAGAATACATGAAGTGGGGGCATCATGAAGTGGGGGGCATACTGAAGTGGGGGGCATACATGAAGTGGGGGGCAAAACATGAAGTGGGGGGTGGGGGGGCATACATGAAGAGGGGGGCATACATGAAGTGGGGGCATACATGAAGTGGGGGGCATACATGAAGTGGGGGGCATACATGAAGTGGGGGGCATACATGAAGGGGGGGGCCCAATACATGAAGTGGGGGGCATACATGAAGTGGGGGGCATACATGAAGTGGGGGCCATACATGAAGTGGGGGCATACATGAAGTGGGGCCCATACAGAAGTGGGGGCATACATGAAGTGGGGGCTTACATGAAGTGGGGGGCATACAGAAGGGGGCATACTTTGAAGTGGGGGGCATACTTTGAACTGGGGGCATACATGAAGGGGGCATACATGAAGTGGGGGCATACATGAAGGGGGCATACATGAAGTGGGGGGCATACATGAAGTGGGGGCATACATGAAGTGGGGGCATACATGAATACATGAGGGGAGGATACATGAGGGGAGGATACACGAGGGGAGGATACACGAGGGGAGGATACACGAGGGGAGGATACACGAGGGGAGGATACACGAGGGGAGGTACACGAGGGGGAAGCCCCGAGGGGAGGATACCCCGAGGGGAGGATACACGGGGGAGGATACACGAGGGGAGGATACACGAGGGGAGGATACACGAGGGGAGGATACACGAGGGGAGGATACACGAGGGGAGGATACACGAGGGGAGGATGCACGAGGGGAGGAGGGCACGAGGGGAGGATACACGAGGGGAGGATGCACGAGGGGAGGATACACGAGGGGAGGATACACGAGGGGAGGATACACGAGGGGAGGATACACGAGGGGAGAATACACGAGGGGAGGATACATGGGAGGATACACGAGGGGAGGATCCCACGAGGGGGGATACACGAGGGAGGATACACGAGGGGAGGATACACGAGGGTAGGATACACGAGGGTAGGATACACGAGGGGAGGATACACGAGGGTAGGATACACGAGGGTAGGATACACGGGGGTTTAGGATACACGAGGGTAGGATACACGAGGGTAGGATACACGAGGGGAGGATACACGATGGGAGGATACACGAGGGTAGGATACACGAGGGGAGGATACACGAGGGTAGGATACACGAGGGTAGGATACACGAGGGTAGGATACACGAGGGTAGGATACACGAGGGTAGGATAACACGAGGGTAGGATACACGAGGGGGGGGATACACGAGGGGAGGATACACGAGGGGGAGGAACACGGGGGGAGGATACACGAGGGGAGGATACACGAGGGGAGGTACACGAGGGGAGATACACGAGGGGAGGATACACGAGGGGAGGATACACGAGGGTAGGATACACGAGGGTAGGATACACGAGGGTAGGATACACGAGGGTAGGATACACGAGGGGAGGATACACGAGGGGAGGATACACGAGGGGAGGATACACGAGGGGAGGATGCACGGGGGGAGGGATACAGGGAGGATACACGAGGGGAGGATACACGAGGGGAGGATACACGAGGGGAGGATCAGGGGAAAGGATACACGAGGGGAGGATACACGGGGGAGGATACACGAGGGGAGGATACACGAGGGTAGGATAACGAGGGGAGGATACACGAGAGGAGGATCACGAGGGGAGGATACACGAGGGGAGGATACACGAGGGGAGGATACACGAGGGGAGGATACACGAGGGTAGGATACACGAGGGGAGGATACACGAGAGGAGGATACACGAGGGGAGGATACACGAGGGTAGGATACACGAGGGGAGGATACACGGGGAGGAGGATACACGGAGGGTAGGATACACGAGGGTAGGATACACGGGGGTTTAGGATACACGAGGGGAGGATACACGAGGGTAGGATACACGAGGGTAGGAAAACACGAGGGTAGGATACACGAGGGTAGGATACACGAGGGGAGGATACACGAGGGTAGGATACACGAGGGTAGGATACACGAGGGGAGGATACACGAGGGGAGGATACACGAGGGTAGGATACACGAGGGGAGGATACACGAGGGGAGGATACACGAGGGGAGGATACACGAGGGGAGGATACACGAGGGTAGGATACACGGGGGGTAGGATACACAGGGTAGGATACACGAGGGTAGGATACACGAGGGTAGGATACACGAGGGTAGGATACACGAGGGTAGGATACACGAGGGTAGGATACACGAGGGTAGGATACACGAGGGTAGGATACACGAGGGTAGGATCCCACGAGGGTAGGATACACGAGGGGAGGATACACGAGGGGAGGATACACGGGGGGTAGGATACACGAGGGTAGGATACACGAGGGGAGGATACACGAGGGTAGGATACACGAGGGTAGGATACACGAGGGGAGGATACACGAGGGGAGGATACACGAGGGTAGGAATACACGAGGGTAGGATAACGAGGGGAGGATACACGAGGGTAGGATACACGAGGGTAGGATTCACGAGGGGGGAGGATACACGAGGGTAGGATACACGAGGGTAGGATAAAACGAGGGGAGGATACACGAGGGGAGGATACACGAGGGGAGGATACACGAGGGTAGGATACACGAGGGTAGGATACACGAGGGGAGGATACACGAGGGTAGGATACACGAGGGTAGGATACACGAGGGGAGGATACACGAGGGGAGGATACACGAGGGTAGGATACACGAGGGTAGGATACACGAGGGGAGGATACACGAGGGGAGGATACACGAGGGTAGGATACACGAGGGTAGGATACACGAGGGGGAGGATACCCCGGGGTAGGATACACGAGGGTAGGATACACGAGGGGGAGGATACACGAGGGGAGGATACACGAGGGTAGGATACACGAGGGTAGGATACACGAGGGGGGATACACGAGGGTAGGATACACGAGGGGAGGATACACGAGGGGAGGATACACGAGGTAGGATACCGAGGGTAGGATACACGAGGGGAGGATACACGAGGGTAGGATACACAGGGTAGGATACACGAGGGTAGGTTTACACGGGGGTAGGATACACGAGGGGAGGATACACGAGGGGAGGATACACGGGGGGAGGATACACGAGGGGGGGGATACACGAGGGGAGGATACACGATGGGAGGATACACAGGGGGGGGATACACGAGGGTAGGATACACGAGGGTAGGATACACGAGGGTAGGATACACGAGGGTAGGATACACGAGGGTAGGATACACGAGGGGAGGATACACGATGGGAGGATACACGAGGGGAGGATACACGAGGGGAGGATACACGATGGGAGGATACACGAGGGGAGGATACACGAGGGTAGGATACACGAGGGTAGGATACACGGGGGTAGGATACACGAGGGTAGGATACACGAGGGTAGGATACACCATGGGAGGATACACCATGGGAGGATACACGAGGGGAGGATACACGATGGGAGGATACACGAGGGTAGGATACACGATGGGAGGATACACGAGGGGAGGATACACGATGGGAGGATACACGAGGGTAGGATACACGAGGGGAGGATACCGAGGGGAGGATACACGATGGGAGGGATACACGAGGGTAGGATACACGAGGGTAGGTTTACACCATGGGAGGATACACGAGGGGAGGATACACGAGGGGAGGATACACGAGGGGAGGATACACGAGGGGAGGATACAGGAGGGTAGGATACACCATGGGAGGATACACGAGGGGAGGATACACGATGGTAGGATACACCATGGGAGGATACACGATGGTAGGTAACGAGGGTAGGAACCCATGGTAGGATACACGAGGGTAGGATACACGAGGGGAGGATACACAAATGGGAGGATACACGGGGGTTTAGGTTTACACGAGGGTAGGATACACGAGGGTAGGATACACGAGGGTAGGATACACGAGGGGAGGATACACGATGGGAGGATACACGAGGGTAGGATACACGATGGGAGGATACACGAGGGTAGGATACCGAGGGGAAGGATAACGAGGGTGGGATACACGAGGGTAGGATACACGGGGGTAGGATACACGAGGGTAGGATACACGAGGGTGGGATACACGAGGGTAGGATACACGAGGGTAGGATACACGAGGGTAGGATACACGAGGGTAGGATACACGAGGGGAGGATACACGAGGGTGGGATACACGAGGGTAGGATACACGAGGGTAGGATACACGAGGGTAGGATACACGAGGTAGGATACACGAGGGTGGGATAACCACGAGGGTAGGATACACGAGGGTAGGATACACGAGGGTAGGATACACGAGGGTAGGATACACGAGGGTAGGATACACGAGGGGGGGATACACGAGGGTAGGATACACGAGGGTAGGATACACGAGGGTAGGTTTACACCATGGGAGGATACACGAGGGGAGGATACACGATGGTAGGATACACGGGGGGGAGGATACACGAGGGGAGGATACACGAGGGTAGGATACACCATGGGAGGATACCCCGAGGGGAGGATACACGAGGGTAGGATACACCATGGGAGGATACACGATGGGAGGATACCCCGAGGTAGGATACACGTGGTAGGAAAACACGAGGGTGGGGATACACGAGGGGAGGATACACCGAGGGTAGGATACACGAGGGTAGGATACACGATGGTAGGATACCGGGGTAGGATACACGAGGGTAGGATACACCATGGGAGGATACACGAGGGTAGGATACACGAGGGGAGGATACACGAGGGTAGGATACACCATGGGGAGGATACACGGGGGGGTAGGATTACACGGAGGGTAGGATACACCATGGGGGGAAATACACGAGGGTAGGATACACGAGGGTAGGATACACCATGGGAGGATACACGAGGGGAGGATACACGAGGGTAGGATACACCATGGGAGGATACACGAGGGTAGGATACACGAGGGGAGGATACACGAGGGTAGGATACACCATGGGAGGATACACGAGGGTAGGATACACGAGGGTAGGATACACCATGGGAGGATACACGAGGGTAGGATACACGAGGGTAGGATACACCATGGGAGGATACACGAGGGGAGGATACACGAGGGTAGGATACACCATGGGAGGATACACGAGGGTAGGATACACGAGGGTAGGATACACCATGGGAGGATACAGGAGGGGAGGATACACGAGGGTAGGATACACCATGGGAGGATACACGATGGGAGGATACACGAGGGTAGGATACACGAGGGTAGGATACACGAGGGGAGGATACACGAGGGGAGGATACACGAGGGGAGGATACACGGGGGGAGGTACACGAGGGTAGGATACACGAGGGGAGGATACACGAGGGTAGGTACACGAGGGGAGGATACACGAGGGTGGGGATCACGAGGGTAGGATACACGAGGGTAGGATACACCATGGGAGGATACACGAGGGGGAGAACACGAGGGTAGGATACACGAGGGTAGGATACACGAGGGGAGGTACACGAGGGGAGGATACACGAGGGGAGGATACACGAGGGGAGGATACACGAGGGTAGGATACACGAGGGGAGGATACACGAGGGTAGGATACACGAGGGGAGGATACACGAGGGTAGGATACACGAGGGTAGGATACACGAGGGTAGGATACACGAGGGTTGGATACACGATGGGAGGATACACGATGGTAGGATACACGAGGGGAGGATACACGAGGGTAGGATACACCATGGGAGGATACACGATGGGAGGATACACGAGGGTAGGATACACGAGGGTAGGATACACGAGGGTAGGATACACGAGGGTTGGTTTACACCGATGGGAGGATACACGAGGGTAGGATACACGAGGGGAGGAAAACACGAGGGTAGGATACACGAGGGTAGGATACACGAGGGTAGGATACACGAGGGTGGAAAACCACGATGGGAGGATACACGATGGTAGGATACACGAGGGGAGGATACACGAGGGTTGGATACACGAGGGGAGGATACACGAGGGTAGGATACCGAGGGTAGGATACACGAGGGGAGGATACCACGAGGGTGGGGATACACGAGGGTAGGATACACGAGGGTAGGATACACGAGGGTAGGATACACGAGGGTTGGATACACGAGGGTTGGATACACGATGGGAGGATACACGAGGGGAGGATACGGGGAGGGTAGGATACACGAGGGGAGGATACACGAGGGGAGGATCCCCGATGGGAGGATACACGAGGGTAGGATACACAGGGTTGGATACACGAGGGTAGGATACACGATGGGAGGATACACGAGGGTAGGATACACGATGGGAGGATACACGAGGGTAGGATACACGAGGGTAGGATACACGAGGGTGGGGATACACGATGGGAGGATAACGGGGGTTTGGATACACGAGGGTAGGATACACGAGGGTAGGATACACGAGGGTGGGATACACGAGGGAGGATACACGAGGGTAGGATACACGAGGGGAGGATACACGAGGGTAGGATACACGAGGGTAGGATACACGAGGGTAGGATACACGAGGGGAGGATACACGAGGGTAGGATACACGAGGGGAGGATACACGAGGTAGGATACACGAGGGGAGGAAAACACGAGGGGAGGATACACGAGGGTAGGTTACACGAGGGGAGGTTTACACGAGGGGAGGATACACGAGGGTAGGTTACACGGGGGGAGGATACACGAGGGGAGGATACACGAGGGGAGGATACACGAGGGTAGGATACACGAGGGTAGGATACACGAGGGGAGGATACAGGAGGGTAGGATACACGAGGGGAGGATACACGAGGGGAGGATACACGATGGGAGGATACACGAGGGTAGGATACACGAGGGTAGGATACACGAGGGGGGGGATACACGAGGGGAGGATCCCACGAGGGAGGATTACACGAGGGGAGGATACACGGGGTAGGATACACGAGGGTAGGATACACGAGGGGAGGATACACGGGGTGGGGATACACGAGGGTAGGATACACGAGGGTAGGATACACGAGGGGAGGATACACGAGGGGAGGATAACAGAGGGGAGGATACACGAGGGGAGGATACACGAGGGGAGGATTACACGAGGGTAGGATACACGAGGGTAGGATACACGAGGGTAAGGATACACGAGGGGAGGATACACGA
>NC_069494.1:12288079-12295579 GCF_026875155.1 Cherax quadricarinatus
GGGTGTGGTGTGTGTGGGGTGGTGTGTGTGGGGGTGGGTGTGTTTGTGTGTGTTTGGTGTGATGTGTGTGTGTGTGTGCTTTTTGTGTGTACTCACCTATTTGTACTCACCTATTTGTGGTTGCAGGGGTCGAATCACAGCTCCTGGCCCCGCCTCTTCGCTGATTGCTTCTAGGTCCTCTCTCCCTGCTCCATGAGCTCTATCATACCTCGCCTTAAAACTATGTATGGTTCCCGCCTCCACTACGTCACTTTCTAGGCTATTCCACGGCTTGTCTACTCTGAAGAAATACTTCCTAACATCCCTTTGATTCATCTGAGTCTTCAACTTCCAATTGTGACCTCTTGTGTCTGTGTCCCTTCTCTGGAACATCCCGTCTTTGTCCACCTTGTCTATTCCGCGCAGTATTTTATATCTCGTTATCATGTCTCCCCTGACCCTCCTGTCCTCCAGTGTCGTCAGGCCGATTTCCCTCAACCTTTTTTCGTAGGACAATCCCCGTAGCTCTGGGACTAGTCTTGTTGCAAGCCTTTGCACTTTCTCTAATTTCTTGACGTGCTTGACTAGGTGTGGATTCCAAACTGGTGCTGCATACTCCAGTATGGGCCTGACGTAAATGGTATACAGAGTCTTAAACGAATCCTTACTGAGGTATCGGAACGCTATCCTTAGGTTTGCCAGGCGCCCGTATGCTGCAGCAGTTATCTGATTGATGTGCGCCTCAGGAGATATGCTCGGTGTTATACTCACCCCCAGATCTTTTTTCTTGAGTGAGGTTTACAGTTTTTGGCCATCTAAACTATATTGTGTCTGCGGTCTTATTTGCTCTTCCCCAATCTTCATGACTTTGCATTTGGCAGGGTTAAAATTCAAGGAGGCAGTTGCTGGACCAAGCTTGTAGCCTGTCCAGGTCTCTTTGTAGTCCTGCCTGATCCTCATCCGATTTGATTCTTCTCATTAACTTCACATCATCTGCAAACAAGGACACTTCTGAGTCTATCCCTTCCGTTATGTCATTCACATATACCAAGAACAGCACAGGTCCTAGGACTGACCCCTGTGGAACCCCGCTTGTCACAGGCGCCCACTCTGACACCTCGTCACGTACCATGACTCGTTGTTGCCTCCCTGTCAGGTATTCTCTGATCCATTGCAGTGCCTTTCCTGTTATGTGTGCCTGATCCTCTAGCTTTTGCAGTAACCTCTTCTGAGGAACTGTGTCGAAGGCCTTCTTGCAGTCCAAAAAAATGCAGTGGATCCACCCCTCTCTCTCTTGTCTTACTTCTGTCACCTTGTCATAAAACTCTAGTAGGTTTGTGACACAGGATTTTCCTTCCCTGAAATCGTGCTGGTTGTCAATTATACACGTGTTCCTTCCCAGGTGCTCCACCACTCTCCTCCTGATGATGATCTCCATGACCTTGCATACTATACACGTTAGTGATACAGGTCTGTAGTTTAGTGCCTCATGTCTGTCTCCCTTTTTAAAAATTGGGACTACATTTGCCATCTTCCATACCTCAGGGAGTTGCCCAGTTTCAAATGATGTGTTGAAGATCTTTGTTAATGGCTCACACAATATCTCTGCTCCCTCTTTAAGGACCCATGGAGAGATGTTGTCTGGTCCCACCGCCTTTGAGGTGTCAAGTTCGCATAGCAGCTTCTTCACCTCCTCCTTGGTTATATGTACCTCATCCAGCACTTGCTGGTGTACCCCCCTGTTCTGATTTCCTGGAGTCCTACTGTGTGTGTGTGTGTGTGTGTGTGTGTGTGTTTGTGTGTGTGTGTTTTGTGTGTGTGTTTGTGGTGTTTGTGTGTGTGTGTGTGTGTGTGTTGTGTGTTTGTGTTTGTGTGTGTGTGTGGTGTGTGTTGTGTGTGTCGGTGTGGTGTAGGTGTGTGTTTGTGTGTTGTGTGTGTGTGTTTGTGTGTATGGGGTTGAGTGTGGTTGAGTGTGTGTGTGTGTGTGTGTGCAGCGAACAGTGAAGAAGGGGGCCCAGGAGCTATGAGTCGAACCCTGCAACCACAATTTCATGAGTACAGTTACGTGAGTACACACAGTAAGCACTAATTCAAGACACTGTACACCGTGTACTTCAGGCTCGTACTGGAGTACGCAGCACCAGTGTTGAACCCACACGTCAAGTAACATGTGAAGCTAGAAAAATACAGTGAAATGTAACACGATTAGTCCTAGAGGTGAAGAATATGAACTAAGAGGACAGAAATACCAGGGGAGAAATGATAACGACGTACAGAGTACAGCAGCAGGCTGTCCAAGAGGCGGAAAATAGGTTCACGAGGGCAGGAATTATTTTTTTTTTATCAGATTTAGTGTGACCAGGAAGTACATTGACCTGGATGGTTGTGTAAAGGCAGCACATATACACAGCTCTGAGGATAGGTATGACTATGCCCAGGAAGCCATGAGGGAGAAGAGGGGAGGGTATGAGAAGAAGAGGGGAGGGTATGAGAGGAAGAACAGAACATAGAATGAGAAGCAAGAGAGAAGAAAGGGGAAAACGTGGGAGATAAGAGAGGAGAGAGAATAGCGAGCGAAGGTAATTACAAAAATAGGGAGTGATAGAAAAGGGAGAAAAGGGAGGAGAAAGAGTAAGGAGAGAGGGGGAGGTGAGAGAAAGGGGAGAGAAAGGGTAGAGAAAGGGGGAGAGAAAGGGGAGAGGGGATGACTTCTGTAGACAACCCAAAGTTTGTTAATCTAATATCCTGTGTGTGTGTGTGTGTGTGTGTGTGTGTGTGTGTGTGTGTGTGTGTGTGTGTGTGTGTGTGTGTGTGGTGTGTGTACTCACCTATATGTGGTTGCAGGGGTCTAGTCACAGCACCTGGCCCCGCGTCTTCACTGATCAGTACTAATTCACTCTCTCCCTGCTCCATGATCTTTGTCATACCTCTTCTTAAAGCTATTTATGGAACTTGCTTCCACTACATCACTCTCCAGATTATTCCACATGGTGACAACTCTAAGACTAAAGAAATACTTCCTAACATCCCTATGACTCATCTGGGTTTCCAGCTTCCAATTGTGTCCCCTTGTTTTTGTGTCCCCTTGTTTTTGTGTCCCCTTGTTTCTGTGTCCCCTTGTTTGTGTGTTTCCTTGTTTGTGTGTCCCCTTGTTTTGTGTTCCCCCTTTTTTCTGTGCCCCTTGTTTCTGTGTCCCCTTGTTTCTGTGTCCCCTTGTTTCTGTGTCCCCTTGTTTCTGTGTCCCTTGTTTCTGTGTACCCCTTGTTTCTGTGTCCCCTTGTTTCTGTGTCCCCTTGTTTGTGTGTTTCCTTGTTTGTGTGTCCCCTTGTTTTTGTGTCCCCTTGTTTCTGTGTCCCCTTGTTTCTGTGTCCCCTTGTTTCTGTGTCCCCTTGTTTGTGTGTTTCTTGTTTGTGTGTCCCCTTGTTTTTGTGTCCCCTTGTTCTGTGTCCCCTTGTTTTTGTGTCCCTTGTTTTTGTGTCCCTTGTTTTTGTGTCCCTTGTTTCTGTGTCCCCTTGTTTCTGTGTCCCCTTGTTTCTGTGTCCCCTTGTTTCTGTGTCCCCTTGTTTCTGTGTCCCCTTGTTTCTGTATCCCCTTGTTTCTGTGTCCCCTTGTTTCTGTGTCCCTTGTTTCTGTGTCCCCTTGTTTCTGTGTCCCCTTGTTTCTGTGTACCTTGTTTCTGTGTCCCCCTTGTTTCTGTGTCCCTTTGTTTTTGTCCTCTTGTTTATGTGTCCCCTTGTTTTTGTGTACCCCTTTTTTCTGTGTCCCCCTTTTTTCTGTGTCCTTTGTTTTTGTCCCTTGTTTCTGTGTCCCCTTGTTGCTGTGTCCCTTGTTGCTGTGTCCGCTTGTTTCTGTGTCCCCTTGTTTCTGTGTCCCCTTGTTTCTGTGTCCCCCTTTTTTCTGTGTCCCCTTGTTTCTGTGTCCCCTTGTTTCTGTGTCCCCTTGTTTCTGTGTCCCTTGTTTCTGTGTCCCCTTGTTTCTGTGTCCCCCTTTTTTCTGTGTCCCTTGTTTCTGTGTCCCTTGCTTCTGTGTCCCTTGTTGATGTGTCCCCTTGTTGCTGTGTCTTCTTGTTGCTGTGTCCCTTGTTTCTGTGTCCTCTTGTTGCTGGTGTCCCTTATTGCTGTGTCCCCTTGTTGCTGTGTCCCTTGTTGTTTGTGTCCCCTTGTTGCTGTGTCCCCTTGTTGCTGTGTCCCTTGTTGCTGTGTCCCTTGTTGCTGTTTTCCCTTGTTGCTGTGTCCCCTTGTTGCTGTGTCCCTTGTTACTGTGTCCCTTGTTTCTGTGTCCCCTTGTTGCTGTGTCCCCTTGTTGCTGTGTCCCTTGTTACTGTGTCCCCTTGTTTCTGTGTCCCCTTGTTGCTGTGTCCCCTTGTTGCTGTGTCCCCTTGTTGTTGTGTCCCCTTGTTGCTGTGTCCCCTTGTTGCTGTGTCCCTTGTTGCTGTGTCCCCTTGTTGCTGTGTCCCCTTGTTTCTGTGTCCCCTTGTTGCTGTGTCCCCTTGTTTCTGTGTCCCTTGTTGCTGTGTCCCCTTGTTGCTGTGTCCCCTTGTTGCTGTGTCCCCTTGTTGCTGTGTCCCCTTGTTGCTGTGTCCCCTTGTTGCTGTGTCCCCTTGTTTCTGTGTCCCCTTGTTTCTGTGTCCCCTTGTTTCTGTGTCCCATCTCAGAAACATTCGATCTTTGTCCACCTTGTCAATACCTGCTAGTATTTTATACGTTATCACGTGTGTGTGTGTGTGTGTGTGTGTGTGATACTAGTGGTATTACTAGTAGTTGTATTACTAGTAGTATTACTAGTAGTGGTATTGCTAGTGGTATTGCTAGTGGTATTACTATTGGTATTACTAGTTGTGGTATTACTAGTAGTGGTACTAGTAGTGGCATTACTAGTAGTGGTATTACTAGTGTTATTACTAGTAGTATTACTAGTGGTATTACTAGTAGTGGTATTACTAGTAGGGGTATTTCTAGTGGTATTACTAGTGGTAGTAATAGGAGTTCTGAGTATTTTGTATGTTATGTCTATGGTCCATCTCTCTTACAGAAGATAACTGAATTATACAAACGAGAGAAATTAATGAAGGAAGGAATTAGAGAGAGAGAAAGAGAGAGAGAGAGAGAGAGAGAGGAGAGAGAGAGAGAGAGAGAGAGAGAGAGAGAGAGAGAGAGGCAGTGAAAGTTGTGGTGGGGGATAGAGAAAGGGGGGAAGAGGATGAACGCTGGTATGAGCTTCCCTGATCAGAAAGTCCCCTTTCTTATACAACGAGGAAATTGCAGTTCCGTTTCTGCCTTTTCTTATTTTCTGAGCCAATTTAATCGAGTGAATAGCGGGGGTAGCGAGCGAGTGTAGCGGCTGGAGTTAGCGTAAAAACGCTGAGATGTAGCGCTCAGCCGAGCCAGTTGCTGAGCCCAGCGTGTGTTGATGGAGGCGTTTTGCTGGTCATGCTGACTCAGCGAATTTTGAGAAGCTGCTTTAATGTGTGTGTGTGTGTGTGTGTGTGTGTGTGTGTGTGTGTGTGTGTGTGTGTATGGTGTGTGAGTGTGTTGTGTGAGTGTGTTGTGTGTGTGTGTGTATGGTGTGTTTGTAGCTGTGTGTGTGTGTGTGTGTGTGTGTGTGTGTTGTGTGTGTGTGTGTGTGTGTGTGTGTGTGTGTGTGTGTATGTGTTGTGTGGTGTGTGTGCGTGTTTGTGGCTGTGTATGCGTGTGCGTGTGTGCGTGTATGTGTGTGTGTGTGTGTGTGTGTGGGTGTGTGTGTGCTCACCTATTTGTACTCACCTATTTGTGGTTGCAGGGGTCGAGTCATAGCTCCTGGCCCCGCCTCTTCGCTGATTGTTACTAGGTCCTCTCTCCCCCTGCCCCATGAGCTCTATCATACCTCGCCTTAAAACTATGTATGGTTCCCGCCTCCATTACGTCACTTTCTAGGCTATTCCAACGCCTGACTATGAAGAAATACATCCTAACATCCCTTTGATTCATCTGAGTCTTCAACTTCCAATTGTGACCTCTTGTGTCTGTGTCCCTTCTCTGGAACATCCCGCCTTTGTCCACCTTGTCTATTCCGCGCAATATTTTATATCTCGTTATCATGTCTCCCCTGATCCTCCTGTCCTCCAGTGTCGTCAGGCCGATTTCCCTCAACCTTTCTTCGTAGGACAATCCCCGTAGCTCTGGGACTAGTCTTGTTGCAAACCTTTGCACTTTCTCTAATTTCTTGACGTGCTTGACTAGGTGTGGATTCCAAACTGGTGCTGCATACTCCAGTATGGGCCTGACGTAAATGGTATACAGAGTCTTAAACGACTCCTTACTGAGGTATCGGAACGCTATCCGTAGGTTTGCCAGACGCCCGTATGCGCAGCAGTTATCTGATTGTTTTGCGCCTCAGGAGATATGCTCGGTGTTATACTCACCCCCAGATCTTTTTCCTTGAGTGAGGTTTGCAGTCTTTGGCCATCTAAACTGTGTTGTGTCTGCAGTCTTCTTTGCCCTTCCCCAATCTTCATGACTTTGCATTTGGCAGGGTTAAATTTAAGGAGCCAGTTGCTGGACCAGGCTTGTAGCCTGTCCAGGTCTCTTTGTAGTCCTGCCTGATCCTCATCCGATTTGATTCTTCTCATTAACTTCGCATCATCTGCAAACAAGGACACTTCTGAGTCTATCCCTTCCGTTATGTCGTTCACATATACCAAGAACAGCACAGGTCCTAGGACTGACCCCTGTGGAACCCAGCTTGTCACAGGAGCCCACTCTGACACCTCGTCACGTACCATGACTCGTTGTTGCCTCCCTGTCAGGTATTCTCTGATCCATTGCAGTGCCTTTCCTGTTATGTGTGCCTGATCCTCTAGCTTTTGCAGTAACCTCTTGTGAGGAACTGTGTCGAAGGCCTTCTTGCAGTCCAAAAAAATGCAGTCGATCCACCCCTCTCTCTCTTGTCTTAATTCTGTCACCTTGTCATAAAACTCTAGTAGGTTTGTGACAGGATTTTCCTTCCCTGAAACCGTGCTGGTTGTCATTATACACTCTCCTCCTGATGATGATCTCCATGACCTTGCATACTAAACACGTTAGTGATACAGGTCTGTAGTTTAGTGCCTCATGTCTGTCTCCCTTTTTAAAAATTTGGACTACATTTGCCATCTTTCATACCTCAGGGAGTTGCCCAGTTTCAAATGATGTGTTGAAGATCTTTGTTAATGGCTCACACAATATCTCTGCTCCCTCTTTAAGGACCCACGGAGAGATTTTTTTTTTTTTTTTTTTTTTTTTATTCGCCGGTATTCTCCCGGCCCGGGTCTTTTCCAAGTAGTGGTGACCCGGCCTTGGCTCCCTATCTGGGGAGTGTCTCGAGACTTAAGTCTCCCATGGGAGGAGGTACAGTACCTCCTCATCTTTGGGACCAAGTGTCCCCAGGCCCAGCCACATTCCTCGCCCTCACGGGGCTCGTAGGGAGAAGCTAGGCCTCTGGTCTGCCATCTACCCCGCCTCAAATGGGCTCGTGGGGATGGCAGTCTTATGAGCTGCAGATGGT
>NC_069494.1:12310579-12455579 GCF_026875155.1 Cherax quadricarinatus
ACAGCAACAAGGGGACTCAGCAACAAGGGGACACAGCAACAAGGGGACACAGCAACAAGGGACACAGCAACAAGGGGACTCAGCAACAAGGGGACACAGCAACAAGGGGACTCAGCAACAAGGGTACACAGCAACAAGGGGACACAGCAACAAGGGGACTCAGCAACAAGGGGACACAGCAACAAGGGGACACAGCAACAAGGGGACTCAGCAACAAGGGGACACAGCAACAAGGGTACACAGCAACAAGGGGACACAGCAACAAGGGGACTCAGCAACAAGGGGACACAGCAACAAGGGGACACAGCAACAAGGGGACTCAGCAACAAGGGGACACAGCAACAAGGGGACTCAGCAACAAATGGTCACAACTGGAAGTTAAAGACTCGGATGAGTCACAGGGATGTTAGGAAGTATTTCTTCAGTCACAGAGTTGTCAGAAAGTGGAACAATCTGGAGAGTGATGTAGTGGAGGCAGGATCCATACATAGCTTTAAGACCCAGTAGCACTCGGTGAAGAGGCGGGACCAGGAGCTGAGTCTCGACCTCTACAACCACAATTAGGTGAGTACAATTAGGCAAGTACACACACAGCCACCCTCTCCCTCCCTCCCCCTTCCCCTCTCTCCCCCCCCCTCTCCCCCCCCTCCCCCCCCCCTCTCCCCCCCCCTCTCTTCTCTCTCTCTCTCTCAAAGCAGGAGATTATCGACATTTTATTGACAGGATGCTGAGGATTGCCACGGATATAAGCAATTATTATGCAAATTTGTCAGTTTTTGCTGTCAGCTGTCAGGGCAGAGGGCTGTGAGGGAGCCCTCTGGCGCAGGGCGAAACGTTGTAGACAGTCCTCTCTAGCCAGTGTGTTGATCAAGCCATGGCTAAATATCGGCTCGTCTTGACCTTCGCCCATTTCTCTAATCCAGCATCCTCGTACCCCATCATCTCCTGTGCAGCAATGTTCCCAGCATCCAAGGATCTCACAACCCCAGCCTCCTCTACAACAGTGAATGAGTCATTTCGTACACAGGCACACATAAACAGGCACACGTATGTGTGTGCCTGTGTATGTGTGCCTGTGTATGTGTGCCTGTGTATGTGTGCCTGTGTATGTGACATATATGCTTGTGTCCACATTCTGTGTATAATCTTATCTGTATGTCTGACTACAGATGTGTGTGTGTATAATTATATTATATATATATATATATATATATATATATATATATATATATATATATATATATATATATATATAAACACTGACTACATACACACACTATGAACATAAGACACTATAACATCACAATAAACACATACTACAAACTATAAACACACTAAACAGATACTATAAACAAAAACATCACATTAAACACACTAACACTATAAACATCACACTAAACATTATAAACACTATAAACATCACACTAAACACTATAAACATCACACTAAACATTATAAACACTATAAACATCACACTAAACACTATAAACATCACACTAAACATTATAAACACTATAAACATCACACTAAACACTATAAACATCACACTAAACATTATAAAACACTATAAACATCACACTAAACAAACACTATAAACACACTAAACATTATAAGCATCACACTAAACACTATAAACATCACTAGACACTATAAACATCACACTAAACACTATTAAACATTCACACTAAACACTATAAACATCACTAAACACACTATAAACATCTCATTAAACACTATAAAACATCACACTAAACATTATAAACATCACACTAAACACTATAAACATCACACTAAACATTATAAACACTATAAACATCACACAAAACACTATAAACATCACACTAAACACTATAAACATCAAACTAAACACTATAAACATCACACTAAACATTATAAACACTATAAACATCACACTAAACATAAACATCGCACTAACACTATAAACATCACACGAAACATTATAAACACTATAAACATCACACTAAACATTATAAAACATATCACACTAAACACTATAAACATCACACTAAACATTATAAACATCACACTAAACACTATAAACACACTAAACACTATAAACATCACACTAAACATTATAAACATCACACTAAACACTATAAACACACTAAACACATATAAACATCACATTAAACACTATAAACATCACATAAAACACTATAAACATCACTAAACACACATATAAACATCTCATTAAACACTATAAACATCACACTAAACACTATAAACATCACTAAACACACTATAAACACACTAAACACTATAAACATCACACTAAACATTATAAACACTATAAACATCACACTAAACATTATAAACACTATAAACATCACACTAAACACTATAAACATCACACTAAACACTATAAACATCACTAAACACACTATAAACATCACACTAAACACTATAAACATCACTAAACACTATAAACATCACACTAAACACTCACTAAACACTAACTAAACACCCTCAGTGATCCTAGTTACGTTTGTCTCGTGTTTTAATTCTCAACTCAGGATTAAAATTCAGTTTTCAATGCAGTACAGAGTTCCACACTCATTTACCTTCGCACCGTGCATGCTATTTGCACGTACCCAGTCCTGAAACTGCGATACACTCTCCAATGAATACATATAAGCACATATAAACACATATATAAGACAAAAACACATAAAAACACACAAAAACCCAAATAAACACTTAAGACCTGATCTATGGGTACCCGATGCTACCCGTTGCTACACGATAGCTACTGTTACGATTCTAGGTTAAGTTTGCATTTCTGGAATATTTGCGACTCGTAAGTTGCTTTTGTTCCCTCTTTAGGGCCCATTTTACCTTAAAAAAATAAAGCAAAAATCGGCTCTATGCCCCGGGGCAAAAGGGAAACCCACCTCCCCGCCCTCATGATGGGGGGGGGTCGGGGAAAACCCACCTAACCCATGAAGGGACCCCTGCCCTAGAAATTTTCCCGGGCTAACGTAAAAACGTTTTGAAATGAAATTTCCCTTTAACCGATAAAATTTTTTCAGCGTTTTGTTCCCGGGGACTAAACTGTTGGTGCATGGGGGGGTGGTAAACGCTGGCTGGTAAAAAATGTGGTAAACAGTGGTGTGGTAAAAACAGGGGTGTGAATGGTGGGGTAAAGAGGGGTGTAAGAGTGGTGTGGAAAAAAGGTGGGGTAAAAGATGGTGTGAAGTGGGTAAAGAGGGGATGCAAGAAGATGTGTGGTAAACAGGTGGGGAAAACAGTGGTGGGTAAACAGTGGTGTAATGGTGTGGTTTAAAGGGGGATGTAAGGATGGTGTGGAAAAAACAGGTGTGGTAAACAGGGGTGTGGAAAAGTGGTGTGAAGGGTGTGGTTAAAAGAGGGGATGAAAGCAGGGTGGGGGAAAAAGGTGTGGTAAACGAGGGTTTGGGGGGTAAAAGATGGTGTAAATGGTGTGGTAAAGGGGGGATGAGCAGATGGTGGGGTTTAAACGTGGTTTGGAATGGTGTGGTAAAGAGGGATGTAAGCAGTGGTTGGAAAACGGTGGGGTAAACAGATGGTGTGAATGGTGTGGTTAAAGAGGGGATGCAGCAGATGGTGTGGTAAACATTTTGGGTTAAACGTGGGGGAAATGGGGTGGTAAAGAGGGGATGCAGCAGAGGGTGTGGTAAACGGTGGGGTAAACGGTGGGGGAAACCTAACACCTCCAAACTAACACCCCAAAAAATTTACCCTATGCCCCCACCACCAAAACTCCAAACCACCCACCACCTAAACTCCTATTTCCCACCACCACCCCACCAACTCTACCCACCCCTCAAACTCACGCTCAAACATTCCTTTTATTTCACCACCATCCAAAAACCCTATCCCCCTCCAAATTTTCGTAAACCACAAAAAAAACACTATTCCTTCCCCAAACCTACCCCCAACCCCCACCCCTAAAAATTTACCCCTACTCCCCATCCCCACGCCCCTACAAAAAATCACCTAAAAATCATCATAACCCCCCCAACCCCCCCACAAACCCCCCCTCCCCACCTCCCCCCACCCAAACCCCCCCCCCCCCACACCACCCCCTCCCACAACTTCCCCACAACCACCCACCCCACCCCCCCAACACCCCACCCCCTCCCACCCATCCCCCACAACCCCAAAACCCACCCCCAAAAACCCCCAAAAACCATCCCCAAAAACCCCCACCCCCCCACAACCCCCACAACCACCCACAACCTCCCCACAACCCCCACAACCACCCAAACACCCACAACCCCCCCCAAACCCCCCCACAACCCCCCCCACAACCATCCCCAAAACCCACCCCCACAACCACCCCACAACCCCCCCACAACCCCCCCAAAACCCCACCCCCCAACCACCCCCAAACCCACCCACAACCCCCCCACAACCCCCCCACAACCACCCACAACCCCCCCCCAAACCCCCCCCCAAAACCCCCCAAAACCACCCCAAACACCCCAAACCACCCACAAACCACCCACAACCCCCCCACAACCCCCCCCCAAAACCCACCCACAACCCACCCAAAACCCCCACAACCACCCCAAAACCACCCCAACCCCCACAAACCCCCAACCACCCCAAAACCCACCCCCAAAACCCCACCCCAAACCCCCCCCCACAACCCCCCCCACCCCCCCCCACCCCCCCCCCACAACCACCCCCAAAAACCACCCAAAAAAAACCCCCCCACAACCATCCCCAAAACCCCCCCCACAACCCCCCCCACAACCCCCCCACAACCCCCTCACAACCCCCAAAAAAACCCCCCCCACAACCACCCCCCAAAATCCCACAACCCCCCCAAAAACCCCCCCACCAACCCCCAACCCCCCCACAACACACCACACACAAATTCAAACCACCCAAACCAAAATTCAACCCCCACCAAAAAAAACCCCCAAAAAAACATTCCCACCCCCACCCCCGAAACAAAACCTCCCTTACACAAAAAACATCCCAACACAAACAACCACCTCACCCCAAAACAAAACCCCCCCCACAACAAAACATCACCCACACATATTCAAACCACCCACACACAAAATTTCCAAACCCCCCACAACAAACAAAAAAACCCCCCCAAAAATTCAACCACCCACACCACCCAACCACCCAAAACCCCAAAAAACCCACCCCACCCCAACCCCAACCACCCCCCCAAACAAATTCAACCCCCTCACCCCCAAAAATTTTAAAAACCCACCCACACCAAAACAGCCACCCACCCCCAAACCCCAAACCACCCCCAAAAAAAAACCCCCACAACATAGGTTCGTACCTACCTCAACACGAGGTGGTTCGTACCACCTCACACCGAGGGAGGTTCAGTCCTACCTCACACACAAACGGAGGTTCAGTACCTACCTCACACACGAGGAAGGTCAGTACCTACCTCCACACGAGGGTAGGTTCAGTACCTACCTTACACCCCGAGGAAGGTTCAGTGCCTACTCCCACACGAGGGTGATTCAGTACCTACCTCACACACGAGGGTAGGTTAAAGTACCACTCCACAACGAGGGTAGTTCAGTACCTCCTCGACAGGAGGGTGGGTCAGTACCTACCTCACACACGAGGGTAGGTTCAGTACCTACCTCACACACGAGGGAAGGTTCAGTACCTACCTCCACACGAGGGAAGGTTCAGTACTACCTCACACACGAGGGTGGTTCAGTACCTACCTCACACACGAGGTAGTCAGTACCTACCTCACACACGAGGGTAGTCAGTACCTACCTCACCACAGAAGGAAGTTCAGTCCTACCTCACACACGAGGGTAGGTTAGTACCTACCTCACACACCCGGGAAAGGTTTCCCAGTACCACCTCACACACTAGGTAGGTTCAGTACCTTACACACGAGGGTAGGTTCAGTACCTACCCACACCGAGGTAGGTTCAGTACCTACCCACACACGAAAAAAGGTTCATACCTACCTCACACACGTGGGAAAGTTCAGTACCTCCCCTCAAACACGAGGGAAGGTTCAGAAACCTACCTCACACACGAGGGAAGGTTCCCAGTCCCTACCTCCCCAACGAGGGTAGGTTCAGTACCTACTCACCCACGAGGAAGGTTCAGTACCTACCTCACACACGAGGGAGGTCCAGTACCTACCTCACAACGAGGGAAGGTTCAGTACCTACTCACACACGAGGAAAGTTCAGTACCTACCCACACACGAGGGAAGGTTCAGTACCTACCTCACACCGAGGGAAGGTTCAACCTACCTCACACACGAGGGTAGGTCAGTCCCACCTCAACCCCGAGGGTAGGTTCAGTCCTACCCCACACGAGGGAAATTTCAGTACCTACCTCACACACGAGGGAAGGTTCGACCTACCCACACACGAGGGAAGTTCAGTCCTACCTAAACACCGAGGGAAGGTTCGTACCTACCTCACACACAAAGGGAAGTTCAGTACTACCTCACACACGGGAAAGGTTCAGTACCTACCTCAACACGAAAGTTCAGTACCTACCTCACACACGAGGGAAGGTTCAGTACCTACCTTACACACGAGGGAAGGTTCAGTACCTACCTTACACACGAGGGAAGGTTCAGTACCTACCTTATGCACGAGGGAAGGTTCAGTGCTTACCTTACACACGAGGGAAGGTTCAGTACCTACCTTACACACGAGGGAAGGTTCAGTACCTACCTTACACACGAGGGAAGGTTCAGTACCTACCTTCACACGGGGGAAAGGTTCGTACCAAACCCTTATGCACGAGGGAAGGTTCAGTGCTTACCTACACACGAGGGAAGGTTCTTTACCTACCTCACAAAAGGGGGAAGGTTCAGTCCCTCCCAAAAAGGGACGAGGAAAGGTTCAGTGCTTAATTACCCACGGGGAAGGGTTTCATTACTACTCACACACGACGGGGGGGTTTCGGGTACCTCCCTTACAGACGGGGGAAAGGCCCGTGCTTCCCTTTAAAACACGGGGGGAAGTTTTTTTTCCCTACCTCCCCACACGGGGGAAAGGGTTTTTCTTACCCCCTCACACACCGGGGAAAGGGTTTCAGTCCCCTACCTTTCGACCGGGGGAAGGTTCAGTGTTCCCTTTACACACGGGGGGGGGGGTTCAGTACCTACCTCCACACAAAAGGAAAGGGTTCAGACCTACCTCACCCACGAGGGAAAGTTAAATTACCTACCTCACAACGGGGGAAGGTTTTCAGAACCCTACCTCACCAGAGGGTGGGTTTCATTTCCTACCAAACCCCACGGGGAAAGGGTTCAGTACCTCCCTCCCCACACGGGGGAAAGGGTTATTACCAAACCCTAAACCCCAACAAAGGGAAGGTTCGTCCCTTAACTTCACAACGGGGGAAATTAAAAAGGAAAACCTACCTCACACACAGAGGAAGGTTCATTACCTACCCAAACACGGGGGGTGGTTTTCAGTACCAACCTCACACCGGGGGTTGGGTTTCATTTACCTCCCTCACAACGGGGGTAGGTTAAATTTACCTACCTAAAACCACGGGGAAATTTCAGTACCTACCTCAACACCAGGGGAAGGTTCATTTCCTACCTCACCCGAGGGTAGGTTCGGGCCTACCTTACACACGAGGGAAGGTTCATTGCCTACCTCCCACACGAGGGTAATTCATACCAAACCTCACACACGGGGGTGGGTTTCGTACCTCCCTTTAAAAACCGGGGAAAAGGTTTTCAGTCCCCAAACCTAAACCCAAGGAGGGTAGGTTCAGTCCCTACCTCACACACGGGGGTGGGTTTCAGTACCTCCCTCACACCGAGGGAAGGTTAGAAACCAAATTTCACACACGGGGGAAAAGGTTAGTCCTACCTCACACACCGGGGGTAGGTTTCAGTACCTACCTCACAAAAACGAGGGAAGGTTCAGTACCTACCTCACACACGAGGGTAGGTTCAGTACCTACCTCACACACGAAGGAAGGTTCAGTACTTACCTCACACACGAGGGAAGGTTCAGTACCTACCTCACACACGAGGGTAGGTTCAGTACCTACCTCACACACGAGGGTAGGTTCAGTACCTACCTCACACACGAGGGTAGGTTCAGTACCTACCTCACACACGAGGGAAGGTTCAGTACCTACCTCACACACGAGGGTAGGTTCAGTACCTACCTCACACACTTCATGCTTCATGAGACGCTAAACCCGAATGTGCTCATACCGAACCTGGGTAATGGGCGGTTATGAAGGGTGCTTCAAGGTAGGAAACATAATCTCCAGTTCCTTGGATCAAGAGGCTAAGCATTACCCTTGGAGGACTGAGACCAAGTAGTGTGTGTGTGTGTGGGAGAGAGAGAGAGAGAGAGAGAGAGAGAAAGAGAGAGAGAGAGAGAGAGAGAGAGAGAGAGAGAGATAAGGTCAGTCTTTGTTTTCTTTGACTATTGCATGCTGCCACAAGTGCATGACTTGCAGGACTCGTGCAATCACAGAGTCTGCAATGTGAGAGACAGACACACAGAAACACACACACACACACACACACACACAAATCGGTCGAGGATCAGGCAGGACTACAAAGAGACCTGGACAGGCTACAAGCCTGGTTCAACAACTGGCTCCTTGAGTTTAACACTTCCAAATGCAAATTCATGAAGATTGGGAAAGGGTAAAGAAGACCACAGACAGAGTATAGTCTAGGTGGCCAAAGACTGCACGCCTCACTCAAGGAGAAAGATCTTGGGGTGAGTATAACACCGAGCATATCTCCTGAGGCGCACATCAACCAGATAACTGCTGCAGCATATGGGCGCCTGGCAAACCTGAGACTAGCTTTCCGATACCTCGGTAAGGAATCGTTCAAGACACTGTACACGTGTAAGTCAGGCCCATACTGGAGTATGCAGCACCAGTTTGGAACCCGCACCTGGTCAAGCACATCAAGGACTTAGAGAAAGTGCAAAGGTTTCAGACAAGGTTAGTTCCAGAGCTAAGGGAAATGTCCTGTGAAGAAAGGTTAAGGGAAATCGGCCTGACGACACTGGAGGACAGGAGGGTCAGGGGAGACATGATAACGACATACAAAATACTGCGTGGAATAGACAAGGTGGACAGAGAGAGGATCTTCCAGAGATGTGACACAAGAGGTTACAATTGGAAGTTGAATACTCAGATGAGTCACAGGGATGCTAGGAAGTATTTCTTCAGCCACAGAGTAGTCAGGAAGTGGAACAATCTGGAGAGTGACGTAGTGGAGGCAGGATCCATACACAGCTTTAAGAAGAGGTATTGCAACCACAATTAGGTGAGCAACACACACGCACGAGCGTTACAAAAGCGAAACATGACTTGATAAAGCTCTACACAGAGTGAAACATAACTTGATAAAGCTCTACACAGAGTGAAACATGACTTGATAAAGCTCTACACAGAGTGAAACATAACTTGATAAAGCTCTACACAGAGTGAAACATGACTTGATAAAGCTCTACACAGAGTGAAACATGACTTGATAAAGCTCTACACAGAGTGTAACATTACTTGATAAAGCTCTACACAGAGTGAAACATGACTTGATAAAGCTCTACACAGAGTGAAACATAACTTGATAAAGCTCTACACAGAGTGAAACATGACTTGATAAAGCTTTACACAGAGTGAAACATAACTTGATAAAGCTCTACACAGAGTGAAACATAGACTTGATAAAGCTCTACACAGAGTGAAACATACTTGATAAAGCTCTACACAGAGTGAAACATGACTTGATAAAGCTCTACACAGAGTGAAACATAACTTGATAAAGCTCTACACAGAGTGAAACATGACTTGATAAAGCTTTACACAGAGTGAAACATAACTTGATAAAGCTCTACACAGAGTGAAACATGACTTGATAAAGCTCTACACAGAGTGAAACATGACTTGATAAAGCTCTACACAGAGTGAAACATGACTTGATAAAGCTCTACACAGAGTGAAACATAACTTGATAAAGCTCTACACAGGTGAAACATACTTGATAAAGCTCTACACAGAGTGAAACATGACTTGATAAAGCTCTACACAGAGTGGAACATGACTTGATAAAGCTCTACACAGTGACTAGTAATCCAAATGAACCTTGATCTAATATTTGCGTTTATGGGGGGAAGAGAGAAAGAGAGAAGGGAATGGAGGAAGGAAGGAAAGGGGGAGGAAGGAAGGAAGTAAGGAGAAGGAGGAGAGGAAGGAAGGAAGAAGGAGGAGGGAGGAAGGAGAAGGAAAAGGAAGAGAGGGAGGGAGGAAGGAAGGAAGAGAGGGAGGAAGGAAGGGGAGGGAGGAGGAGGAAGGAAGGAGGGAGGGAGGAAGGAAGAAAGAGAGGGCGGAAGGAAGGAAGGAAGGAAGAGAGGAAGGAAGGAAGGGAGAGAGGGAGGGAGGGAGAAGATAGAATGTCTGGTGGATCACTGTCAGGTCTGTAATGTCGGACTGAAGGGTAGAGTAGTTGATATCTTAAGGGCTAGTGACGTTGATTCAAGGTCTTACTGACTCCCCCACTGCTTGTAGTGCCAGTGCCACCACTGGGGAAGAGACAGTGGAAGGATGAAAGAGAGAGTGGATGGTGGGTAGGAATTTGATACAGATAATTGAACGTTTTATGTATACGTGAATTTACTGTGAGATATATCTTACCTCAGCCAAACTGTGTCCAAGATAAGCTACCAGTCCCCAGGATGCCACCCAAAACAGTCGATTAACATCTAAATAATATCTTAAATATATTTGTACTCCCAGGATGCTACCCACATCAGTCCACTAACACCCATTTTACACCTATGGGTGAACAGGGACAGCAGGTGTCTTATGGAAACACGTCCCTAATAAACCATACCGCGGGCGGGGATAGAACCCGCGGTCAGAGAGTCTAAAACTCCAGACCGTCACGGCCACGCTAGCTGGAGATTCGTCTGTAAAAACTTGCATTTGTGGTCACAGTGGTGGCCTATGCTAACCTTCCTATGGTGTAGAAATATACCTAGTTGGACGAATCTTATTGTGGCTAGCTGGTCCAGTGGCTAAAGGCGACGGTCTGGAGTTTTGAGACACTCTGATCGCGGGTTCTATCCCCGCCCGTGGTATGGCTTGTTTGCAATCGTGTCATTACGATTTCGTGAGGCACGTCCCTAATGTTTTCCAGCCGTACCGGAGGAGATTCGATCTCCGGACGTCAGTATGTGAGCTGAGCGCGCTAGCGGTCGAGGTCAGTCTACCTCAACCTCTTCTCTGCTGTCTGTGTTTACTCTTCTGTAACGTCAGTCTTCGTTTTGAATTCCCAGTGTAATATTTACATCATGCTTTGCTAGGATACACAACATCTTTACTGTAACGTTTAAAGCCCAATCCTCACGCCCATAAAATGTTCTTGGTACCGCTATACTCTGGTACATTACCATCTATATCTCCGGAGATACTCTTCTGTCTTTCCAAAGATGCTTCAACAACCACCTACGTTTTCTCCTCGCCTATCCAGTGGTTCATAATGTATTTTCTGTTGTATTTGGTCAATTGACAAGTATCTGAATAATCTTCTTCCATAGCTTCCTCCTATCTGATTCCTTGGTATTTTACTGCCTAACTGTTTTGATTCTCTGTCTTCTTAGCTCCTTTCTATGTCCAGTTTTAATCTCCTTCATTTACTCACGAAATCGTAATGACATACGCACTGAAGTTTTGCGAATCGCTGCCAGGTTCAATCTCCACCCGTTCCGTGGTTTCCTTCTCTTACATCCCCTCTCAGGTTCCTCCAGCAACCTTTATACCCACTCTTCTGAATCTGCTAACAGAAATATGAGTAAAAAAAACTACTGTTAACGCCCACTTCGTGTCAGATCCTCTCTCTATTTAATCCAACACCTCTTCCCTATAACCTGGCCCCTCAAGCAAGGTTCCTTGATGTTGGTGAGGGGCTCTTGATTTAGGGAATTGGATCTGTGCTCCAGTTCCCCGAATTAAACCTGAATGCCTTCCACTTCCCCCCCCCAGGTGTTTTTTATAATCCTCCGGGTTTAGCGTTTTCCCCCCGGGTTTTTAATAATTAAAATTTTTAAAATTTCCCCTAAAAACCTAACCCCCTTGAATCTATCCTATTTTATTTCCCATCTTTTAAATAAAGTTAGACCCTTGGGTGAAATCAATTTTATCCCTTTTCTAAAGCTTTTTTTTTCTGGAAAAAAATTTCCCTCCTGGAAAAAAAATTTTAAATTCCCCCCCCCCCCCTTTCCCCTCCCTTTCCCCCCTCTTCCCCCCCCTTTCCCCTTTCCCCCTTTCCCCCCCTTTCCCCCCCTTTTCCCCCCCTTTCCCCCCCCTCTCTCTCTCTCTCTCTCTCTCTCTCTCCTCAATACATTACAATGTTTTCGTTGAAATTTTTGTTTCTAAATTTTGGGTTTTGTCCTGATGTTTTAAAATTAAATCATATAATTTGCCTCGTCCCTTTTTTTTTTTAAAAAAATACAAAAATACAACGTTTTTTCCCTTTCCCAGTTTTTTAATGTTATGTTTTTAAAAAGGAAAAATTCCCAAAAGTTTTTAAGGGCAGGATATTGAATAGGGAAAGGAAAGCGTGATTTTGTAAATTTAAACTTTCCCTCGATTTTTTCAGATTGAAACACCAGTCGCTAAGCAGCGTTTGTGGCCCAAAAATAGATGAGTAAGTTTTCTTAGTGAGGCTTCGGGAGGGGTTCCCCTCCGCGTTGTTGCCAAGTTAGTCGCAAGGAATTTTTCCCCTTTTAGGGGAATTTTATGGGGGAAATTTAAATTGTAAAGCCGGCGGCCGAGGTTTTAAGAAATCCCTCCCCCGACGTAAAAACTTTCGTTTGCGGGATGGAATTCTGGGACTTTTTGGAAAGCTGGGGGAAAAAGGGGGTTTGTCACCAGAGAGCGTATGGGGGCTGGTGCTGAGTTCGGACCCAAAGACCCTTGGGGGGCCCGGTTCATAAACTAAATTTCCGGGACTGGCTTGGGGTAATGGTTCTTCGGGATTTTCTTGGGAAACCGATTTTTTGGGCTGACTTCGGTAACTGTTTTTGGGGACTGCCCTTCGGTAAGTTTTTTTGGGAACTCTTGGGTTAACTGACTCTTTGGGACTGATTTGGGTAAACCGATTTTTTGGGACTGATTTGGGTTTAAAACCGATTTTTTGGGGATTGACTTCGGAAACCGTTATTAGATATGGCTCCGGGACCGGAAATCACGGGATAAAAAAGCCTCTTCTCTTTTCCCTGAGCCATTATGCCCCCGGGATTCCCCACCATTTATCACTGTACCGAAACCAGCAGTACCGAACCCAGGCAGGATATTGTCTTTTTCGCATATTTTGGACACAGATTTACGTTTTGTACCCAACTATTTTGCTAGCTAAACCCAAACTTTTGAGTTATGTTACGCCACTAGCATTGCCCCCTTCCTCGGAAGGGGGCTATGCTGGGTGTGTGCCCAGGACGAGTTCCGTGTCCCCTCTCCCTTTCTCAATAGGCGGGGCCCCCATTCCAAATGCTTCTCTCCCCTCTTCCCCAGTTCCATCATTAACAGGCCCATTACCCTAGACCCTCTCTTTTCTACCCTTCTCCCCCTCTTATCTGCCTCCCACCTTATTCCCCATCCCCCTTCCTTTACATAACCATGCAGCCGAAATTCTTTGATTGACATACCACTTGCGTCATTTGCATCTCATTTGCATTGTCAGTGTGGGTTATCCTCCCGTGTGGAGCCAGCGGGACTGTGTGTGTGTGTGTGTGTGTGTGTGTGTGTGTAACACCTATTATGGTTGAGGGGTCGTTTCCATAGCTCCTGGCCCCCGCCTCTTACTGAGTGTTACTAGCTCCTGTGGGGTGTGTGTGCTTATCTTATGTGGTTGCAGGGGGTCGAGCCCTAGCTCCTGGCCCGCCTTTCACTGAGTGCTACTAGTCCTGTGTGGGTTTTTGGGGTGGGGGGCTTATCTATATGTGGTTGCAGGGGTCGAGTCATAGCTCCTGGCCCCGCCTCTTCACTGAGCGCTACTAGCTCCTGTGTGGGTGTGTGTGCTTATCTATATGTGGTTGCAGGGGTCGAGTCATAGCTCCTGGCCCCACCTCTTATAAAAATTTATGAAAATTTCTTAGATACACTGAACATTAACACTTAAATCAGCTCAACACAAAACTCTATCTAGAGACAGCGTACGAGAGGGGGGGGAGGAGAAAGGGGTAGGAGAGCGCGAGTGCGCATGCATCAGTACGCAGAATGCGCTGGGATACGCATTAAGCATTCATCACGTCCATTACGCCAGCGTATACTACTCTTTTTTTACCCTTTTGCGTTAACTTATGAAAAAAAATCAGGTAACTGACTCTACAAATTGAGAGGTTAAATATGTGCAATTTGTACCCTTTTTTTATGCTCCTAGAATATCGAGTGTGCATTTACAGACCCTTTCCACTTTTTTTTCCTTCCTGCTTTTCCCACTATATATGCATTGTATTTTTTGGGAGGGGGAATAGTAGAATTTTAAAAAAATTTTAACTGTTTGATACATTCGGATGTAATCTACGAAAAAGGCCTCGCAGAGGTAAAATAGAAAAACTGCCTTTTTTTTTTCTCGTTTCTCGTTTTTAGGGGATTTCCTACTGAAGAAGACCTAAACTGGGGTCAGAATAGAAATATCTTGAAATTAAAATTTAAAGTGATATAGATTTTGATAAAAAAAATTGAAAGCCTTTAGTGCCAGGGAAACCATTATGAGGGGCGCCCATTTAAAAATTAGGGGGGTTTTTAAAATTTTTTCCCATAAAAGATGGTAAACCCGTAATCGGTGTTCTGCATCAATTCTTCTCCCCGGGGTTAAAACTTTCGTCAACAATTGCCGGTGGGCGAACCCCAGAAAAAAATTTAAACCTTTCTTTTTTGGAGCCTCACTAGTGCTTTGAAGAAGGGGGTGGGGGAATAGCCCCTTTGCAGTTGGAAAACTCTCCCCCGTCTCTTTTGCCAAAAAGCGCAGTGAGAAACTTTCGCTAGGCTGCCACTTTACTCAGCCACCCAACTGGCTTTGGGGTCTCCCGGCAGTGAAGCTGCAGCTCATGCGGGAAGGGCTCATCGGGCCCTACCAGAAGAAAAGGCCATAGTCAAACTTGATTTTAAAAATCCCTTTTAAATATGGTGAGGAGAGATGTGTTTTGCCAGCTGTTGGGTTCGGTTCCCCAGTCTTTTCCCCTTTTCTTTCAGCCGGCTACAGCAAAACCCTCAATTTTTTGTTTGGAGAAAAAAAATTAAAATCATAGAGGGTGTTCGCGGGGACCCATTTTGCCCCACTTCTCTTTGTTCAGAAGGAACTAATTCCACCCTCGCAGTGGTCAATATTGGTCCCTGGATGCGGCCCCTGGCAGGTCAAAGAGTCCCTGTGGGGGCCCTACAACTGGTGAAAAAAAAGGGGAGAAGACTTGGGACTCTCCTCAATCCCCTAAGTGTGAAATATCACAGGAACGGAAAAAAATCAATGTGTTCGAAAAAACCCTCCCGGAAATTCAACTACAACCCGTCCAACAGTACCTCTTGGGGGCACCGCGGGCCCCCGGGCCATGATATGTCCTCGGGACAAATTGAATGACCTTATGGAATGGAGGAGAGAAAAAGCGATTTTGATGCCCTGTGCTCGTATTCCTCCAAGGTGTCTTCTTCCCAAGATCACTTCTTTTGAGGTGTGCACCCTTTTTTGGGACAACCCAAACTTGATAAATATGATGAACCGAGATAATTTTTTTAGAAGGCACTGAACCCTGTCATGGGTTGTGCAAGGGGGATCAGGCAAACCCTCCCATGCGATGGGAGGTTAGGGGTGGAAAAAGCAACGCTTGTTGTTTACTGTTTTTCTGTCTTCGGTTTGGCTTCCAGGATTAGTCAAGAAGTTAGTCCCCCGAACGTTGGAGATTGGTAGGGCTAAAGACCCAGGTTTACTAAAGCAGCAATTCGGTGGGACCCCCTTACAGATCCTCAGTAGCCCGTCCCCCCAAACGCACAAACAGTCCCATGGGAAAAACCCCGTCATAAAAAAAAACGCCAACACAATGCTCTCCAATGTTTCCGGAAAGAACAAAGTCGTCCCTGGCAGTAAAGGGCACCCATCAGGGATTTCCTGTTGCTGTTCCCAATTCCTCCCTGGGCCCCCTCTGACCCACAGGCCATTCGGATTGGTTTTCCCTTTTCGCCTAGCCGCCCCCTCCCCCCAGAAATGGTGTATTTGCGGCAGGGCGACAGCTGACTTCGGACCCCTGGTTCGTGTCCCACCAGCAGAAGGGAAAAAGTGGGGGGCCAGCATGGGGGGAATCAATGAATAAAAAAGGAAGCCTCCCCACAGCCGTTCCCCAGCTCAAGGGAACCCCAAGTAAGAGGTTGATGGAAGTAAAAAGCTTTTCTGATGGAGCCATATGTACCCTGGAAGGATGGAAAGCAGTTGCCTGGGTTTAACCTGTGCTGCCCATTGGCAGACACCTATTGCCATCTCTGTAGGGGAAGGGGGGGGGAGCTCCCACCACGGGGAGACCAGAAGATCCGAAAATAAAAGCCCTTCCCCCTTGCTATAATTCTTTCCCAAATGGGTCGGAGACCCTTGGAGCATGGGGAATTTGGTTTTAAATTTCCTCAAAGAGCGGGTGAAAAGTCATATAGAAACCCCAAGGACCACAGGGCGCCCAGCTTCCTCTTTAAGGCCCAGTTTTGCGTCGAAGGAAATGCCTGCAGCTTTTGGGGCCGCGGCCCCCCGCGGGGGGAGCTGGACGAAGTATTCGAGTGTACTTGAGTTCCCTATGTTGTTTTTTTTGTATTTTTTTGTGAATGTTTTGTAATGTTTTTGGGTCTTTAAATAAAATATATATACAAAAATATAGGGGGTGGTGGAGAAAATTCTAAAAACAGTTCAGGGGAATTTTGGTTTTCCCGAAAAAGTTTATTCTTTTCTCTGAGGATGAGGGTCCCCATAAAGTTTAGGGTGGTACCTCCCTATTTTTATATAAAATATATATATATATTATATTATATTGTAATATATATATTATTTTTATATATATATATTATGTAATTATATATATATAGTAATTTTAAATTTTATATTATATTTTATATATTATATTTTTTTTTATATTTTTAATATATATTATATTATTATTTTATATGTAATAATAATATATTATTTTTAAAATTATATATATTTATATTATATATTATTATTTTTATATATATTATTATATTATA
This sequence comes from Cherax quadricarinatus, assembly GCF_026875155.1. Taxonomy (NCBI): domain Eukaryota; kingdom Metazoa; phylum Arthropoda; class Malacostraca; order Decapoda; family Parastacidae; genus Cherax; species Cherax quadricarinatus. The sequence continues at coordinate 12,327,812 of NC_069494.1, forward strand.
TAATTTATATATATTATATTATATATTTATATGTATAACACTGCACTAGCCAAGGATGACCCATGCTGTTTTGGCCCTGCCTCATTGTGGGGCAAAAACACATGGCCCCTTAATCCACTGGCCTTGACCTTAAGGAAAACGCTCCAGCGGAACTGGTTGTTGTCTCTCTCCCCAAGGAACACGATGGTGTGGTGACTCTGCTAATTTCATTCTGCCCCTGTTGGTGTACTAGTCAACCAGGAGTATTTTTTATTATTGTGCCCCCGGAGAGTGGTATGGCCAATAACAACACTGCACTAGCAAGGACTCGAACCCATGCTGCTTTGGCCACCTCATGCTCGTTAAACTTGTACACCAAACAGGGACTAGAATGAATTAGCCTGGGGTCATCCACACCATCGTGTGTCCTTGGGTAGCGAGTACAGCATCCAGTTCCCCTGGATGCGTTACTCTTAAGGATCATATGGTTTTAGTGGATTAAGGCGTCATGTGTTTTCGCCCACCATGAGGCAGGCCAAAGCAGCATGGGTTCGAGTCCCTTTACTAGTGCAGTGTTGTAATTAATTATATATATATATGTCGTGCCGATAGGCAGAACTTGCGATCTTGGCTTAAATAGCAACGCTCATCTTGCCATATAGGACAAGTGAAAATTTGTGTATGCAATAATTCGCCCAAAATCATTCTGAACCTAACGAAAAAATTTTATTTCAAATGTGTTTGTTTAGTATTAAATTATTGTAAACAAATCTAAAATATATTTAGTTGGGTTAGGCTAAAATAAAATTTTTGTTGTTATAATAAGGTTAGGTAAGTTTTCTAAGATTCTTTTGGTGCAAAATTAAATTTTTTACATTAACATTAATGAAAAAAATATATAACGTATAAGAGAAAATTTCAGAAAGGACTTAATTTTAAATGAGTTCTTGATAATTGACCAGTTTTACATATTCGGGCCACAATATATATATATATATATTATATAAAAATATTTATTATATATATATAATATATTATTTTTATATATATATATATATATATATATATATATAAAATATATTATTTATGCAAAGTCAGGAGCCACAAGAGTTTCCAAAATTTCCCTTTTTGATAATCGACATAAATAATCGACATAAATTATAGATCTTATCAAACAATTTCACTCCAATGAAAACATAAGAAAGAGAGAAATTTTCGTCACTTTTAAATAAATTCGGTGATCAAATGAAAATAAACTCCAGAAATAAATCCCTCATTGCCTCAATAACTATACAATCAACGTGTTAACTTGACGCGTCTATAATAATAGCAATAATTCAGAGATCAATAATTCCCGCTCGTGCATAATCGCCTCAATAATCACGAGTGAGACGAGAGTCCTATAATTCTGACTGGATATAATTACAGTGATAATGTGGAGTGAGCTAGCAAGGTTATTTAAGGCATAACAAACTGGGGTGTTCGTGTTTTTTTTAAATTATATGGAACTATTCTTGGTTGTGATTTGTGTAGCTGTGATTCGTTTTACACCAGTTGTTTACCTTGGTTTGTTTACCTGTTTGTTTATTTGTTTATATGTTTCTGGTTGCCTGTTTGTTTATTTGTTTATGTTTCTGGTTGCCTGTTTCTTGTTTGAAGGAGAGACTACGTTTGGAAACTATCGACCGAAGAGGGTCGATAACCTGGAGTTTACCTGGAGAGAGTTCCGGGGGTCAACGCCCCCGCGGCCCGGTCTGTGACCAGGCTGTTGCTGCTGGCTGCACGCAAACCATCGTACGAGCCACAGCCTGGCTGGTCAGGAACTGACTTTAGGTGCTTGTCCAGTGCCAGCTTGAAGACTGCCAGGGGTCTGTTGGTAATCCCCCTTATGTGTGCTGGGAGGCAGTTGAACAGTCTCGGGCCCCTGACACTTATTGTATGGTCTCTTAACGTGCTAGTGACACCCCTGCTTTTCATTGGGGGGATGTTGCATCGTCTGCCAAGTCTTTTGCTCTCGTAGTGAGTGATTTTCGTGTACAAGTTCGGTACTAGTCCCTCTAGGATTTTCCAGGTGTATATAATCATGTATCTCTCCCGCTAAGGTAGCAGTTTACGTGTAAACTATGCTACGAGTTTGATACATTTATCAAAAGAGGATTAAACTCTCTCTACACATATATATATTATTGTAACCACGAATGCGACTAGCCAAGGACTCGAACCCATGTTGTTTTGGCCGCCTTATGGTGACTGAAAATCACATGATGTTCTAACCCACAGAAACACCAAATCCTGCAGGAATCACGCACCCACCGGAGGTAGGTATTGTACCGTGATCCAAGGACATAAGGTGGACTGGGTTCCTCAGAGCTAATTTCAGTCTGCTCCTAATTTGGTGTACTAGCCTCCACAAGCAGTATATATCGTACTGTAACCACGAACGAGGGATATTTAATCAATAACACTTCGACTAGCCGAGGGCTCGAACCCCTGTTGTTTTGACCCACTTTATGGTGACTGAAAATCACACGATGTTCTAACCCACAGAACCACCCAGTCCTACAAAGATCATACACCCAGCTTGTACACTGGGTGTACAGGCTGGGTGTATGATCTTCGTAGGACTGGGTGGTTTGTGGGTAAAAGCATCGTTGATTGTTGGTCACCATGAGGCGGGCCAAAAAACAACATGGGTTTGAGCCCTCGGCTAGTCGTGTTGTTATTGATTATATATATATATATATATATTTATATATATATATTTATATATAATATATATATAATTTTATTTATATATATATATGGTTTTTCACTTTTGGAATGTGTTGGAGACCTCGATCCTCATCCCTAGAGAAAATCAAGGTTCTCTGGGGCTGTTTGAAATTTCTTTTCCTACACTTCTGTATTCTATGCATTCTTTATTAAGACAAAATACATGACAAAAATACATTAGGGGTAAAGTACATAGATAAATCAGAGTACATCTGGAATACTTCGTCCGCTTCCGGTGGTGGGCCTTTTGACCAGAATGCTTTTCAGACATTTCTCTCTGGATGGCCAAACTGAGTCACTGAAAGAGGAAGTGGCCATTCTGTGATCCTTGGTTTCTTGATGATTTTTCACCCGCTCTTTGAGGAAAATTCAGGTGTTGGAGTTGTGAGCATGGAAGTTTTCTATGATTCAGGGGAAAAACATTCCTGTTTCCTTTTGACCTACTGGATGGCTTAGGAAACTGCTTACTTAGATTTGCCTGTTCGGCGGGGTTGTGCTTCATTACTTCTGGTGGCGACCCTGAATGGGGCTGGTGTCGGCTAGATCCACCAGCAGGCTGGTCTTGACCCTCGCGCGGGTTTGCCCCCGCATACTTTCGCATATACACTTTTTTTCACTTCTCATCTCCCTTTTTTCCTCCCTTCTCCTCTTCCTCCTCTTCTCACTATTCTCCTTTCTCTTACTCTTCCCTTTTAACTCTTCCTCTCTTAACTCTTTCTCTCTTTCATCTCTCTTCCATCCTTTTTTCATTCCCCTCTCCCTCTCTCTCCCCTTCTCCCTTCCTCCCCTCCTTCCATCTCCCCCACATTCTCTTATCCTCACATCTCCCGTCGCCATTAAATCACCACCATCTTCCTCCATCTTTCATCCACTTCTTCCCCAGCGAATATTCTTACCTTCTTCCCCTCTACAAAGATGTTCCATACTGTAATGAAATTATAGGCTGGAGGGCCTCTTTAACACAGCAAAAGGGGTAAATAAGTGGACAATAAGATACCTCTGGCGTCGCTGGTAGAGAGAAAACTCTCACTAACGAGGGGTTGGAGAAGGGATGCTGGTGATTGACTCGGCTCGTCTGGTGAGGGGAACTGCTGGGAGATAAGTGGGATGTAATCTGTGACTGACACACGCGCACACGCAAACGCACGTACACATACGTACACATACGCATTCGTACGCATACACACACACACACACGGTGTTCCTGTTTGCAGAGGTAGATGAGGTTCAGGCAGAACTACGGGGAATCTGGACATGCTGTAAACCTGGTCCAACAACTGGAGTTTAACCCCACCAAGTGTAAAGTCATGAAGATTAGGGAAGGACAAAGAAGACCGTAGGCAGAGTGCAGCCTAGGAGGTCAAAGGCTGCGAACATCGCTCAAAGAGAAGGATCTTGGGGTAAGCATCATACCGAGCATATCTCTGGAGGCGCACAGTAGCCAAATAACTGCTGCAGAATATGGGCGCCTGGCAAACCTAAGAATAGCGTTCCGATACCTTAGTAAGGAGTCATTCACGACACTGTATACCGTGTACGTCAGGTCCATATTGGAGTATGCAGCACCAGTATATAACCCACACCTGGTCAAGTACGTCAAGCAATTAGAGAAAGTGCAAAGGTTTGGAACAAGACTAGTCTCGGAGCTAAGGGGATTGTCCTACGAGGAGAGGTTAAGGGGACTCAACGTGACAACACTGGAAGACAAGAGGGATAGGAGGGGACATGATAACGACATATAAAATACTGAGACAGGATGTTCCAGAGATGGGACACAGCAACAAATGGAAACAACAACGAGGGGACACAGTAACAAGGGGACACAGTAACAAGGGGACACAGCAACAAGGGGACACAGCAACAAGGGGACACAGCAACAATGGAAACAACAACAAGGGGACACAGTAACAAAGGGACACAGCAACAGGGGACACAGCAACAAGGGGACCAGCAACAAGGGGACACAACAACAAGGGGACACAGCAACAAGGGGACACAGCAACAAGGGGACACATCAACAAGGGGACACAGCAACAAGGGGACACAGCGAAAAGGGGACACCGCAACAAGGGGACACGGCAACAAGGGGACACGGCAACAAGGGGACACGGCAACAAGGGGATACAGCAACAAGGGGACACAGCAACAAGGGGACACAGCAACAAGGGGACACAGCAACAAGGGACACAGCAACAAGGGGACACAGCAACAAGGGGACACAGCAACAAGGGGACACAGCAACAAGGGGACACAGCAAAAAGGGGGACACGGCAACAAGGGGACATAGCAAACAAGGGGACACGGCAACAAGGGGACACAGCAACAAGGGGACACAGCAACAAGGGGACACAGCAACAAGGGGACACAGCAACAAGGGGACACAACAACAAGGTGGACACAGCAACAAGGGGACACGGCACAAGGGGACACAGAACAAGGGGACACAACAACAAGGGGACACAACAACAAGGGGACACGGCAACAAGGGGACACATCAACAAGGGGACACAGCAACAAGGGGACACAGCAACAAGGGGACACAGCAACAAGGGGACACAGCAACAAGGGGACACAGCAACAAGGGGACACAGCAACAAGGGGACACAGCAACAAGGGGACACAGCAACAAGGGGACACAGCAACAAGGGGACACAACTGGAAGCTGAAAACTCAGATGAGTCACAGGGATGTTAGGAAGTATTTCTTCAGTCATAGAGTCGTGAAGAAATGAAACAGGATCCATACATAGGTTTAAGAAGGGATAGGGGGAAGTTCATGGAACACCATCCAGCGAAGAGGCTGGGCAAAGAGCTGTGATTTAACCCCTGCAACCATAAATCGGTGAGTACACACACATACACACACGCGCACAGGCGTACATATACACCCTTCGTGATGTATATACACACTGACATATACCTCTCAGTGTATACACTGACACCTCTTAATGTATATTCACTGACATATACACACAACTTGATACATACACACTGATATATACCTCTCAGTGTATACACTGACACCTCTTAATGTATATTCACTGACATATACACACAACTTGATACACACTGATATATACACACTTCTTCACATGTATATACTGACATACACATCTCACTTACACTGAAACATACACATCTCTCAATGTATTTACATTGTTACTACTATCCATGTATAGTGTATATATAGTGTATATACATTGAAAGATAAAAATCTATCGATTTATATGCTTGACCATTAGCCAAACATCTTTCGGTGTATACACTCGAGGATGGTTCAAAATGTATATACTCTCAAATGTGTGTATCTCTATGTATATACCCACGGGTATATACAAGATATACCCGTGGGTATATCTTGTATATGGTAGTACAGGTACTTGAGCGTGTTAGGAGTGAATGGAAGCAAATGGTTTTCATGACTTGATGTGCTGTTGGAGTGCGAGCAAAGTAACATGATGGGATTCTGGGATATTGGTTAGCAGGACTCGAGTCCTGGAAGTGGAAAATATAGTTCCTGCACTTTGAGGAGTGTTAATGTTGCAGTTTTATAACTAAAGTGTAAACGCACCTCTGGCAAGACAGTGATGGAGTGAGTGATGATGGAAGTGTTTTTCTTTATCGGGTCACCTTGCCTCGGTGGGAAACGGCCGATGTGCTAAAATAAGTGTAAGTGAAACTGCGACTAGCAACAGGAGGATCGAGGGAGCGATCAACAGGTTCCTGTGGACCAGAGAGTGATTCCCTTGTAGTGGGATCACAAACCACTTGTGGCAGCTCAGTGGGGGTCGCCAAGTGCCCGATCCCACTTGAGCGATGCTCAGTGTGGTGATTCTGTCTTCCATTCCACTCCACTGATGTTCTTAGGGTCGAAATGTGTCTAGCAGCGATCCTCACTTTCGACCGTCAACTCTAATATTGTACATAGTGTTTAGGAGATAGAAGTAATTCGCTCTAGGCTGACCGAAACTAGGCATTAAGCCGTTTAAAACGGCTTAACAATTGCCTAATATTCTGGAGAATATTGCTACATTTCGCTCACTCTTAAAAAAAATTCATAAATGCACTCCATTTCGAAAAAAAATTATTCCAAATTATATGCCCATAAAAAATGTACTGAAAAAAACCATATTATATATATATTATATATATATTATATATATATATAATATATATATATATATATATATATATATATATATTATATATTTTATATATTTGAGCAGTAGTGGTGGAGGTTCGATTCACCGTCAAATAATCAGTTCCCGATCTCTGATCTATCAGACTGTTGGTGATACGTGAAGGGAAAATAAGCTGTGGAAGCTTAATGTGATGGCAATCAAGTTTTGTGGGTCTTGTGGGAGGCATTGCCAGAGTCAGTGTGTTGGTGGGAGGTGAGGGAGTTGTTGGTGAAAGTGGTAGTGGTGGTGATGGCTACTGCTGTTGGTGATGGTAGTGGCTCGTAGTGGTGGGTGAGAGAGATTACTGGTGGTGGAGAAGGGTTTAGTGGTAGTGGTGGGGAAGGATATTAGTGGTAGTGGTGGGGAAGGAATTAGTGGTAGTGGTGGGAAGGAATTAGTGGTAGTGGTGGAGGGAAGGAATTAGTGGTAGTGGTGGGGAAGGATTTAGTGGTAGTGGTGGGGAAGGATATTAGTGGTAGTGGTGGGAAGGAATTAGTGGTAGTGGTGGGGAAGGAATTAGTGGTAGTGGTGGGGAAGGAATTAGTGGTAGTGGTGGGAAGGAATTAGTGGTAGTGGTGGGGAAGGAATTAGTGGTAGTGGTGGGGAAGGATTTAGTGGTAGTGGTGGGGAAGGATTAGTGGTAGTGGTGGGGAAGGAATTAGTGGTAGTGGTGGAGAAGGAATTAGTGGTAGTGGTGGGGAAGGAATTAGTGGTAGTGGTGGGAAGGAATTAGTGGTAGTGGTGGGGAAGGAATTAGTGGTAGTGGTGGGGAAGGATTTAGTGGTAGTGGTGGGGAAGGAATTAGTGGTAGTGGTGGGAAGGAATTAGTGGTAGTGGTGGGGAAGGAATTAGTGGTAGTGGTGGGGAAGGAACTAGTGGTAGTGGTGGGGAAGGATTTAGTGGTAGTGGTGGGGAAGGAATTTTGTGGTAGTGGTGGGGAAGGAATTAGTGGTGGGGAAGGAATTAGTGGTAGTGGTGGGGAAGGATTTAGTGGTAGTGGTGGGGAAGGATTTAGTGGTATGGTGGGGAAGGAAATTAGTGGTAGTGGTGGGGAAGGAATAGTGGTAGTGGTGGGGAAGGATTTAGTGGTAGTGGTGGGGAAGGAATTAGTGGTAGTGGTGGGGAAGGATTTAGTGGTAGTGGTGGGGAAGGAATTAGTGGTAGTGGTGGGGAAGGAACTAGTGGTAGTGGTGGGGAAGGATTTAGTGGAAGTGGTGGGGAAGGAACTAGTGGTAGTGGTGGGGAAGGAATTAGTGGTGGGGAAGGAATTAGTGGTAGTGGTGGGGAAGGATTTAGTGGTAGTGGTGGGAAGGATTTAGTGGTAGTGGTGGGGAAGGAATTAGTGGTAGTGGTGGGGAAGGAACTAGTGGTAGTGGTGGGGAAGGATTAGTGGTAGTGGTGGGGAAGGAATTAGTGGTAGTGGTGGGGAAGGATTTGTGGTGGTGGTGGGAAGGAATTAGTGGTAGTGGTGGGGAAGGAATTAGTGGTAGTGGTGGGGAAGGAATTAGTGGTAGTGGTGGGGAAGGAATTAGTGGTAGTGGTGGGGAAGGAATTAGTGGTAGTGGTGGAGAAGGAATTAGTGGTAGTGGTGGGGAAGGAATTAGTGGTAGTGGTGGGGGAAGGAACTAGTGGTAGTGGTGGGAAGGATTTAGTGGTAGTGGTGGGGAAGGAATTAGTGGTTGGTGGTGGGGAAGGATTTAGTGGTGTGGTGGGGAAGGAATTAGTGGTAGTGGTGGGGAAGGAATTAGTGGTAGTGGTGGGGAAGGAATTAGTGGTAGTGGTGGGGAAGGAATTAGTGGTAGTGGTGGGGAAGGAATTAGTGGTAGTGGTGGAGAAGGAATTAGTGGTAGTGGTGGGGAAGGAATTAGTGGTAGTGGTGGGGAAGGATTTAGTGGTAATGGTGGGGAAGGAATTAGTGGTAGTGGTGGAGAAGGAATTAGTGGTAGTGGTTGGGAAGGAAATAGTGGTAGGTGGTGGGAAGGATTTAGTGGTAGTGGTGGGGAAGGAATTAGTGGTAGTGGTGGGGGAAGGATTTAGTGGTAGTGGTGGGGAAGGATTTAGTGGTAGTGGTGGGGAAGGATTAGTGGTAGTGGTGGGGGAAGGAATTAGTGGTAGTGGTGGGGAAGGAATTAGTGGTGGTGGTGGGGAAGGAATTAGTGGTAGTGGTGGGAAGGAATTAGTGGTAGTGGTGGGGAAGGAATAGTGGTAGTGGTGGGGAAGGAATTAGTGGTAGTGGTGGGGAAGGAACTAGTGGTAGTGGTGGGGAAGGATTTAGTGGTAGTGGTGGGGAAGGAATTAGTGGTAGTGGTGGGAAGGATTTAGTGGTAGTGGTGGGGAAGGATTTAGTGGTAGTGGTGGGGAAGGAATTAGTGGTAGTGGTGGGGAAGGAACTAGTGGTAGTGGTGGGGAAGGATTTAGTGGTAGTGGTGGGGAGGAATTAGTGGTAGTGGTGGGGAAGGATTTAGTGGTAGTGGTGGGGAAGCAATTAGTGGTAGTGGTGGGGAAGGATTAGTGGTAGTGGTGGGGAAGGAATTAGTGGTAGTGGTGGGGAAGGATATTAGTGGTAGTGGTGGGGAAGGAATTAGTGGTAGTGGTGGGGGAATTAGTGGTAGTGGTGGAGAAGGAATTAGTGGAGTGGTGGGGAAGGAATTAGTGGTAGTGGTGGGGAAGGATTTAGTGGTAGTGGTGGGGAAGGAATTAGTGGTAGTGGTGGGGAAGGAATTAGTGGTAGTGGTGGGAAGGAATTAGTGGTAGTGGTGGGGAAGCAATTAGTGGGAGTGGTGGGGAAGCAATTAGTGGTAGTGGTGGGGAAGGAATAGTGGTAGTGGTGGGGAAGGATTAGTGGTGTGGTGGGGAAGGAATTAGTGGTAGTGGTGGGGAAGGAATTAGTGGTAGTGGTGGGGAAGCAATTAGTGGTAGTGGTGGGGAAGCAATTAGTGGTAGTGGTGGGGAAGGAATTAGTGGTAGTGGTGGGTAAGGAATTAGTGGGGTGGTAGTGGTGGGGAAGGAATTAGTGGTAGTGGTGGGGAAGGAATTAGTGGGTAGGTGGTGAGGAAGGAATTAGTGGTAGGTGGTGGGGAAGGAATTAGTGGTGGTGGTGGGAAGGATTAGTGGTAGTGGTGGGGAAGGAATTAGTGGTAGTGGTGGGGAAGGAATTAGTGGTAGTGGTGGGAAGGAATTTAGTGGTGTGGTGGGGAAGGAATTAGTGGTAGTGGTGGGGAAGGATTAGTGGTAGGTGGTGGGAAGGAATTAGTGGTAGTGGTGGGGAAGGAATTAGTGGTAGTGGTGGGGAAGGATTTAGTGGTAGTGGTTAGTGGTGGGGATGGGAGGAAATGTGGTGGTGGTGATGGGGGTAGTGTGTGGTAAGAGGTGGGGGTTTTGTGGTACTGGTGGGGGATAATAGTTGTGGTGGAGGGTAGGAGATTGGGGAAGGATTTTGTGTTGGAAGGAAGTTGTTGAATATTGTGAGGATTAAGAACGTGTCAACTGTGGGGAACATTAATAGGTATATAAAGACGAAGGTTGTGTGGAGGTAAGACCAGTGGTGAAAGTTAGGTGGTATTGCGGAAACGTTTGCTACAAGCCTTTTGCAGAGGTGAAGATAGGTAGAGGTGAAGAATGATGTATTCAGTCCATCACCCTTGATGGTAGTGAGGTGGCAGTCCCAGCTGGGGGGGGAAGACTTTTGTTCCGTAGTCTGGAACAAGGAACTTGAAGTGAGAATATAGAGACTTATATACTGCCGGAAGGTAAGATGTAGGACGCATGTAGAAACAATACTGTAATCATTGAGAGGTCAGGTACCTCTCAGATTCAACCATTCTCATTTGTAGAAGTTGTCCAAAGTGTTTTGTGTTCTGTACCAAGATACCATGTACAACAGTTGGGAGTCTTTATTGGTAAAACGTTTCTCTTACAGTAGGTTTCTTCAGTCATATACAGAGGCAGCAGGTGTAGGGAAATAAAGACGTAGTCAGTCCAACTTTGGAGAATAGGTATTTGAGATGGTCAGTCCCTCAGCCTGGAGAAGAGTTCGTCGTTCCAGACCATGGAGCTGGACTCTTCTCCAGGCTGAGGGACTGACCCTGCACATCTGGATTTCCCCACTAGACCATGGTAGCTGGACTCTTCTCCAGGCTGCAGGGATGACCATCTTGTTCCAGACCATGGAGATGGACTCTCACAGGCTGGGGACTGACACCTTGTTCCAGACCATGGAGCTGGATTCTCTCAGTGGTCATTTCCAGACAGGCGCTGATTCAGGTGAGGGAATGACCACCTGTGTCCAGCCCATGGAGCTGGAACTCTTCTCCAGGCTGAGGGACTGACCATCTTGTTCCAGACCATGGAGCTGGACTCTTCTCCAGGCTGAGGGACTGACCACCTTGTTCCAGACCATGGAGCTGACTTTCTCCAGGGGACGCCATCTGTCGAGAGCTGGACTCTTCTCCAGGCTGAGGGACTGACCACTTGTTCCAGACCGGAGCTGAACTCTTCTCCAGGCTGAGGGACTGACCACTTGTTCCAGACCATGGAGCTGAACTCTTCTCCTTGCTGAGGGACTGACCACTTGTTCCAGACCATGGAGCTGGACTCTTCTCCAGCTGAGGGACTGACCATCTTGTTCCAGACCTGGAGCTGACTCTCTCCAGGCTGAGGGACTGACACCTTGTTCAGACCATGGAACTGAACTCTTCTCCAGGCAGAGGACTGACCACCTTGTTCCAGACCATGGAGCTGAACTCTTCTCCAGGCTGAGGGACTGAACACCTTGTTCCAGACCATGGAACTGAACTCTTCTCCAGGCTGAGGGACTGAACACCTTGTTCCAGACCATGGACTGAGAGGAGACTACCACCTGCAGAGAGTGAGAACCACCTGAGAGAGAACCAGAGAGAGAGAGAGAGAGAGAGAGAGAGAGAGAGCCAGAGAGAGAGAATCAGAGAAAAGCAAGGTAGAGCGAGTCAGTCTAGACACGATCCAGTAAGTTTGAACTGAGGTGTTTTGGGGTTTGTAGACTTATCCCTCCTTACCCTCTAAAAAATTTTGAATTAAAATATTACACACTGCTTCCCCTTACAGGCTAGTTGAATTAAGTCGACTGTCACACAACACACACACACACACAACACACACACACCAAACACACACAACACCACACACACACACACACCAACAACACACACCAACCCCAAAGGCTGAGAAAATTGTTACCTATCTGGTATATTTCTTTTCCCCTCTTCTTTCTTGTCCTTTGGATTTGCATGATAAAGCCATTTTGGGAGGGCGAAACGTCTACAAAAGTACCGATATTGCACATGTCTTAATTTTTCTTGATATCACATTGTACAATTCTGCAGGTATATGAATGTTAAAATATCAAAATGTTGATTCCAAAGGGACACCACTACATGAAAGCGTTGGTTTATCTTCGAAACGTTCCGCCTACACAGCAGGCTTCTTTAGTCGAGTACAGAAAAGTACTCGACTTGAACCATACCGGAATACAAAACAGAAAGGTGTAAGGTAATCAGTCCCTCAGCCTGATGAACTGAACACATCGACTCCAGGCTGAGAGATTGATTACCTCAAATTCCACCTCTCCTTTCACCTTCCTGCTTTGTTTTGGACTGATGAAGCTACTGTGTGGCGAAACGTTTCTTCAATAAAGATTCCCATATGTTCAATAAGTGTCTCAATCTTCAACTTGTCGCCTTTTCTTAAACATTTACCATTTGTTTCCACATTTAAGTGTATTAAAGGAAACGTATCACGCCGAGTGGCCTTTTTCAGTCCTAATGAACCCACTCGTGACGAAACCTTTCGTATAATAAATGTCCTGAACTATACACAAGTGTCTTTTTCCAAATCTTGTTGGTATCAGAGGACCATTTTTCTGGAAAGTGACAGTTGATTCTTGTTTAGATAATGTAACTGATAATTAAAATGGCAGCAGCCCACTACAAGTGTTAGAAAATGGCAGCAGCCCACTACAAGTCTTAGAAAATGGCAGCAACCCACTACAAGTCTTAGAAAATGGCAGCAGCCACTACAAGTTTTGAAGATGGCCAGCCCCACTACAAGTCTTAGAAATGGCAGCAACCTCTACAGTCTTGAAATGGACAGCCACTACAAGGTTAGAAGATGGGCGAACCCACTACATGTCTAGAAAATGGCAGCAGCCCACTACAAGTGTTAGAAAATGGCAGCAGCCCACTACAAGTGTTAGAAAATGGCAGCAGCCCACTACAAGTGTTAGAAAATGGCAGCAGCCCACTACAAGTGTTAGAAAATGGCAGCAGCCCACTACAAGTGTTAGAAAATGGCAGCAACCCACTACAAGTGTTAGAAGATGGCAGCAGCCCACTACAAGTGTTAGAAAATGGCAGCAGCCCATACAAAGGTTGAAAAAATGGCAAGCAGCCCACTACAGTGTTTGAGAAATGGCAGCAGCCATCAAGTTTTAGAAAATGGAAAGCACCCCGCTACAAGTGTTAGAAAATGGCAGCAGCCCACTACAAGTGTTAGAAAATGGCAGCAGCCCACTACAAGTGTTAGAAAATGGCAGCAGCCCACTACAAGTGTTAGAAAATGGCAGCAGCCCACTACAAGTGCTAAAAGACGGCAGCAGCACTTTACGCCAGTGCCAAATAATATTTTAAAATCTCTATTCCCCACTTTCTGCTAACCCACAATCAACTCCCTCCCCAACCCTTCTCCTCCCCGCTCCCTAACCCCTCCCCCAAGAAGTCCTCCCCACCGTAATTATAACCTAGTCATCAGTAGAAGAGAATTATAACAATCTGCCTGGCCGCCTCTCCAGGATCCGTCATCACTGCGTTATTGACAGGCCAGGTGAGGATGCTGACCCAGCATCCTACCCCAAATCTCATTATCCAGCCATCCATCTCCCCTCTCCTCCTATGAGAACACGTGGCTGGGATGCTAGAGCTTTCTAATTGGTTGGCACTTGATAGGCCAGGTGAGGATGCTGACCCAGCATCCTACCCCAAATCTCATTATCCAGCCATCCATCTCCCCTCTCCTCCAATGAGAACACGTGGCTGGGATGCTGGAGCTTTCAAATTTGGTTGGCACTTGATGGGCCCAGGTGAGGATGCTGCCCCAGCATCCTACCCCAAATTCATTACCCAGCATCCATCTCCCCTCTCCTCCAATGAGAACACGTGGCTGGGATGCTGGAGCTTTCTAATTGGTTGGCACTTGATAGGCCAGGTGAGGATGCTGACCCAGCATCCTACCCCAAATCTCATTATCCAGCCATCCATCTCCCCTCTCCTCCTATGAGAACACGTGGCTGGGATGCTAGAGCTTTCTAATTGGTTGGCACTTGATAGGCCAGTTGAGGATGCATCCTACCCCAAATCTCATTATCCAGCCATCCATCTCCTCTCTCCTCCTATGAGAACACGTGGCTGGGATGCTAGAGCTTTCTAATTGGTTGGCACTTGATAGGCCAGTTGAGGATGCTGACCCAGCATCCTACCCCAAATCTCATTATCCAGCCATCCATCTCCCCTCTCCTCCTATGAGAACACGTGGCTGGGATGCTGGAGCTTTCTAATTGGTTGGCACTTGATGACAGCTCAAAATGGAGACAACCCCATATTGCCCTGGTAGTTAGGATTTGATATTATAGGTAATTTTTACGTTTTTGTTGGAGATAAATACGTAAGGCTCGTCAGGAAACAGGACAAGTGTTTCCCAACGTGGGTCAGGATGACCTGCCGTTGGAGATTTTGGTCATCTGACCGAGGCCTTCCGCTGGCTTACTGGTCCACCCCTTTAAAAATTAAGGGTTTAAGTAGATTGCTGAAAATAGATGGTATAAAATAGACACGATGGAAAAATACACAAATGCAGTGAAATGCGATCCTTTATTAACAGCGTTTCGCCCACACACTGAGCTTTACCAAGTTACAGATTTGTGGGCGAAACGTAGTGTATTTTTAGGCCGTTTTTGTTAGGTGAAGGACCTAATGTGCTACCAATATTTTTTGGCATTTTATTATGGCAACGTTTCGCTCTCCAGGAGCTTCAAGCCTTCTCACTCCTGGAGAGCGAAACGTCGTAACAAAAAACTGTCACATATGTTACACATTTCTTAAGTTCGGCAGATGTTTTTTTCTGATGAATAAGACACGTGCAACACCTGTATGATATATAAGACACGTGCAACACCTGTATGATATATAAGACACGTGCAACACCTGTATGATATATAAGACACGTGCAACACCTGTATGATATATAAGACACGTGCAACACCTGTATGATATATAAGACACGTGCAACACCTGTATGATATATAAGACACGTGCAACACCTGTATGATATATAAGACACGTGCAACACCTGTATGATATATAAGACACGTGCAACACCTGTATGATACATAAGACCGTGCAACACCTGTATGATATAAAGACCGTGCAACACCTGTATGATATATAAGACACGTGCAACACCTGTATGATATATAAGACACGTGCAACACCTGGGTATGATAAATAATACACGTGCAACACCTGGGTATGATAAATAATACACGTGCAACACCTGGGTATGAATAATACACGTGCAACACCTGGTTATGATATATAAGACACGTGCAAAAACCTGTATGATATAAGACACGTGCAACACCTGGTAAGATAATAAGACACGTGCAACACCGTACGATATATAAGCACGTGCAACACCCGGGTATGATATATAAGACACGTGCAACACCTGTATGATATATAAGACACGTGCAACACCTGGGTATGATAATACACGTGCAACACCTGTGTATGATAAATAATACACGTGCAACACCTGGGAATGATAAATAATACTCGTGGAACACCTGTATGATATATAAGACACGTGCAACACCTGTATGATATATAAGAACGTGCAAACCTGATGATATATAAGACACGTGCAAACCCTGTATGATATATAAGCACGTGCAACACCTGTATGAAAATTATTTAAGACACGTGCAAAAACCGTATGATATATAAGACACGTGCAACACCTGTATGATATATAAGACACGTGCAACACCTGTATGATATATAAGACACGTGCAACACCTGTATGATATATAAGACACGTGCAACACCTGTGTATGATATATAGACACGTGCAACACCTGTATGATATATAAGCACGTTTCAACAAACCCGTATGATAATAGACCCCGGCAACACCTGGGTATGATAAATAATACACGTGCAACACCTGGGTATGATAAATAATACACGTGCAACACCTGGGTATGATAAATAATACACGTGCAACACCTGGGTATGATATATAAGACACGTGCAACACCTGTATGATATATAAGACACGTGCAACACCTGTAATGATTATAAAGCACGTGCAACACCTGATGTATATAAGACACGTGCAACACCTGGGTATGATAATACACGTGCAACACCTGGGTATGATAAATAATACACGTGCAATACCTGGGAATGATAAATAATACTCGTGCAACACCTGTATGATATATAAGACACGTGCAACACCTGTATGATATATAAGACACGTGCAACACCTGTATGATATATAAGACACGTGCAACACCTGTATGATATAAAGACACGTGCAACACCTGTATGATAAGGACCGTGCAACACCTGTATGATATAAGACACGTGCAACACCTGTATGAATAATAAGACACGTGGAACACCTGTATGTATATAAGACACGTGCAACACCCGTATGATTATAAGAACGTGCAACACCTGTATGTATATTTAAGACACGTGGGAACCACCTGTATGATATAAAACACGTGCAACACCTGGGTATGATAAATAATACACGTGCAACACCTGGGTATGATAAATAATACACGTGCAACACCTGGGTATGATAAATAATACACGTGCAACACCTGGGTATGATAAATAATACACGTTTCAACACCTGGGTATGATAATAATACACGTGCAACACCTGGGTATGATAAATAATACACGTGCACCACCTGGGTAGATATTAACCGTGCAACACCTGTTATGATAAAAAGACACGTGAACACCTGATGATATATAAGACACGTGCAACACCTGGGATGATATATAAGACACGTGCAACACTGTGTATGATTACAAGTGCACACCTGGGTATGATAAATACCGTTCAATACCTGGGAATGATAAATAAACTCGTGCCCAAACACCTGTATGATATATAAGACACGGCAACAAACCCGTATATTATAAGACACCCTGCAACACCTGTATGATAAATAAGACACGTGCAACACCTGTATTATATAAGAAAACGTGCAACACCTGTATGATATATAAGCACGTGCAAGACCCGTATGATATATAAGACCCGTGCAACACCTGTATGTATATAAGACACGTGCAACACCTGTATGATATATAAGACACGTGCAACACCTGTTTTGATTATAAGACACGTGCAACACCTGTATGATATAATAAGACACGTGCAACACCCGTATAATATATAAGACGTGCAACACCTGTATGATAATAAGCACGTGCAAACCTGTATGATAATAAGACACGTACAACACCTGTATAAAATATAGACCGTGGGAACACCTGTATGATATATAAGACACGTGCAACACCTGGGTATGATAAATATCTCGTGCAACACCTGCGAATGATAAATAATCTCGTTTCAACACCTGGGTATGGTAAATAATACTCGTGCAACACTTGGGTATGATAAATAATACTCGTGCAACACCTGGGTATGTAAATATCACGTGCAACACCTGGGTATGGGAAATAATACTCGTGCAACACGGGTATGGTAAATAATACTCGTTTCAACACCTGGGTATGTAATTATACTGTGCAAAAACCTGGGTATGGTAATAATACCGTGCAACACCTGGGTATGATAAATAATACTCGTGCAACACCTGGGTATGGTAAATAATACTCGTGCAACACCTGGGTATGATAAATAATACTCGTGCAACACCTGGGTATGGTAAATAAAACACGTGCAACACCTGGGTATGGTAAATAAAACACGTGCAACACCTGGGTATGATAAATAATACCGTGGGAACCCTGGGTTTTGGTAAATAATACACGTGCAACACCTGGTACGATAAATATACTCGTGCAACACCTGGGTATGGTAAATAATACACGTTTCAAACACTGGGTATGTAAATTTAAAACTCGTGCAACACCTGGGTTGATAAATAATACTCGTGCAACACCCGGGTTGATTTAAAAAATACTGTGCAACACCTGGGTATGGTAAATAATACTCGTGCAACACCTTGGGTATGATAAATAATACAGTGCAACACCTGGGTATGATAAATAAAACACGTGCAACCTGGGTATGATAAATAATACTCGTGCAACACCTGGAATGATAAATAATCTCGTGCAACACCTGGGTATGTAAATAATACTCGTGAAACCGGGTATGATAAAATAATTTCTCGTTTCAACCCCCTGGGTATGATAATAATACTCGTGCAACACCTGGGTATGATAAATAATACACGTGCAAAAACCTGGGTATGATAAATAATACTCGGGGGCAACACCTGGAATGATAAATAAAACTTGTGCAACACCCGGGTATGATGATAATACTCGTGCAACACCTGGGTATGATAAATAATATTTGTGCAACCACCCGGGTATGATAAAAAATACTCGTGCAACACCTGGGTATGATAAAATGATACTCGTTCAACACCTGGTATGATAAATAATACTCGTGCAACACCTGGGAAGATAATACTGTGCAAAAACCTGGGTATGATAAATAATACTCGTGCAACACCTGGGTTATGATAAAATAATACTCGTGCAAAAACCTGGGTATGATAAATACTGTGCAACACCTGGGTATGATAAAAAATAACGTGCAACACCTGGGTATGATAAATAATATCGTGCAAACCTGGTATGATAAATTAATTTCACGTGCAACACCTGGGTATATAATTAATACACGTGCAAACACCTGGGTAGGGTAAATAATACTGTGCAACACCTGGGTATGATAAATAATACTCGTGCAACACCTGGGTATAATAAATAATACTCGTGCAACACCTGGGTATGATAAATAAAACTCGTGCAACACCTGGGTATGATAAATAATACTCGTGCAACACCTGAGAATGATAAATAATACTCGTTCAACACCTGGGTATGATAAATAATACTCGTGCAACACCTGGGAATGATAAATAGTACTCGTGCAACACCTGGGAATGATAAATAATATTCGTGCAACACCTGGGTATGATAATACTCGTGCAACACCTGGGTATGATAATACACGTGCAACACCTGGGTATAAATAATACTCGTGCAACACCTGGGTATGATAAATAATACTCGTGCAACACCTGGGTATGATAAATAATACTCGTGCAACACCTGGGTATGATAAATAATACTCGTGCAACACCTGGGTATAAATAATACTCGTGCAACACCTGGGTATGATAATACACGTGCAACACCTGTTATAAATAATACACGTGCAACACCTGGGTATAAATAATACTCGCGCAACACCTGGGTATGATAATACTCGTGCAACACCTGGGTATGATAATACTCGTGCAACACCTGGGTATGATAATACTCGTGCAACACCTGGGTATGATAATACTCGTGCAACACCTGGGTATAAATAATACTCGTGCAACACCTGGGTATGATAAATAATACTCGTGCAACGCCTGGGTATGATAAATAATACTCGTGCAACGCCTGGGTATGATAAATAATACTCGTGCAACACCTGGGTATGATAAATAATACTCGTGCAACGCCTGGGTATGACTCTGCAACCCTGGGTAGATAAATAACATCGTGCAACACCTGGGTATGATAAATAACACTCGTGCAACACCTGGGTATGATAAATAACACTCGTGTAACACCTGGGTATGATGAATAATACTCGTGCATCACCTGGGTATGATAAATAACACTCGTGTAACACCTGGGTATGATGAATAATACTCGTGCAACACCTGGGTATGATAAATAACACTCGTGCAACACCTGGGTATGATGAATAATACACGTGTGTTACATAAAACGCTATTTCTAATAATCTTAGAGATCTCCAGGTAATACTAGAAAGGACTGCCCTTCTAGCATCCAGCCTGTTACTGGGTTTTCGTAACAAGTAGTCAGTATCCTTGTCCAATTATCCATTAAAATTCAGTATTATTCAATAGTGCTTCAGGATTACAACTGGTAGGCTACTAACTAGAGAAATTAAAATTTAATAAATTTATTAATAACAAAAATGTCTAGGAGGCATTAGATGAAAGTAATTAAATAATCAATTGAATATAATATAGGATACAGTTCCTACACTTCTCTCGTGTACAAAATTTATTGTGCTGAAAGCACATATCCATTTATTTCTTAAGTACCGTCTGTAATTTACTTAATAAGATATTACAAATATTGTATGAAGTTTGTGTGTAGTTTGTGAGTGCTCTAAGTAGTTCGTTATGGTCTCAAAATCAACTAGACTTAACTAGTGACAAAGTCCTACAAACTAACTTCTTGACCAACTGGCTATCAGAACATCTGCTTGAACAATAAAAAGAACCTAAGCCAATAGCAATTTTAACAAGCAACTGCGACAAGAATCAGGAAACAAGGAGATAATATAACGACACTAAGTAGGGACCATCAGCATCCTCCCCCAAAAGTCACAAAACTCCCATACTACTGGAATCTAAGTTCAGCATAAAAATACCGACTGTGAAATACACAGATACAAGTAAAGTTTATTGTCAGAAGCTACAGCTCAGAACTGAGTTACTCAGAGTGTCAAATGAGCACACAACCTCAATACAACGTCCGAAATAACTAAGTTTATACAATGTTCTGTAAAACAGAGTTCTACGGAAAAACAACAAGAATAATGAGAACAAGAGACGATCTTCCCAAAGAAGGGCCAATAAGGGGAGAGTTAGGCATGTCTTGTCAGGAGTAGACAACCACCATGAGAGTCTAGACCAGACTGAATACTTCGGGGGAGGTGAGAGACACCCCCCTCTACACGTGATTAGCTCTGTGGACGGGTTGCTGCCAGCAACACGAAACCCGGCAGAGTAACGAGCCACGAGCGATAATTACAGTAGTTAGACAATAAAGGCTTGAATGAGCATTTGAATAATATATATATATTGTTACATCCTACCTAACAAAAACTAAGTCAAATAATAATATAAAGAAATATATATACGATTTAGCTAATTATCGCAAATAAGCAATATAAAATTATACGAAAGTAATAACATTATATATAATATAATACATTTGCCATTCGGGTTGCATCATCGGCAACACCTGGAATATTAAATAATACACGTGCAACACCTGGGTATGATAAATAATACACGTGCAACACCTGGGTATGATAAATAATACACGTGCAACACCTGGGTATGATAAATAATACTCGTGCAACACCTGGGAATGATAAATATACTCGTGCAACACCTGTATGATATATAAGACACGTGCAACACCTGGGTATGATAAATAATACTCGTGCAACACCTGGGTATGATAAATAATACTCGTGCAACACCTGGGTATGATAAATAATACTCGTGCAACACCTGGGTATGATACATAATACACGTGCAACACATGGGTATGATAAATAATACTCGTGCAACACCTGGGAATGATAAATAATACTCGTGCAACACCTGTATGATATATAAGACACGTGCAACACCTGGGTATGATAAATAATACTCGTGCAACACCTGGGTATTATTAATACTCGTGCAACACCTGGGTATGATAAATGATACTCGTGCAACACATGGGTATGATAAATAATACTCGTGCAACACCTGGGAATGATAAATAATATTCGTGCAACACCTGGGTATGATAAATAATGCTCGTGCAACTCCTGGGAATGATAAATAATACTCGTGCAACACCTGGGAATGATAAATAATACTCGTGCAACACCTGGGTATGATAAATAATACTCGTGCAACACCTGGGAATGATAAATAATACTCGTGCAACCACCGGGGAAGGGTTTAAATATTAAACTCGTGCAACACCGGGTATGATAAATAATACTCGTGCAACACCTGGGTATGATAAATAATACTCGTGCAACACCTGGGTATGATAAATACTCGTGCAACACCTGGGTATGATAAATAATACTCGTGCAACACCTGGGTATGATAAATAATACTCGTACAACATTTGGGTATGAAAAATAATACTCGTGCAACACCTGGGTATGATAAATAATACACGTGCAACACCTGGGTATGATAAATAATACTCGTGCAACACCTGGGTATGATAAATAATACTCGTGCAACACCTGGGTATGAAAAATAAGACACGTGCAACACCGGGGAAATGATAAATAATACTCGTGCAACACCGGGGTATGATAAAAAATACACGTGCAACACCTGGGTATGATAAATAACCCCGTGCAACCCCTGGGTATGATAAATAATACTCGTGCAACACCTGGGTATGATAAATAAACACGTGCAACACCTGGTATGATAAATATACTCGTGAAAACACCGGGGTATGATAAATAATACTCGTGCAACACCTGGGTATGATAAATAATATTCGTGCACCACCTGGGTATGATAAATAATACACGTGCAACACCTGGGTATGATAAATAATACTCGTGCAACACCTGGGTATGATAAATAATACACGTGCAACACCTGGGTATGATAAATAAACTCCCGTGCAACACCTGGGTATGATAAATAATACCCGTGCAACACCTGGGTATGATAAATAAGACACGTGCAACACCTGGGTATGATAAATAATACTCGTGCAACACCTGGGTATGTTTAAATAATACTCGTGCAACACCTGGTATGAATAAATAATACTCGTGCAAACCGGGGTAGATAAATAATACACGTGCAACACCTGGATATATAAATAATACTCGTGCAACACCTGGGTATGATAAATAATACACGTGCAACACCTGGGTATGATAAATAATACTCGTGCAACACCTGGGTATGATAAATAATACTCGTGCAACACCTGGGTATGATAAATAAGACACGTGCAACACCTGGGTATGATAAATAATACTCGTGCAACACCTGGTTTATGATAAATAATCCTCGTGCAAACACCTGGGTATGATAATAATACTCGTGCAACACCTGGGTATGATAAATAATACTCGTGAAAACACCTGGGTATGATAAATAATCTCGTGCAACACCTGGGTATGATAAATAATACTCGTGAAAACACCTGGGTATGATAAATAATACTCGTGCAACACCTGGGTATGATAAATAATACTCGTGCAACACCTGGGAATGATAAATAATACTCGTTCAACACCTGGGTATGATAAATAATACTCGTGCAACACCTGGGAATGATAAATAATATTCGTGCAACACCTGGGTATGATAATACTCGTGCAACATCTGGGTATGATAATACACGTGCAACACCTGGGTATAAATAATACTCGTGCAACACCTGGGTATGATAAATAATACTCGTGCAACACCTGGGTATGATAATACACGTGCAACACCTGTTATAAATAATACACGTGCAACACCTGGGTATAAATAATACTCGCGCAACACCTGGGTATGATAATACTCGTGCAACACCTGGGTATGATAATACTCGTGCAACACCTGGGTATGATAATACTCGTGCAAGACCTGGGTATAAATAATACTCGTGCAACACCTGGATATGATAATACACGTGCAACACCTGGGTATGATAATACTCGTGCAAAACCTGGGTATAAATAATACTCGTGCAACACCTGGGTATGATAAATAATACTCGTGCAACGCCTGGGTATGATAAATAATACTTTTGCAACGCCGGGGTTTATGATAAATAATACTCGTGCAACACCTGGGTAATGATAAATAATACTCGTGCAACACCTGGGTATGATAAATAATACTCGTGCAACACCTGGGTATGATAAATAATACTCGTGCAACACCTGGGAATGATAATACTCGTGTAACACCTGGGTATGATAAATAATACTCGTGCAACACCTGGGTATGATAAATAATACTCGTGCAACGCCTGGGTATGATAATACTCGTGAAAACCTGGGGAATGAAATAATACTCGTGCAACACCTGGGTATGATAAATATACTCGGCAACACCTGGGTATGATAAATAATACTCGTGCAACGCCTGGGTATGATAAATAATACTCGCGCAACACCTGGGTATGATAATACTCGTGCAACACCTGGGTATGATAAATAATACTCGTGCAACGCCTGGGTATGATAAATAATACTCGCGCAACACCTGGGTATGATAATACTCGTGCAACACCTGGGTATGATAAATAATACTCGTGCAACACCTGGGTATGATAGATAATACTCGTGCAACACCTGGGAATGATAATACTCGTGCAACGCCTGGGTATGATAAATAATACTCGTGCAACACCTGGGTATGATAAATAATGCTCGTGCAACGCCTGGGTATGATTAATAATACTCGTGCAACACATGCGTATGATAAATAATCGTGCAACGCCTGGGTATGATAAATAATACTCGTGAAACCCACCGGGGTTTATGATAAATAATACTCGTGCAACACCTGGGTATAAATAATGCTCGTGCAACGCCTGGGTATGATAAATAATACTCGTGCAACACCTGGGTATGATTAATACACGTGCAACACCTGGTATGATAAATAATAGTGCAACACCTGGGTATGATGAATAATACTCGTGCAACACCTGGGTATGATAAATAATACTCGTGCAACACCTGGGTACGATAATACTCGTGCAACACCTGGGTATGAGGAGTAATACTCGTGCAACACCTGGGTATGATAAATAATACTCGTGCAACACCTGGGTATGAGGAGTAATACTCGTGCAACACCTGGGTACGATAAATAATACTCGTGCAACACCTGGGTATGAGGAGTAATACTCGTGCAACACCTGGGTATGATAAATAATACTCGTGCAACACCTGGGTATGAGGAGTAATACTCGTGCAGCACCTGAGTATGATAAATAATACTCGTTCAACACCTGGGTATGATTAATACTCGTGCAGCACCTGGGTATGATAAATAATACTCGTGAAACACCCGGTAGAAGAATAATACTCGTGCAACACCTGGGTATGATAAATAATACTCGTGCAACACCTGGGTATGATAAATAACACTCGTGCAACACCTGGGTATGATAAATAACACTCGTGTAACACCTGGGTATGATGAATAATACTCGTGCAACACCTGGGTATGATAAATAACACTCGTGCAACACCTGGGTATGATAAATAACACTCGTGTAACACCTGGGTATGATGAATAATACTCGTGCAGCACCTGAGTATGATAAATAATACTCGTTCAACACCTGGGTATGATTAATACTCGTGCAGCACCTGGGTATGATAAATAATACTCGTGCAACACCCGGGTATGAAGAATAATACTCGTGCAACACCTGGGTATGATAAATAACACTCGTGCAACACCTGGGTATGATAAATAACACTCGTGCAACACCTGGGTATGATAAATAACACTCGTGCAACACCTGGGTATGATGAATAATACACGTGTGTTACAAAAAACGCTATTTCTAAAAGCTTAGAGATCTCCAGGTAATACTAGAAAGGACTGCCCTTCTAGCATCCAGCCTGTTACTGGGTTTTCGTAACAAGTAGTCAGTATCCTTGTCCAATTATCCATTAAAATTCAGTATTATTCAATAGTGCTTCAGGATTACAACTGGTAGGCTACTAACTAGAGAAATTAAAATTTAATAAATTTATTAATAACAAAAATGTCTAGAGGCATTAGATGAAAGTAAATTAAATTAATCAATTGAATATAATATAGGATACAAGTTCCTACACTTCTCTCGTGTACAGAAATATTGTGCTGAAAGCACATATCACATTTATAATTCTTAAGTACCGTCTGGTACATTAACATTTAATAAGATATTACAAATATGTGTAAGTAAGTTTGTGTGTATGTTTGTGAGTGCTCTAAGTAGTTCGTTATGTCTCAAAACTCAACTAGACTTAACTAGTGACAAAGTCCTCACAAACTAACTTCTTGACCAACTGGCTATCAGAACAGTCTGCTTGAACAATAAAAAGAACGCTAAGCCCAATAGCAATATAACAAGCAACTGCGACACAGAATCAGGAACAAGGAGATAATATAACGACACTAAGTAGGGACCATCAGCAGATCCTCCACAAAAGTCACAAAACTCCCATACTACTGAATCTAAGTTCAGCATAAGAAAATACCCGACTGTGATAATACACAGATACAAGTACAAGTTATGTCAGAAGCTACAGCTCAGAACCTGAGTTACTCAGAGTGTCTATGAGACACACAACCTCAATACAACGTCGAAAATAACTAAGTCTATACAATGTTCTGTGAACAGAGTTCTACGGAACTAACAAGAATAATGAGACAAGAGACGATCTTCCAAGAAGGGCCAATAAGGGAGAGTTAGGCATGTCTTGTCAGGAGTACGTCCAACCACCATGAGAGTCTAGACCAGACTGAATACTTCAGGGGAGGTGAGGACACCCCCCCTCTATCACGTGATAGCTCTGTGGACAGTTGCTGCCCAGCAACACCGAGAAGCCGGCAGAGTAACGAGCCACGAGCGATAATTACAGTAGTTAGACAATCAAGGCTTGAACTGAGCACTGAATAATATATATATATATGTTACATCCTACCTAACAATATAACTAAGTCAAATAATAATATAAAGCAATATATATACGATTTAGCTATTATCGCAAATATAAGCAATATAAAATTATACGAAAAGGTAATATACATTATATATATATATATACATTGTGACCCATTCAGGGGTTGCATCATCGTGCAACACCTGGGTATGATAAATAATACACGTGCAACACCTGGGTATGATAAATAATACACGTGCAACACCTGGGTATGATAAATAATACTCGTGCAACACCTGGGAATGATAAATAATACTCGTGCAACACCTGTATGATATATAAGACACGTGCAACACCTGGGTATGATAAATAATACTCGTGCAACACCTGGGTATGATAAATAATACTCGTGCAACACCTGGGTATGATAAATAATACTCGTGCAACACCTGGGTATGATAAATAATACACGTGCAACACATGGGTATGATAAATAATACTCGTGCAACACCTGGTATTATTAATACTCGTGCAACACCTGGGTATGATAAATAATACTCGTGCAACACCTGGGTATGATAAATAATACTCGTGCAACACCTGGGTATGATAAATAATACTCGTGCAACACCTGGGTATGATAAATAAGACACGTGCAACACCTGGGTATGATAAATAAGACACATGCAACACCTGGGTATGATAAATAAGACACATGCAACACCTGGGTTTGATTAAATTAAGACCACGTGCAACACTTGGTATGATAATAAGACACATGCAAACACCCTAGGTATGATTAAGACACATGCAAACACCTGGGTATGATAAAATAGACACATGCAAAATCTGGGTTGATTGATTAATAAGACTTGCAAAACATGGGTATGATTAATAAGGACATAGCAACACCTGGCGTATGATAAAATAAGACCACATGCAACACCTGCGTATATGATTAAAATAAGTCACATGCAACATGGGTATGATAAAAAGACACATGCAACACCTGGGTATGATAAATAAGACACATGCAACACCTGGGTATGATTAAGACGCATGTAACACCTGGGTATGATAAATAAGACACATGCAACACCTGGGTATGATAAATAAGACACATGCAACACCTGGGTATGATTAAGACGCATGTAACACCTGGGTATGATAAATAAGACATATGCAACACCTGGGTATAATATATAAGACATATGCAACACCTGGGTATGATTTATGACGCATGTAAACACCTGGGTTATGATAATAAGACATATGACAACACCTGGGTATGATAAATAAGACATATGCAACACCTGGGTATGATAAATAAGACACATGCAACACCTGGGTATGATAAATAAGACACATGCAACACCTGGGTATGATAAATAAGACACATGCAACACCTGGGTATGATTAAGACGCATGTAACACCTGGGTATGATAAATAAGACATATGCAACACCTGGGTATGATAAATAAGACATATGCAACACCTGGGTATGATAAATAAGACATATGCAACACCTGGGTATGATAAATAAGACACTATGCAACACCTGGGTATGATAAATAGGACACATGCAACACTTGGGTATGATGAATAAGACACATGCAACACCTGGGTATGATAAATAAGACACATGCAACATCTGTTATGATAAAATAATGACAACATGCAAACCTGGGTTATGATAAATAGCACGTGCAACACCTGGGTAGATAAATAAGACACATGACAACACCTGGTGTATGATAAATAAGGACACTGGCAAACTCATGGGTTTGATAAATAAGACATATGCAAACAACTGGTACTGATAAAATAAGACATATGCAACACTGGGTATGATAAATAAAAATATTGCAACACCTGGGTATGATAAATAAGACACATGCAACACCTGGGTATGATAAATAAGACACATGCAACACCTGGGTATGATAAATAAGACACATGCAACACCTGGGTATGATTAGAGCATTGTATCACCTGGGTGGATAAATAAGGACTTATGCAACACCTATGGGTATGATAAATATGACATATGGCAACACCTGGGTTATGTTAAAATAAGAACATTTGCAACTCCTGGGTATGATAAATAAGTCATGTGCAACACCTTGGTTTTGATAAATAAGACAATGCAAGCACATGGGTTTGATAAATAGGACACATGCATCACCTGGGTATGATAAATAATACTCGTGCAACAACTGGGTATGATAACTTTAAGTCACGTGGAACACCTGGGTATGATAAATATTCACGAGAACAACCTGTTGTAAGCTAAATAATACTCGTGCAACGCCCTGGAATGATATATAAGAATCGTGCAACACACTGGGTATGATAAATAAGGGGAGGGGGGTGGGGTGGGGGGGGACACATGAATCACCTGGGTATGATATATAAAGAAACATGCAACACTGGACTATGATAAATTAAGACACATGCAACACTGGGTATGATAAATAAGGACACATGCAACACCTGGGTATGATAAAATAAGACACGTGCAACACCTGGGTATGTATATAAGACAGTGCAACCACCTTGGTATGATAAATAAGACACATGCAACACCTGGGTATGGATTGAGGACAAATGCAACACTGGGGTATGATAAATAGACACATGCTACTATGGGTAAGATTAATAAGACATGCAAAACCTGGGATGATAATATGACATATGCAAAAACTGGGTATGATAACTAAGACAAATGCAACACCTGGGTATGATAAATAAGTTCCACATTGCAACACCTGGGTATGATAAGACACATGCAACACCTGGGTATGATAAATAAGACACATGCAACACCTGGGTATGATTAAGACGCATGTAACACCTGGGTATGATAAATAAGACACATGCAACACATGGGTATGATTTAATAAGACACATGCAACACCTGGTTATGATTAAGACGCATGTAACCCTGGGTTTGTAAATAGACGCTATGCAACACCTGGGATATAATATATAAGCATATGCAACGCCTGGGTATGATTAAGACGCATGAAACACCTGGGTATTGATAAATAGACATATTGCAACCTGGGTATGATAAATAAGAATATGCAACACCTGGGTGGATAAAATAAGTATCTTGCAACACCTGGGTATGATAAATAAGACACATTGCAACACTTGGGTATGATGAATAAGACACATGCTACACTGGCGCTATGATAAAATAAGGACACATGCAACACCTGGTTATGATAAATAAGGACACATGCAACACCTGGGTATGATAAATAAGACACGTGCAACACCTGGGTATGATAAATAAGACACATGCACACTCCTGGGGTATGATAAATAAGACACATGCAACACTGGTTATGATAAAAATAAGACACATGGCAACCTGGGTATGATAATAAGCACGAGCAACCTGGGTATGATAAATAAGACACATGCATCACCTGGGTATGATAATTAAGACACATGCCTCCTGGGTATGAATAAATTAAGACATATGCAACAACCTGGGGTTATGATAAATATGAATATGCAACACCTGGGTTATGATAAAATAAAACATAGACAACACATGGGTACGTTAAAATAAAGACAATGCAACACTGGGTATGATAAATAAGAACACATGCAACACCTGGTAGTTATGATAAATAAGACACATGCAACACCTGGGTATGATTAAGACGCATGTAACACCTGGGTATGATAAATAAGACATATGCAACACCTGGGTATGATAAATAAGACATATGCGCAACAACCTGGGTATGATAAATAAGACATATGCAACACCTGGGTATGATAAATAAGACATATGCAACACCTTGGTATGATAAATAAGACACATGCAACACCTGGGTATGATAAATAGGACACATGCAACACCTGGGTATGATAAATAAGACACATGCAACAACCTGGGCTGGGTATGATTAAATAAGGACAAATGCACCCACCTGGATGTGATAAATATGACACATGCAACACCTGGGTATGATAAATAAGACACATGCAACACCTGGGTATGATAAATAAGACATATGCAACACCTGGGTATGATAAATAAGACACATGCAACACCTGGGTATGATAAATAAGACACAGGTGTTATTCAACATGTCATATTCATTAACTTGTCTGTTTTGTATCCCATTTTACCTGGAGTATACCTGGGTTATACCTGGAGTATACCTGGTGTATACCTGGTGTATACCTGGTGTATACATGGTTTATACCTGGAGTATACCTGGAGTATACATGGTTTATACCTGGAGTATACCTGGAGTATTAACTGGAGTATACATTGGTTATACCTGGTGTATACATGGGTAGTCCTGGAGTATTACATGGGTTATACCTGAGTATACATGGGTTTTACCTGTGAGTAGACCTGGAGTATACATGGGTTATACCTGGAGTATACCATGGGTTATACCTGGAGTATACCTGGAGTATACCTGCTGTATACCTGGAGTATACCTGGGTTATACCTGGAGTATACCTGGGTTATACCTGGAGTATACCTGAAGTATATCTGGGTTTATACTGGAGTATACTGGGGGGGTTTATACCTGGAGTATACTGGAGTATAACCTGGTGTATACCTGGGTTATACCTGGGTTATTACTGAGATTACCTGGGGGGAGGGTAAACCTGGGTTATACCTGGAGTATACCTGGATTATACCTGGAGCATACCTGGGGTATACTTGGTGTACCTGGGGTGTACCTGGAGTATACCTGGAGTATACCTGGGTTATACCTGGAGTATACCTGGGGTATACCTGGAGCATATTGGGGTATACTTGGTTGTACCTGGGGTATACCTGGGTTATACCTGGAGTTTACAGGGTATACCTGGGTTTTAACCTAGAGTATTACTTGGGGTGTACTGGTGTATACCTGGAGTATACCTGGGTTGTACCTGGAGTTTTTTATTTTTTAATAAAAAAAACCCTGGAGGGGTTTAATTTTAAACCTGGTGTATACCTGGTTATATTGGGGTTATAAATGGAGTTTACCTGGGTTTATACCTGGACAGTAAACCTGGGTTATACTGGAGTATACTGGAGTATACTGGGTTTACTGGAGCATGACTTGGGTTACACCTGGAGTATACCTTGGGTTATACTTGGATTTACCTGGATTATACCTAGAGTACATCGGGGGTATACCTGGGGTTATATTGGGGTGTACCGGGGGTTATACCTGGAGTATACCTGGGGTATACTTGTGGTGTTCCTGGGGTATACTGGAGCATACCTGGGGTATACTTGGGGTGTACCTGGGGTATACCTGGGGTATCCCTTGGTTATCCCTGGAGTATACCGGGGAGTATCCCTGGGGTATACTTGGGGTTGTCCCTGGGGTATCCCTGTAGTATACCGGACTATACCTGGGTTTACCTGGGATATACTCCCGTATCCCTGGAGTATACCTTTGGGGTTTATACCTGGGTTATACCTGGGTATACCTAGGGTATACCTGGGGTATACCGGGGTTTTTATACGGGATTACCTGGGTTATACTGGAGTATGCCTGGATTATACGTGGGTTATATTTGGAGTATACCTGGGTTATACCTGGAGTATACCTGGGTTATACCTGGGGTGTACCTTGGGTATACCTGGAGTATACCTGGAGTATACCTGGTTTATACCTGGAGTATACCTGGGGTATACTTTGGGTGTACCTGGGGTATACCTGGAGTATACCTGGGGTATACTTGGGGTGTACCTGGGGTATACCTGGAGTACACCTGGGTTATACCTGGAGTATACCTGGGGTATACTTCGGGTGTACCTGGAGTATACCTGGAGTATACCTGGGTTATACCTGGAGTATACCTGGGGTATACTTGAGGTGTGCCTGTGGAATACCTGGAGTATACTTGTGTGCCTGGGGTATACCTGGAGTATACCTGGAGTATTCCTGGGGTATACTTGGGGTGTACCTGGGGTATACCTGGAGTATACCTGGGGTATATCTGGAGTATACCTGGGGTATACCTGGAGTATACCTGGGGTATACCTGGAGTATACCTAGTGTGTTCCGGGGGTCAACACCCCATCGGTCTATAACCAGGCCTCGTGTTATACCACTGCCTGATCAACCAGGCTGTTACTGCAGGCCGCACGCAAACTGAGTACGAACTAACCATACCAGGAGGCCTGGTCACAGACCGGGCCGCGGGGGCGTTGACCCCCGGAACTCTCTCCAGGTAAACTCCAGGTAAACCCCGGCCGTTATTGAACCCGCGGTCAGAGAGTCTCAAAACTCCAGACCGTCGCATTAGCCACGGCAGTGAGGGGACTTGAGCTAGAGTTCGTCACGGCCACGCTAGCTGGAGATTCGTCTGTAAAAACTTGCATTTGTGGTCACAGAGGTGCCTGTGCTAACCTTCCTATGGTGTAGAAATATACCTAGTTGGACGAATCTTATTGTGGCTAGCTGGTCTAGTGGCTAACGCGCGAGAGACTATGACCGCGGGTTCTATCCCCGCCCGTTGTATGATTTGTTTGCAATCGTGTCATTACGATTTCGTGAGTCATGAGTACGAACTAATCTAACAAATTCTGAGAATTAATTTTTAGGCATAAATTTTAAATACAGAATTTTAGTAATTCTAACATAATTTTAAGAACATGAAGACCTAAGAAGCATTGACGTAGGCCTACTGGCCCATGTTGGGCAGATCTCGCCCACCAAAGAATTCAGGTCATATGTCGCACTAAGATGTCACAAAGGTCAGAGGTCACAATGCGAGGTCACGGGACAGAGGTCACAATGCGAGGCCATAGGTCAGAGGTCACAACAGGTCACAGGTCGCAATGCGAGGTCACGGGCCAGAGGTCACAGGCCAGAGGTCACAATGCGAGGCCATATATCAAAGTTGCATACAGGGCCATATATTTCACTGAGAATCCAGAAGTGTTCATAGGTCACAATGCGAGGTCACAGGTCAGAGGTCACAGGTCAGAGGTCACAGGACAGAGGTCACAATGCGAGGCCATATATCAAAGTTGCATACAGGGCCATATATTCCACTGAGAAGCCAGAAGTGTTCATAGGTCACAGGTCAGAGGTCACAGGTCAGAGGTCACAGGCCAGAGGTCACAATGCGAGGCCATATATCAAAGTTGCATACAGGGCCATATATTCCACTGAGAAGCCAGAAGTGTTCATAGGTCACAATGCGAGGTCAAAGGTCAGAGGTCACAGGTCAGAGGTCACAGGCCAGAGGTCATAATGCGAGGCCATATATCAAAGTTGCATACAGGGCCATATATTCCTGAGAAGCCAGAAGTGTTCATAGGTCACAATGCGAGGTCACAGGTCAGAGGTCACAGGTCAGAGGTCACAGGCCAGAGGTCACGATGCGAGGCCATATATCAAATTTGCATACAGGGCCATATATTCCACTGAGAAGCCAGAAGTGTTCATAGGTCACAATGCGAGGTCACAGGTCAGAAGTCACAGGTCTGAGGTCACAGGCCAGAGGTCACAATGCGAGGCCATATATCAAAGTTGCATACAGGGCCATATATTCCACTGAGAAGCCAGAAGTGTTCATAGGTCACAATGCGAGGTCACAGGTCAGAAGTCACAGGTCTGAGGTCACAGGCCAGAGGTCACAATGCGAGGCCATATATCAAAGTTGCATACAGGGCCATATATTCCACTGAGAAGCCAGAAGTGTTCATAGGTCACAGGTCAGAGGTCACAGGTCAGAGGTCACAGGCCAGAGGTCACAATGCGAGGCCATATATCAAAGTTGCATACAGGGCCATATATTCCACTGAGAAGCCAGAAGTGTTCATAGGTCACAGTGCGAGGTCAGAGGTCACAGGCCAGAGGTCACAATGCGAGGCCATATATCAAAGTTGCATACAGGGTCATATATTCCACTGAGAAGCCAGAAGTGTTCATAGGTCACAATGCGAGGTCGCAGGACAGAGGTGAGTGGTTGTGACCTCTCATGAGTGTGAGGGAGAGGTCACTCTCAGTGCAGCATCCATTGTAAGACCAACAAATTTAAACAGACAGAATATTGAAGCTGAGGAGAAATACGACGTTATTTGTGTACTTTAGTGCGTGAGGTGATGGACTGTGTGGGGGTACAGTGTGGGGGGTGGTACAGTGGGGGGGGGGGGGGGGTACAGTGTGTGGGGGGTACAGTGTGTGGGGGGTGGTACAGTGTGTGTGGGGGTACAGTGTGGGGGTACAGTGTGTGGGTGGTACAGTGTGTGTGGGGGTACAGTGTGTGTGGGGTGGTACAGTGTGTGTGGGGGGTCGTGTGTGTGGGGGTACAGTGTGTGGGGGTGGTACAGTGTGTGGGTGGTACAGTGTGTGTGGGGGGGTACAGTGTGTGGGTGGTACAGTGTGTGTGGGGGTACAGTGTGTGTGGGTGGTACGTGTGTGTGTGGGTGGTACAGTGTGTGTGGGGGTACAGTGTGTGGGGGGTACAGTGTGTGTGGGGGGTACAGTGTGTGTGGGGGGTACGGTGTGTGTGGGGGTACAGTGTGTGTGGGGGTACAGTGTGTGGGGGGTGGTACAGTGTGTGTGTGGGGGTACAGTGTGTGGGGGGTGGTACAGTGTGTGTGGTACAGTGTGTGTGGGGGTACAGTGTGTGTGGGGTGGTACAGTGTGTGTAGGGGTACGGTGTGTGTGGGGTGGTACAGTGTGTGTGGGGGGGTCGGTGTGTGTGGGGTGGTTACAGTGTGTGTGGGGGGTACAGTGTGTGTGGGGGGTACAGTGTGTGCGAGAGGGGTGGTACAGTGTATGTGGAGGTCGTACAGTGCTGTGGGGGTAGTACAGTGTGTGTGGGGGGTACGGTGTGTGGGGGGTGGTACAGTGTGTGTGGGGGTACAGTGTGTGGGGGGTGGTACAGTGTGTGTGGGGGGTACAGTGTGTGTGGGGGTACAGTGTGTGTGGGGGTTCAGTGTGTGTGGGGGTACAGTGTGTGGGGGGTGGTACAGTGTGTGTGTGGGGGGTAGAGTTGTGTGGGGGTACAGTGTGTGGGGGGGTGGTACAGTGTGTGTGGTACAGTGTGTGTGGGGGTACAGTGTGTGTGGGGTGGTACAGTGTGTGTGGGGGGTACGGTGTGTGTGGGGTGGTACAGTGTGTGTGGGGGTTACGGTGTGTGTGGGGTGGTACAGTGTGTGTGGGGGGTACAGTGTGTGTGGGGGGTACAGTGTGTGTGGGGGGTACAGTGTGTGCGAGAGGGGTGGTACAGTGTATGTGGAGGTCGTACAGTGTGTGGGGGTAGTACAGTGTGTGTGGGGGTACGGTGTGTGGGGGGTGGTACAGTGTGTGTGGGGGTACAGTGTGTGAGGGGTGGTACAGTGTGTGTGGGTGGTACGTGTGTGTGGTACAGTGTGTGTGGGGGTACAGTGTGTGGGGGTGGTACAGTGTGGGGGGGGTGGTACAGTGTGTGGGGGGTACAGTGTGTGGGGGGTGGTACAGTGTGTGTGGGGGTTACAGTGTGTGGGGGGTGGTACAGTGTGTGTGGGGGTACAGTGTGGGGGTACAGTGTGTGGGTGGTACAGTGTGTGTGGGGGTACAGTGTGTGTGGGGTGGTACAGTGTGTGTGGGGGTACAGTGTGTGTGGGGTACAGTGTGTGGGGGGTGGTACAGTGTGTGGGTGGTAAGTGTGTGTGGGGGTACAGTGTGTGGGGGGTGGTACAGTGTGTGTGGGGGGTTACAGTGTGTGGGTGGTACAGTGTGTGTGGGGGTACAGTGTGTGTGGGTGGTACAGTGTGTGTGGGGGTACAGTGTGTGTGGGGGTACAGTGTGTGGGGGTACAGTGTGTGTGGGGGGTACAGTGTGTGTGGGGGTACGGTGTTGTGTGGGGGGTACAGTGTGTGTGGGGGTACAGTGTGTGGGGGGGTGGTACAGTGTGTGTGGGGGGGTTACAGTGTGTGGGGGGTGGTACAGTGTGTGTGGGTGGTACAGTGTGTGTGGTACAGTGTGTGTGGGGGTACAGTGTGTGTGGGGTGGTACAGTGTGTGTAGGGGTCGTGTGTGTGGGGGTGGTACAGTGTGTGTGGGGGTACGGTTGTGTGTGGGGTGGTACAGTGTGTGTGTGGGGGGTACAGTGTGTGTGGGGGGTACAGTGTGTGTGGGGGGTACAGTGTGTGCGAGAGGGGTGGTACAGTGTATGTGGAGGTCGTACAGTGTGTGGGGGTAGTACAGTGTGTGTGGGGGGTACGGTGTGTGGGGGGTGGTACAGTGTGTGTGGGGGTACAGTGTGTGGGGGGTGGTACAGTGTGTGTGGGGTGGTACAGTGTGTGTGGTACAGTGTGTGTGGGGGTACAGTGTGTGTGGGGGTACAGTGTGTGTGGGGGTAGGGTGTGTGTGGGGGTACAGTGTGTGTGGGGGTACAGTGTGTGGGGGGTGGTTACAGTGTGTGTGTGGGGGTACAGTGTGTGGGGGTACAGTGGGGTGGGGGGTGGTACAGTGTGTGTGGGTGGTACAGTGTGTGTGGTACAGTGTGTGTGGGGGTTTACAGTGTGTGTGGGGTGGTACAGTGTGTGTGGGGGTACGGTGTGTGTGGGGTGGTATAGTGTGTGTGGGGGTACGGTGTGTGTGGGGTGGTACAGTGTGTGTGGGGGGTACAGTGTGTGTGGGGGGGTACGGTGCGTGGGGGGTGGTACAGTGTGTGGGGGGTGGTACAGTGTGTGTGGGGGTACGGTGTGGGGGGGGGGTGGTACGTGTGTGTGTGGGGGTACGGTGTGTGGGGGGTGGTACAGTGTGTGGGGGTGGTACAGTGTGTGTGGGGGTACAGTGTGTGTGGGGGGTGGTACAGTGTGTGGGGGTGGTACAGTGTGTGGGGGTACAGTGTGTGGGGGTACAGTGTGTGGGGGTGGTACAGTGTGTGGGGGGGTGGTACAGTGTGTGTGGGGGGTGGTACAGTGTGTGGGGGTACAGTGTTGTGTGGGGGTGGTACAGTGTGTGTGGGGGGTGGTACAGTGTGTGCGGTGGGGTACAGTGTGTGGGGGGTACAGTGTGTGGGGATGGTACAGTGTGTATGGGGTTGTAGTGTGTGTGGGGATGGTACAGTGTGTGTGGGGGGTGGTACTGTGTGTGGTGGGGTACAGTGATGTGTGGGGGTGGTACAGTGTGTGTGTGTGTGGGGGGGGGTGGTACAGTGTGTGTGTGTGTGGGTGGGGGGGTACAGTGTGTGTGTGTGTGGGGGGGGGGTGGTACAGTGTGTGTGTGGGGTGGTACAGTGTGTGTGTGGAGTGGTACAGTGTGTGTGTGTGTGTGGGGTGGTACAGTGTGTGTGTGTGGGGGGTGGTACAGTGTGTGTGTGTGGGGGGGTACAGTGTGTGTGGGGGTGGTGCAGTGTGTGTGGGGGTGGTGCAGTGTGTGTGGGGGTGGTACAGTGTGTGTGGGGGTGGTACAGTGTGTGTGCGGGGGGTACAGTGTGTGTGGGGGTGGTGCAGTGTGTGTGTGTGGTGGGTGGGGGGTACAGTGTGTGTGTGTGTGGGGGGGGGGGTGGTACAGTGTGTGTGTGGGGTGGTACAGTGTGTGTGTGTGGGTGGTACAGTGTGTGTGTGTGTGGGGTGGGGGGGTTACAGTGTGTGTGTGTGTGTGGGGGGGGGGGTACAGTGTGTGTGTGGGGTGGTACAGTGTGTTGTGTGGAGTGGTACGTGTGTGTGTGTGTGGGGGTGGTACAGTGTGTGTGTGTGGGGGGTGGTACAGTGTGTGTGTGTGGGGGGGGTACAGTGTGTGTGGGGGTGGTGCAGTGTGTGTGGGGGTGGTGCAGTGTGTGTGGGGGTGGTACAGTGTGTGTGGGGGTGGTACAGTGTGTGTGCGGGGGGTACAGTGTGTGTGGGGGTGGTGCAGTGTGTGTGGGGGGGTGATACAGTGTGTGGGGGGGTTGTGCAGTGTGTGGGGAGGGTGGTACAGTGTGTGTGGAGGGGTGGTACAGTGTGTGGGGGTGGTACAGTGTGTGTGGGGGGTGGTACAGTGTGTGATGGAGGTGGTACAGTGTGTGGTGGAGGTGGCACAGTGTGTGGGGGAGGTGTATGTGTGGGGGATGCGGTACAGTGTGTGGGGAGGCTGTACAATGTGTATGAAGGTGATGGGGGGAGGTGGTACAGTGTGTGGGGGAGGTGTATGTGTGGGGGATGCGGTACAGTGTGTGGGGAGGCTGTACAATGTGTATGAGGTGATGGGGGGAGGTGGTACAGTGTGTGGGGGAGGTGTACAGTGTGTGGGGGAGGTGTATGTGTGGGGGATGCGGTACAGTGTGTGGGGAGGCTGTACAATGTGTATGAAGGTGATGGGGGGAGGTGGTACAGTGTGTGGGGGAGGTGTACAGTGTGTGGGGGGAGGGTGTATGTGTGGGGGATGCGGTACAGTGTGTGGGGAGGCTGTACAATGTGTATGAAGGTGATGGGAGGTGGTACAGTGTGTGGGGGAGGTGGTACAGCGTGTGGGATGGGGTATACATGTGAATGTAGGTAACCTGTAGTCGAGGTCAGGTTTCAGACCAGGCCTCCTGGTTATTAACCAGATCGATCAGGCTGTTGGTGCCAGCCACCCACAGTCCATCGTATACACCTCACTCCTGCTGTGATGCTCCCTCTATCTCCTTGTCTCTGCATTCTAAGCTTTAGCTCAGTCTTTTCCAGTTCTGTATCTTTCGGTAAGACTGGCTAGAGAAAAGGTCTGTTATCTGTCGTCTTCGTCTCCAGAGGACACGTCTATCCCTTTCCAATCTCCACCTTCTCGTGGTACTAGTTAATGTCTACGCCGGACCGAGAGGTCGTTATACATTTCATTCTTTAGTATAAAGGTTATTTGTAGTGTATTTCTTCCCCGTCGAAATGGTATGAGTAGAACATACTTAACCTTACCACGGGTGGGGAAAGAACCCGCGGTCAGAGAATCATAAAACTTCAGTCCGACGCGTTAGCCACTGGGCCAGCTAGACACTGGACCAGCTAGTCACTGGACCAGCTAGTCACTGGGCCAGCTAGCCACTGGGACAGCTAGCCACTGGGACAGCTAGCCACTGGGACAGCTAGCCACTGGGAAAACTAGCCACTGGACCAGCTAGGCACTGGGCCAGCTACCTACTGGGCCACCTGGCTGCAATATGATTCATCCAACTAGGTATATTTCTACACCATAGGAAGGTTAGCATAGGCCACCACTGTGACCACAAATGCAAGTTTTTACAGACGAATCTTCCACCAGCGTGGCCGTGACGAACTCTAGCTCAAGTCCCCTGAAAGTAGTCATCATGACTCGGGAAATCGTAATGACACGATAGCAAACAAACCATTCCACGGGTGGCTTTGAGGGGACTGGAGCTAGAGTTCGTCACGGCCACGCTGGTGGAACATTCGTCTGTAAAAACTTACGTTTGTGGTCACAGTGGTGAGACGAATGTGAAGTGATGGTGAGGCGAATGTGAAGTGATGGTGAGGCGAATGTGAATGATGGTGAGGCGAATGTGAATTGATGGTGAGGCGAATGTGAAGTGATGGTGAGGCGAATGTGAAGTGATGGTGAGGCGAATGTGAAGTGATGGTGAGGCGAATGTGAAGTGATGGTGAGGCGAATGTGAAGTGATGGTGAGGCGAATGTGAAGTGATGGTGAGGCGAATGTGAAGTGATGGTGAGCGAATGTGAAGTGATGGTGGAGGCGAATGTGAAGTGATGGTGAGGCGAATGTGAAGTGATGGTGAGACGAATGTGAATTGATGGTGAGGCGAATGTGAAGTGATGGTGAGACGAATGTGAATTGATGGTGAGGCGAATGTGAAGTGATGGTGAGGCGAATGTGAAGTGATGGTGAGACGAATGTGAATTGATGGTGAGGCGAATGTGAAGTGATGGTGAGACGAATGTGAATTGATGGTGAGACGAATGTGAATTGATGGTGAGACGTGATGGTGAGATGAATGTGAAGTGATGGTGAGACGTGACGGTGAGATGAATGTGAAGTGATGGTGAGACGAATGTGAAGTGATGGTGAGGCGAATGTGAAGTGATGGGTGAGACGTGATGGTGAGACGAATGTGAAGTGTGGTGAGAAGAATGTAAAGTGATGGACGAATGTGAAGTGATGGTGAGACGTGATGGTGAGACGAATGTAAAGTGATGGTGAGACGAATGTGAAGTGATGGTGAGACGTGATGTGAGACGAATGTAAGTGATGGTGAGACGAATGTGAAGTGATGGTGAGACGTGATGGTGAGACGTGATGGTGAGACGAATGTAAAGTGATGGTGAGACGAATGTGAAGTGATGGTGAGACGTGATGGTGAGACGAATGTAAGGTGATGGTGAGACGAATGTGAAGTGATGGTGAGACGTGATGGTGAGACGAATGTAAAGTGATGGTGAGACGTGATGGTGAGACGAATGTAAATGATGGTGAGACGAATGTGAAGTGATGGTGAGACGAATGTGAAGTGATGGTGAGACGTGATGGTGAGACGAATGTAAAGTGATGGTGAGACGAATGTGAAGTGATGGTGAGACGAATGTGAAGTGATGGTGAGACGAATGTGAATTGATGGTGAGGCGAATGTGAAGTGATGGTGAGACGAATGTGAATTGATGGTGAGGCGAATGTGAAGTGATGGTGAGGCGAATGTGAAGTGATGGTGAGACGAATGTGAATGTGGTGAGACGAATGTGAAGTGATGGGTGAGACGAATGTGAATTGATGGTGAGACGAATGTGAATTGATGGTGAGACGAATGTGAAGTGATGGTGAGACGTGATGGTGAGATGAATGTGAAGTGATGGTGAGACGTGACGGTGAGATGAATGTGAAGTGATGGTGAGACGAATGTGAAGTGATGGTGAGGCGAATGTGAAGTGATGGTGAGACGTGATGGTGAGACGAATGTGAAGTGATGGTGAGACGAATGTAAAGTGATGGACGAATGTGAAGTGATGGTGAGACGTGATGGGTGAGACGAATGTAAAGTGATGGTGAGCGATGACGAATGTGAAGGTGATGGTTGAGACGTGATGGTGAGACGAATGTAAAGTGATGGTGAGACGAATGTGAAGTGATGGTGAGACGTGATGGTGAGACGTGATGGTGAGACGAATGTAAAGTGATGGTGAGACGAATGTGAAGTGATGGTGAGACGTGATGGTGAGACGAATGTAAGGTGATGGTGAGACGAATGTGAAGTGATGGTGAGACGTGATGGTGAGACGAATGTAAAGTGATGGTGAGACGTGATGGTGAGACGAATGTAAAGTGATGGTGAGACGAATGTGAAGTGATGGTGAGACGAATGTGAAGTGATGGTGAGACGTGATGGTGAGACGAATGTAAAGTGATGGTGAGACGTGATGGTGAGACGAATGTAAAGTGATGGTGAGACGAATGTGAAGTGATGGTGGGGACAAATTTGTGAAGTGATGGTGAAAAGTGATGGTGAGACGAATGTGAAGTGATGGTGAGACGTGATGGTGTGGACAAATTTGTAAAGTGATGGTGAGGGGCGAATGTGAAGTGATGGGGGAGGACGTGATGGTGAGACGAATGTAAAGTGATGGTGAGACGAATGTGAAGTGATGGTGAGACGTGATGGTGGACGAATTTTAAAGGGGAGGGGGTGGGGAAGAATGTGGAAGTGATGGTGAGACGTGATGGTGAGACGAATGTTAAAGTGATGGTGAGACGAATTTTGAAGTGATTTTGAGACGTGAGGGTGGACGAATGTTAAAGTGATGGTGGGGACGTGAGGGGTGAGACGAATATAAAGTGTTTGGTGAGACGAATGTGAAGTGATGGTGAGACGAATGTGAAGTGATGGTGAGACGTGAGGTGAGACGAATGTAAAGTGATGGTGAAAACGTGATGGTGAGACGAATTTTAAGTTGATGGTGAGACAAATTGGTGAAGTGATGGTGAGACGAATGTGAAGTGATGGTGGACGTGATGGTGAGACGAATGTGAATTTAATGGTGAGACGTGATGGTGAGACGAATGTTAAAGTGATGGTGAGACGAATGTGAAGTGATGGTGAGACGTGATGGTGAGACGAATGTAAAGTGATGGTGAGACGAATGTGAAGTGATGGTGAGGCGAATGTGAAGTGATGGTGAGGCGAATGTGATGTGATGGTAAACATGATTTGTGCACTACAATACCAAGGCTCTTCATCCACGGAGTGTGAACTACCTTCCTCGGATCAAACCTTGTCATCCCCCCAGGGGCATTATTACCCCCCCAGGGGCATTATTACCCCCCAGGGACATTACCCCCAGGGGCATTATTACCCCCCAGGGGCATTATTACCCCCAGGGGCATTATTACCCCCCAGGGGCATTACCCCCCAGGGGCATTATTACCCCCCAGGGGCATTATTACCCCTCCAGGGGCATTATTACCCCCAGGGGCATTATTACCCCCCAGGGGCATTACCCCCCAGGGGCATTATTACCCCCCAGGGGCATTATTACCACCCCAGGGGCATTATTCCCCCCCCCAGGGGCATTATTACCCCCCAAGTTTCTCAATAGCTGTCTTTAGTAAGCTAGAACCGGTTCTTCAGTAAGCTAGAACCGGTTCTTCTGTAAGCTAGAACCGGTTCTTCTGTAAGCTAGAAAAACGGTTCTTCATTTAAGCTAGAACCGATTCTTCAGTAAGCTAGAACCGGTTCTTCTGTAAGCTAGAACCGGTTCTTTTGAAAGCTGGAACCTGTTCTTCAGTAAGCTAGAACTGGTTCTTCTGTAAGCTGGAACCGGTTCTTCTGTGAGCTAGAACCGGTTCTTCTGTAAGCTAGAACCGGTTCTTCTGTGAGCTAAAAACCGGTTCTTCAGTAGCTAGAACCGGTTCTTTGTAAGCTGGAACCGGTTCTTTCAGTAAGCTGGAACCGGTTTTTCCCGGTAAGTTTAGGAACCGGTTCAAGCTAGAACCGGTTCAAGCTAAAAAACCGGTTTTTCAGTAAGCTAGAACCGGTTTCTTCAAGCTAAGAACCGGTTCTTCAGTAAGCTGGAACCGGTTCTTCAAGCTAGAACCGGTTCTTCAAGCTAGAACCGGTTCTTCAAGCTAGAACCGGTTCTTCAAGCTAGAACCGGTTCTTCAGTAAGCTAGAACCGGTTCTTCAAGCTAGAACCGGTTCTTCAAGCTAGAACCGGTTCTTCAGTAAGCTGGAACCGGTTCTTCAGTAAGCTATAACCGGTTCTTCAGTAAGTTAGAACCGGTTCTTCAGTAAGTTAGAACCGGTTCTTCAGTAAGTTAGAACCGGTTCTTCAGTAAGTTAGAACCGGTTCTTCAGTAAGCTAGAACCGGTTATTTAAGCTAGAACAGGTTTTTCAGTAAGCTAGAACCGGTTTTTCAGTAAGCTGGAACCGGTTCTTCAGTAAGCTAGAACAGGTTCTTCAGTAAGTTTGAACCGCTTCTTCAGTAAGTTAGAACCGGTCCTTCAGTAAGTTAGAACCGGTTCTTCAAGCTAGAACCGGTTCTTCGGTAAGCTGGAACCGGTTCTTCAGTAAGCTAGAACCGGTTCTTCAGTAAGCTAGAACCGGTTCTTCAGTAAGCTAGAACCGGTTCTTCTGTAAGCTAG
This sequence comes from Cherax quadricarinatus, assembly GCF_026875155.1. Taxonomy (NCBI): domain Eukaryota; kingdom Metazoa; phylum Arthropoda; class Malacostraca; order Decapoda; family Parastacidae; genus Cherax; species Cherax quadricarinatus. The sequence goes on from NC_069494.1 coordinate 12,372,070, forward strand.
AACCGGTTCTTTTGAAAGCTGGAACCGGCTCTTCAGTAAGCTAGAACTGGTTCTTCTGTAAGCTGGAACCGGTTCTTCTGTGAGCTAGAACCGGTTCTTCTGTAAGCTAGAACCGGTTCTTCTGTAAGCTGAACCGGTTTCTGTACTAGAACCGGTTCTTCAGTAAGTAGAACGGTTCTTCTGTAAGTGGAACCGGTTCTTAAGTTTAAAACCCGGGTTTCTTCGTAAGCTGAAACGGTTTTCAGTAAGTGCCGGTTTTTCAAGCTAGAAACCGGTTTCTTCGACCGCTTAACGTTACCTCCGAATGTGCCCAAAATTATGTAAGTGATTTTGTAAGTGGTTTTTTACTGTTTTTTTTGGGGGGTCAAAATGGACTAATTATTTCCAATTTCCCTTAGGGGAAATAAATTCGGTCAGTACTGGACTGAACATATTCTGGAGTGAAAAAAATATCTTTAACCGGGGGCCCACGTATTTGTCCTTTTTGCTGTGACAAAAAAAATTTGTTAATTTAGTTTTTTTTTTAGTTTGTTTCGGTAACTTTTTTTCCGGGGGCGAAAGGGTTTAAAAAAATTCCCGGGGACCACAGGAAAAAATTTGATATTTCGTTTTTTTTTTTTTCAATTTTGTGGGTTTGTGTTTATGTGGGTGTTTTTATGTAGGTGTTTTTTTGAAAGGGTGTTTTTTGTGTAGGTGTGTTTTTGTAGGTGTTTTTGGGTGGTGGTTTTTGGTTTTTGTGGGTTTGTTTTTTGGGAGGTGTGTTTAGTAGGTGTGTTTGTTTTGGTTGTTTTTTGTGGGTTTGTGGTTTAGGGGGTTTTTGTGTTTGTGTGGTGTGTTTGTGTAGGTGTGTTTGTGTGGGGTGTGTTTATGTAGGTGTTTTTTATTTTGGTGTGTTTTTTGTGGGGTGTGTTTGTGTGGTGTGTTTGTGTAGGTTTTGTTTATGTAGGTGTGTTTTTTTGGTAGGTTTTTGTTTTTTTTTGGGGTTGTGTTTATGTAGGTTTGTTTGTGTGGGTTTGTGTTTTTTTGGTTTGTGTTTTTGGGGTTTGTGTTTGTGTGGGTTTGTGTTTGTGTAGGTGTTTTTATGTAGGTGTGTTTATGTAGGTGTGTTTGTTAGGTTTTGTTTGTGTAGGTGTGTTTTATGTGGGTTTTGTGTTTGTTTTGGGTGTGTTTAGGTAGGGTGTTTAGGTGGTTTTATGTAGGTGTGTTTTTGTAGGTGTGTTGTGTAGGTTTGTTTATTAGGTTTTGTTTATTTTTGGTGTGTTTTTTGTAGGTGTGTTTTTTAAGGTGTTTATGTAGGGGGTTTTTTATGTAGGTGTGTTTTTGTAGGTGTGTTTTATGTAGGTGTTTTTATTTTAAGTGTCTTTACATAGGTGTTTTATGTAGGCGTTTTTTCATATTTTTAAAACCAAAAAAGCAAGGGAAAAAAACCCACTGGACACCCCAGTCGTTTTAAAAAACCAGGGGGTTTTCCAATTTGGGTTTTTCAGTTATGTCGTCTGGGGTTTTGTGTGATTTGCGCGGGCCGATTTTTGTCCTTGGGGGGGGAAAGGGGCACACAAAACGGATTTTTTAGGTCACAGGGGGTGGGTTTCAGGTTTAAAAAGTGCAATGAACATTATCTAAGTTTGGTGTTGTCTAGACAGTCGCTGCCAAATCTTTGTTAGATTTAAGGGGAATTTCTTATTTCTCTCTAATTCTCACTTTCCCATTCATTCTCGCATTTTTTCTCTTTTCTCGGGTTTATTCTTTAAACATTTTCTCCCCCTTAAAACACTTTTAAACCACAAGGGCCCTTTATCATCGCTGTTTACATGATGTCACTGCCTGTTATAAAATTTACTGTTATCTTTCACTACTTTTCCCTATCTGCTATAAAATCCACTGTTATTTATACATTTTCTTCACTACACTGCCATCTTCACTAATTTCCCAAATCTTCCTACATTTGCCATTTCACTACACTGCCATTTCCCCTACATGCCATCTTCATTTCCCACGCCATTTCCCCTTACACTGCCATCTTCAAAACATTTCCATCTTCACTACACTGCCTTTTCTTTTACATGCCATTTTCCCCATTTCACTGCCTCCATACCTGCCATTTCACTACACTGCCATTTTTCACTACACTGCCTTCTTCATTTAAAACTGCCATCTTGACTTCGCTTCATTTTCAATACACTTTTTCCCTTTCATTTACACTTTCATTTTCCAGAAATGTCATCTTAAACTACACTGTCATTTCTCTGAAACGTAAATCTTGGGACCTTTTCGTTAAACTGCAATGTTATCTTCCTCCCTTTGTGATCTTCACTTTACCCCCTTTTATATACACTTTTTATCTCATTTACATCCCATTTTCCCATTTACTTGTTATCACTATGTTTCCAGTGTAATAACTAAACTTTTTTATGATCGCTGTTTTTAACCGTCGAAACTGCACTGTTATCATTACTACATATTATCCCCATTTATATTATCACGCGACTGCACTATCACCACTACACAGTTATTACCCTTTTATAAAAAATTTTACAGTATTATAAACCCACTATTACATGTATCATCACTACTAAAATGACTCATCAAAACTATATTGAAACCCACTTGAAATTTTCCTAGTTAACTTTAAAATTTCAAGGCAGGGGGAATACTTTAAAAGGGGCTACTATATTAATGAATATCAAAATAAAAAGGTTTTAAACTCGGGGAATTTTTAAAACTTTAAATACCCAAGGGGTTTTTAAAAACATTGGGGCCGTTATTAATATAGAAATGTATTTTGGACGCCCAAAAACCCAATCTAGCTTACGAGAAGCGGAATTGAGTTTCAAGAGAGAGATGCGAAAGCCACAACGCTTTCCCAAGAAAAAGATGGGGGCGGGAAAAAACGGGGAAAAATTAAAAAAGTAGGGTTTTTAAAAGGGACACCCGAGAAGAAATCCCCCTAAAAGGTAATATAAAAGGGGTTCGTAAAGAAAAACCCCTCTAAGACCTGAAAAAAATTTTAGCAGGATCCTATGATTTCGGAGGGGAAACCCAAAATTACTTCCTCGGGGAAAGCGTTTTAGAAATATTTAGGGAGAATGTGCGGCCCTTAACCGTTTTCAAGCAAGGTTTGGGGCGACAGAAAAATTTAAAAAACCCAAAAAGCAATTTTCCCCAAGACCCCTTTGTTAAAAAACTCTAAAATCTAATGAATAAAAAAACGCAAAAGAATTGTCCCCCCAAAAATTTAAATTTAACGTCATGGGTTTAAATTTTTCCCCGCGAGGCAGGGACTAGACTTGAAAAAATTTTACCGGGGAAAGTCCCCAAGGAAAAGAGGGGGAAGGGCCCATGCCCCCCCCCCCCCCCCCGGCCCGAAAGACGAATGTTGTGACTAGGAGAGGGTTTCTGAAAAGACGGGGGTTTTTAGGCAATGAGATTATTTGGGAACTTTGGCAGGTCGGGGGACAAAAAGGATGGGGGACCAGAGCAGGGGGGGGGAAAACTTTAGGAAAAAAGCCCATGGAAGGTCTGTGAAAATAGGGTGAAGACCATGAGGGGGGTCTGGGACCAGAGGGGTGAGAACCATGAGTTTTTTGGGCCCCCAAAAGGGTAAGGACCATGAGCAGGCTAAAGAGACAGAGGGTGAGGACCATGAGCAGGTCGGGGGACACAGGGGGTGAAGACCATGGGGGCCCCCCCCCCCGGGGAAAACGAGGATGGGCCCCATGGCAGGTCGGGGACACACGGGGGGTGTGGACCATGACCCGGCCCGGGGACACAGGGATGAGGACCCAGGGCAGGGTCTGGGAAAAAATGGGGTTTAAAGCCCAAATGGCAGGTCTGGGGGGGGCCCCACATAGGGTGAAGCCCAATGGCGGGGTCTGGGACACAGGGGGTTTGAGAACCTGAGCGGGTTTTTGGGAACCAAAGGGTAAGGCCCCATGAGCGGGTTTCTGGGAGCCCAGAGGGTGGGGAAACCTTGAGCAGGCCCTGGGAAAAGGGGATGAAGGACCGGGAAGCAGGGTCGGGGGAACAGGGGATGAGGCCCAATGAGCGGGGTCTGGGACACCAGGGTGAGGACCTGAGCGGGCGGGGGACACAGGGGATGGGCCCCCCAATGAGCGGGTCGGGGGACAAAACAGGGTGAGGACCTTGAGCGATTGGGAGAAAGGGGGGTTGAGGCCCCTTGAGCCCCGTCTGGGCCCAAGAAGGTTAGGACCATGAGGGATCGGGGGACTCAAAAGGGGTGGGGGCCACGAGGGGGGCTGTAAGGAAAAAAGCATTTAGCCCCGGGTTTTTGGTCTGCAAGTTACGGGCGGTTGGGCCCATTTAATTAGGTCTTTTTAATAGGAGGGGGTTAGGACATGACTTTTTTCCTCGGGGATCGATGGTTGCCCCCATCGCCTCCATTTTGAAGGGGATAACGTAAAAACCCTGCCCCCCACCAAAAAAGAGTGTGGCTCCCTCCTCTGTCCTCATCTGAGGTGGAAAAAATTAAAGCTGCCCGGCCCCTAAAAAATGGCACTTTTCTGAGGGGTCAGCTCCCCTTTTTGAGGGGCTGGTCAGTGTGCCCTCCCTTTTTCCATGCGACACCACCGCCACCCAACAACCCCCAAAAAATACTCCCTTTTTCCCCCCATTTGACCCCCCCTCTAAGTCAGTTATGCATCAAAATTGTGGGTGAAAAAAAGCCCGCCTGAGGTTTTTAAAGAACTTGTCGGGATTCGAACTCCGATCCCCCGGGCCCGGGACGTTCCCCCCGAGGTCGGCCCGATCTCCTGGTGCTTTCCCCAACTGGGGTTTCCCCCCAATTCCTGGTGACTTTTCCCCCGAGGTCGCCCAGCGTTTCCCCCTGCTCACCTTTAACCGAGGACGCCCCCGGACTGGTTTCCCTTGGGGGTTTTTGTGAATGCCCAGGGATTATCTTTTTGGTGAACGGGAAAGGTTTTTTTGTTAATTTTAGATCGTTGTTCGGGTTTTCTCCAGCAGTGTTCACTTAAACCGGGCTGGTTTTTTTTCACTAAAGAAAAAAACCCCCCCTAAAGGGAAAATTGTGCAGATCATTTAGGACTTGTTCTTAAAAAAACATTTCTTTTGTAAATTGAATCTTTTTATATATAAACAATTTTATACGGGTCAATAAAAAAATTTTTGTTTATTTTATTACAAAGTTTTGCCTTAAAAAAAGGGTTTAATACATTTTTGATTTTTGGGTTTTGTATTTTGTTTTCTGTCCAGAAATTCCGGCTTTCATTGGTTTTCTCCATTTTGTATTTGACTAATTTTTAATTTAACTTCATACTTTATGTGGTTGGGGTGTGTTCTTGCCTTGGTTGAGTTTTGATTTTGGGTTGTGGTTTTTTGGTGATTTTAATTTTGGTTGAGTGTGATTTTTGGGTTTTTGGTTGGATGTGATCTTGTTGTGGTTTGATTTGTGTTTCATGTTGGGGTGATTTTTATCCAGTGTTCGAGTAGGCCCGTGAAGGACTTTTTCCCCTTGGGGTTCCCAAAAGTCTCCTGCAAAGGCAGAGGTTGTAAAACCCTCGTAAATATTTTTTTGGGGCTTTTTTTCGCGACGGGGGGGGGGAGGTTACACTTTTTTTTCACCCCCTACTACTTTGTCATCTTCACTACCCCGGGCACCTACCGACCAGTCGTCTTCCTATGTCTTTTTCCACTCCCATCCCATCTTCACTAACTGTCCCCTTTCGCTTCTAGTGTCATTTTCACAACACGGGTTCATTTTCAAAACCCAATTTTCATCTTCACTACACTGTCATCATCACTACAATGTCATCACTACCTTTTTATCTTCACTTCAATGAATCTTCACTATATTGTCATCTTCACTACATGTCTTTTCACTTACCCGGCTTCTTCACTCATTTAATAATTTCAAAACTTTGTTATCAAAATCACTACTTTATCACAGCTGTAATCTTTAAACTGTTATGACCCCTGTTTTTTTTGTCGCCTATCCCATTTTATCCTATTTACACTATTATCGCAACTTTTTTATTACAGGGACTTCACTATCACCCTACAGAGTTTTATTACACTAAATTTCCCTAAACACTTTTTTATCATCCCCTGGGTTTTCCATTCCCGTCGTCACAACTACCTCACTTTTTCCCCCAAATTTGTTCACTGTTTTAAACAATTAAAACCCCAAAAACTAAAAAAATTATAAGCCCCTGTTCCCTTGATATCATCACGTTATCTGATTTTCATCACTTTTTTACTCTGAAAACATCCTATTACTCTGATATCATCACTATTACTTGATATCTTTCACTATTACTCTGATATCATTCACTTTTTCTTGATATCATAAATATTATTTGATATCATCCCTTTTACTCTGAAAATCATCACTTTTACTCTGATATCATCACTTTTACTCTGATATCACACTTTCTCTGATATCATCACTATTACCCCGGATATCATCACGTTACCTGATTTAAATCATTTTTCTCTGATATATCACTATTACGTCAGTGTTCAGTGGTCAGTCGTCACGTGAGGTCCCCAGCCCTGAGGTTTTGGGGATTGGGCCCGGGACGGTTTTCAAAGAAATGGTTTGCTTCTGCGTTTTTTTAAAAAACTGAGGTGGGAGTTAAGGAGGAGGTCTTGTTTTCCCCAGGGGGAAATTTAGGAGGTAAAGGTTTCCAACCCTAAAGGGGGCCGGGGAAAGAGATTTGTGGGGTTTGGTTTGGGAAAGTTTGTGGGGATGGGCTTTAGCAGTGAGGTGCGTCTGTCTCTCACTGTGGGAGGCTTTTTGGGTTTGGGGGGGGTAGCAACGGCTCCCGCAGTGGGGTTTCCCACCCCGCCCTGCTAAAGTGGCGAGTTGTTCACAGTAATGGGGGGCCTTAGGGGAAAAAAAAAGGGGGGGGGGGTTTTTTTTTGGGGGGGAATTTTGGGGGGGGGGGGGGTTTCCCCCCCAAAAGGGTTTTTTTGGGGGTTTTTTGGGGGGGCCCTTTTTTTGGAATAAGGGGGGGAAAAAAAAAAAAAACCCCCGGGGGGGGGGGAAAAAAAAAAAAAAAGGGGGGGGGAAAATTTTTGGGTTTTTTTTTTAAAAATAAGGGGGGGGGTTTTGGGGGGGAAAAAATTTTTTTTTTAAAAAAAAATTTTAATTTTAAAAAAGGGGGGGGAAAAATTTAAAAAATTTTTTTGGGGGAAAATTAAAAAAATTTTGGGGGGTTTGGGGGGTTGCCCCGGGAAAATTGGAAAAATTTTTTAAAAAAAATTTTAAAAAAATTTTTAAAAAGGGGGGGTTGGAATTTGGGGTTTTTGGGGGGGGGGAAAAGGGTTTTAAAGGGTTTTGGGGGGGGGGGGGGGAAAAAACCAAAAGGGGGAAAAAAAAAAAAAAATTTTAAAAAAAAAATTTAAAAGGAAAACCAAAAAAGGGGGAAAAAAGGGAAAAAAAAGGTCCCAAAAAATTTTTTGGGGGGGGGGAAAAATTGGGTTTTTTTAAAAAAAAGGAAAAAAATAATTTTTAAACCCCCGGGGGGAATTTAAAAAAAAAATTTTTTTAAAAAATTAAATTTTTTTTGGGGGGGCCGGAAAATTTTAAAAATTTTTTTAAACCTTTTTGGGGGGGAAAAATTTTGGGGCCCCCCCCAATTTTTTTGGGTTTAAAATTTTTGGGGGAAAAAAGGGTTTTTTTTACAGGGCCCCCGGGGGGGGGCAAAAAAAAAGGGGGAAAACCCAAACTTTAAAAAAGGGGGGGGTTTTTTGGGGGGGGTTTTTTGGGGGGTTTTTTTTTTTTAAAAGGGGTTTTTTTACCCAAATTTTTTTTTAAAAGGGGAAAAAAGGGGGGCCCCCCTTTTTTGGGGGGAAAAACCTTTTTTTAAAAATTTGGTTTGGTTTTGGGGGGTTTTTTTTCCCCCCTTTTTAAAAAAAATTTTTTTTTCCCCCCCCTTTTTTGGGTTAATTTGGGGATTTAAAAAAAAAAAACCCCAATTTAACCAAAGGGGGGGGGCCAAAGGGGGTTTTTTGGGTGTTTTAAAAAAAAATTTTAAAACGGTTTAAAAAGGGGAAATTTTTAAAAAAATTTTTTTTTGGCCAAAAAAGGGGTTTAAGGGGAAAAAAGGGGGGCAAATTAAAATTTTAAAAAAAAGGGAAAAAAAAAAAAAAAAATTGGGCCCAAAAAAAATTTTTTAAAAAAAAAAAAGGCAAAAAAAAGGGGGGGTTTTTTTTAAAAAAAAAAACAAATTTTTTAAAAAAAAAAAATTTTAAAAAAAAAAAAAAGGGAAAAGGGAAAAATTTTTTTAAAAAAAAACCCCCAAAAAAAAAAAAAAAAAAAAAAAAAAAAAAATTTCCCCCAAAAAGTGAAGGTTTGGAAAAATTTTTTTAAAAAATTCCCCCCCCCGGGGGGGGGGTTTTTTTTTTAAAAAATTTTTTTAAAAATTTTTAAAAAAATAAAAAACCCCAAGGGGGGAAAAAAAAAGGGAAATTTAAATAAACCAAAAAAAACCCCCCCGGGGTTTATTTTAAAAAAAAAGGGGAAAAAAACCCCTTTTTCCAAAAAAACCCCGGGGGTTTTAAAAAAAAGGGGAAAAAATTTTTAAAAAGGGGGGGGGCCCCCCTTTTTTTTTAAAATTTTCCCCAATTAAAGGGGGGGAAATTTTAAAAATTTTTTGGGGGCCTTGGAATTTTAAAAAAAAAAGGGGGGAAAAAAAAAAAAAACCGGGGGAAATTTTTTTTTTTTAAAAGGGTTTTAAAAGGGGAACAAGGGTTTTAAAAAAGGGGGGGGTTTTTTAAGGTTTGAAGGGAAAAAATTAGGGTTTTTTAAAAAAAATTTTTGGGGGGGGGGAAAAAAGGGGGGGAAAAAAAGGGGGGGGGGGGAAAACCCCCCGGGGAAAAAAAAATTTTGGGGAGGGGGGGAAAAAAAAAAAAAAAAGGGAAAACAAAGGGGGGAAAAAAAAAACCCCCCCAAAAAAAAATTAAATTTTTTTTGGAAAAAAGGGTTTTTTGGGAAAGGGGAAAAAAAGGGGAAAGGGAAAAAACAAAAAAATTTTTTTCAAGGGGAAAAAAAAATTTTTTTTTTTTAAATTTGGTTGGAAAAATTTTTTGGGGGGGGGCCCCGTTAAAACCAAAAAAAATTTTTTTTTAAAAGGGTTAAAAAAAAATTTTTTTTTAAAAATTCCTTAAAAAAAGGGGCCCCCCCCTCTTTTAAAAAAATTTTTTGGGGGGTTTTTTTTTTTTGGAAAAAAAAAAAAGGGGGGGAAAAAATTTTTTAAAAAAAAAAAAGGGGTTCCCCTTTTTTTTGGGAAAAATTTTTAGGAAGGAAAAGGTCGGTTTTAAAATTTGGGGGGGGGAAAAAAAATTTTTTTTGGGGAAATTTTTCAAAAAAAAGGGGTTTAAAAAAAAGGGGGGGGTTTTTTTTTTGGGGGGGGGTTTTTTTTTTGGGCCCCCCCAAAAAAGGGGTTGGGGGGGTTTTTGGGTTTTTTTTGGGGGGGAAAACCCCCCCGGGGGAAAAGGGGGGGTTTTTTAAAAAAATTTTTTTAAAAAAACCCTTTTTTTTTTTTCCAAAACCCCCCCGGGTTTTTTTTTTTTAATTAAATTTGAATTTTACTTTTTGGGGTTTTTTTTAAAATTTTTCCCCCATTTTTTTTTTTTTTTTTTTAAAAAAAAAAATTTTTTTTCCCCCCAAAAGGGCCTTCCAATTTTTTTTAAAAATTTTTTTTTAAAAACCCCCCCCAAAAAAAAAATTTTTTCCCTTTTAATTGATAAAATTTTTTCCCAAAAATCCCCTTTTTAAAAAGGGGTTTTAAAAGGGGGGAAAGGGAAAAAAAACCTTCCAAAATGGGGGAAAAAAAAATTAAAAATTTTTAAAAAAAAGGAAACCTTAAATTTTTTTTAAAAAAATTTTAACAAAAAAAAATTTTTTTTTAAAAAAATTTTTTTTTTTCCCCAAAAAAAAATTTTTTAAAAAGGGGGGGGGGGGGAAAAAAATAAAACCCCCCCAAAAAAAAAAGGGGGGGGGCGGAAAAAATTAAAAAAACCCAAATTCCCCGAAAACCCCAAAAATTTTAAAAAATTAATAAAAGAGTTGTGGATGAGGGGAAAAAACCCCCAAGTCCGTTATAGAGGCCAGAACGTTGTGTAGCTTTAAAAATAGGTTGGATAAATACATGAGTAGATGTGGGTGGGTGTGAGTTAGACCTGAAAGCTTGTGCTAACAGGTCGGTTGCCGTGTTCCTCCCTTAAGTCAATGTGACCTGACTGACTAGGTTGGGTGCATTGGCTTAAGCCGGTAGGGACTTGGACCTGCCTCGCATGGGCCAGTAGGCCTTCTGCAGTGTTCCTTCGTTCTTATGTTCTTATGTTATATCATCACTATTACTCTGATATCATCACTATTACTCTGATATCATCACTATTACTCTGATATCATCACTATTACTCTGATATCATCACTATTACTCTGATATCATCACTGTTACTCTGATATCATCACTATTACTCTGATATCATCACTATTACTCTGATATCATCACCTCTATAATATTATTAGTTTTCAACACGAAGGCCACTTGCAAATTTTCCAAGGTAACTATGCAACTCAAGGCAGCAAGAATACCTTCCAAGGCTTCTATATTAATGAATATCTAACTAACAAGGTTTACATCGTGACCTTTAAACCTATAAATATCAAGATAAAATATTCGACGTTATTAATATAAAAATGTATTTTGGACGACCAAAGCCAATCACAGCTTACGAGAAGCGGATTAGAGATACAAGAGAGAGATGCGCAAGCCACAACCGCATTCAAGCAAAGATGTGGCGAGAGAGACGTGAAAATAATAAGTATGCTTTACAAGACATCGAGAAGAAATCGCTAGAAGGTAATATAGAAGGATTCGTAAAGCAAACGCCTCTAAGACCTGCAAAAATTTAGCAGGATCCTATGTATTTCGGAGGGCGAAAGCCAATTACTTCCTACGAGGAGCGTATTAGAAATACTAGGGATGAATGTGCGAGACTTAACCGTATACAAGCAAGGATGTGGCGACAGAGACATTAAAACAAGAAGCAAGTTCCCCAAGACACCTTGTTGAAAACTCTAAAATCTAATGAATAAGAAAGAAACGCGAACGAAGTGTCTCCCAAACATTAAGTAACACTCTTAGGTTAATTTTCCCGCGAGGCAGGACTAGACTTGATAAAATCTACCGAGGAAGTCTGCCAGGAAAAGATGGAAGGCCATGACTCGGTCCGCAAGACGAATGTTGATGACTATGAGACGGTCTGCAAGACGGAGGTTTAGGACAATGAGATTATCTGGGAACATGAGCAGGTCTGGGACACAGAGGATGAGGACCATGAGCAGGTCTGGGAGACATAGGATAAAGACCATGAGCAGGTCTGTGACACATAGGGTGAAGACCATGAGCAGGTCTGGGACACAGAGGGTGAGAACCATGAGCAGGTTTGGGACACAAAGGGTAAGGACCATGAGCAGGTCTGGGACACAGAGGGTGAGGACCATGAGCAGGTCTGGGAGACAGAGGGTGAGGACCATGAGCACGTCTGGGACACAGATGGTGAGGACGATGAGCAGGTCTTGGAGACAAAGGGTGAGGACCATGAGTAGGTCTGGGACACAGATGGTGAGGACGATGAGCAGGTCTGGGAGACAAAGTGTGAGGACCATGAGCAGGTTTGGGACACAGAGGGTGAGGACCATGAGCAGGTCTGGGAGACAGAGGGTGAGGCCCATGAGCAGGTCTGGGACACAGAGTGTGAGTACCACGAGCGTGTCTTTAAGGAAGAAGCAGTAGACCCTGATTAGGTCTGCAAGTTACAGGCAGTGGACCATCAATAGGTCGGCAATAGAGAGGTAGTAGACTATAAGTTGGCCCTAGATCCATAGATAGTAGACCCTTCCCACTCCACTTTGAAGGAGGATAACGTCACAACCTGCCCCTCCACCGTAGAGAGTGAGGACTGCTCCTCTGTCCTCATCTGAAGTGGAAGATGTGAGCTGTCGGCCCTCAGAGTGGCACTATTCTGAGTGGTCAGTTCAACACTTTGAGGGGCACGTCAATGTGACCTGCCTGTCCAGACAACACCACCAGCCAGGCAACAGCCCCAGGATACCACCCCAGTCCCACAGTGACCCAGCCCTCTATGTCAGTGATGCAGTCAAAATTGTGGTAAACACAAGCCGAGCACCTGAGATCTGTACGAACTAGTCTGATTTGAACACCGATCTCCCGACTAATGTTCCCACGTAGGTCGCCACCGATCTCCTGGCTGACGCTCCCTCCGAGGTCGCCACCGATCTCCTGGCTGACGTTCCCTCCGAGGTCGCCACCGATCTCCAGGCTGACGTTCCCTCCGAAGTCGCCACCGATCTCCCTGCTCACCTTTCATCCGAGGACGCCACCGCACTGGATATTTTGGAGGTGTGAACTTCCCACTGATTGTCTTATGGTGAAACTGAAAGATTTTTGTTAATCTTAGATCAGATGTGGTGCATCTCACGGCAGCGTTCGCGTAACTTGGCTGACTGTTTCACTCAAAGAGCAAAGACCCTCAGAGGAAATAGTGCATATCTCCATTAGCATTAACTTTCTTCAGTTAGTCTGGATGGAAAATACAGAAAAAAATTATTTTATCATTCTTATTTATCAAATATATTTTAATTTTTTTGTATAAATAAGTTCTTAACCGAGATTTCTATTATGAATTGAATCATTTATATATCATAAACATAGTTTATACTCTTAAATAATACAAACGTGTATTTTATATTCTGTCCAGTAATACCGGAACTTTCATTGGTATCTTCAGTTGTATTTGACTAATATTAATAACTTCATACATGTAGCGGATGAGTGTGATCTTGGTGTGGTTGAGTGTGATCTTGGTGTGGTTGAGTGTGATCTTGGTGTGGTTGAGTGTGATCTTGGTGTGGTTGAGTGTGATCTTGGTGTGGTTGAGTGTGATCTTGGTGTGGTTGGTGGGGATCTTGGTGTGGTTGAGTGTGATGTTGGTGTGGTTGAGTGTGATGTTGGTGTGGTTGAGTGTGATGTTGGTGTGGTTGAGTGTGATGTTGGTGTGGTTGAGTGTGATGTTGGTGTGGTTGAGTGTGATGTTGGTGTGGTTGAGTGTGATGTTGGTGTGGTTGAGTGTGATCTTGGTGTGGTTGAGTGTGATCTTGGTGTGGTTGAGAGTGATCTTGCTTGAGGTGAGATTTATCCAGTGTTCGAGTAGGTCCGTCAGGACGTGTTTCTTGGGATACTAATGTCTCCTGCGAGGCAGAGTTGTCAAACCTCGTAGCAGTTACATTACAATATGTTCGCATTTTTCGCGACGGGGGGGGGGGGAATACTTTGTTATCACCACTACTACACTGTCATCTTCACTATACTGTCATTTTCGCAACACTGTTTCCCTCACTACACTTTCATTTTCACAATGTCATCTTCACTACACAGTTATCTTCAGCACATTATTATCTTCACTACTCTTATCACTAATCACTACTGTTATCACTGCTCTAATCACAAAACTGCTATGATCACTGTTGTTATCGTCGCTACTGCACTGTTATCTCTACCACCCTATTATCCCACTATATTCTCACAGCGACTGCAGTGTTACCACCACAATGCTATCAGTACACTGGTAGCACTACACTGTTGTCACCACTACTCACTGTTATTACCAACAGTTCACTGTTGTCATTACACTGTTATCAAAACTACAATATTATCACCACTGTTACACTGATATCACTGTTACACTGATATCACTGTTACACTGATATCATCACTTCTATATAATCATTAGTTTTCAACCTGAAAACCACTTACAAATTTTCCAAGGTAACTATGTAACTCAAGGCAGCAAGAATACCTTCCAAGGCTTCTATATTAATGAATATCTAGCTAACAAGGTTTATATCGTGACCTTTAAACCTATAAATATCAAGATATATTATTAATCGACGTTATTAATATAAAAATGTATTTTGGAAGAACAAAGCCAATCTCTTAGTACGAGAAGCGGATTAAGGATACTAGGGAAGAATGCGCTAAACTAAACCGCATACAAGCAAGGATGTGGCGAGAGAGAAATGTAAATAATTAGCATACTTTACGAAACACCCACTAGAAAACCCTAGAGGGTAATGCCAAAAATGGCACCGTAAAGCAAACGTCTCTAACACCTGCAAAAATTTAGCAGGGTCCTATGTATTTCGTAGGACGGAAGCCAATTACTTCCTACGAGGAGCGTATTAGAGATACTAGAGATGAATGTGCGAGACTTAACCGTATATAAGCAAGGATGTGGCGACAGAGACATTAAAACAAGAAGCAAGTTCCCCAAGACACCTTGTTGAAAACTCTAAAATCTTGTGAATAAGAAAGAAAGGTGAGGGAAATGTCTCCCGAATATTAAGTAACACTCCCAGGTTAATTTTCCCGCGAGACAGGACTAGACTTGATAAAAGCTTCCGAGTAAGTCTGCCAGGGAAAGATGGAAGACCATGAGTCGGTCCGCAAGACGGAGGTTGATGATCATGAGATGGTCTGCAAGACGAAGGTTGAGGACCCTGAGATTATCTGTGAGGCAAAGGGTGAGGACCATGAGTGGGTCTTGGATACACAGCGTGAGGACCATGAGCAGGTCTGGGAGACAGAGGGTGAGGACTATGAGCAGATCTGGGACACAGAGATTGAAGGCCATGAGCAGACCTGGGAGACCGAGGATGAAGACCATGAGCAGGTCTGGGACACAAAGGGTGAGGACCATGAGCGGGTCTTGGATACACAGCGTGACGGCAATGAGCAGGTCTGGGAGGCAGAAGGTGAGAACCATGAGCAGGTTTGTGAGACAGAGGGTGAGGACAATGAGCAGACCTGGGAGACCGAGGGTGAGGACCATGAGCAGGTCTGGGACACAGTGTGTGAGTACCACGAGCGGGGCTGATAAGGACATGAGCAGGTGACCTGATTAAGTCTGCAAGTTACAGGCAGTGGGAACCATCAGTAGGTCTAGGCAATAGCAGAGAGTAGTAGCAAGTATAAGCAGTTGGACCTCAAAGTCGCAATAGAGTAGTAGAAACCCTTCCCACTTCCCACTTTGAAGGAGGATAACGTCACAACCTGCCCCTCCACCGTAAAGAGCTGAGTCTACTCCTCTTTCGTCGTCTGAAGTGGAAGATGTGAGCTGCCGGCCCTCAGAGTGGCACTATTCTGAGTGGTCAGTTCAACACTTTAAGGGGCACGCCAATGTGACCTGCCTGTCCAGACGACACCACCAACCAGCCAACAACCCCAGGATACCACCCCAGTCCCACAGTGACCCAGCCCTCTATGTCAGTGATGCAGTCAAAATTGTGGTAAACACAAGCCGAGCACCTGAGATCTTTACGAACTAGTCTAATTTGAACACCGATCTCCCGACTAATGTTCCCACGTAGGTCGCCACTGATCTCCTGGCTGACGCTCCCTCCGAGGTCGCCACCGATCTCCTGGCTGACGTTCCCACCGAGGTCGCCACCGATCTCCCTGCTCACCTTTCATCCGAGGACGCCACCGCACTGGATTCCTTGGAGGTGTGAACTGCCCACTGATTATCTTATGGTGGAACTGGAGGATTTTTGTTAATCTTAGATCAGATGTTCTGCATCTCGCAGCAGTGTTCACTTAACTTTGCTGAGTGTTTCACTCAAGAACAAAAGACCCTCACAGGAAATAGTGCAGATCTCCATTAGCATTAACTTTCTTCAGTTCGTCTAAATGGAAAATAGACAAATTTTATTTTAAGATTTTTATTCATTATCAAATGTATTCTAACATTTTGGTGTTAAGATTAACAACTTCTTAACCGAGATTTCTATTATGATTTGAATAAATTTTACATTTTTATATAGTATAAACAGTGTTTGTATTGTTATACATTGTTTGTGGTTTTGGTGTATTTTGTATTCTGTCCAGTAATACCGTAACTTTCATTGGTATCTCCAGTTACATTTAACTAATACCATTCATTCATATAGTGGTTGAGTGTGATGTTGGTGTGGTTGAGCGTGATGTTGGTGTGGTTGAGTGTGATCTTGTTGTGATTGAGTGTGATGTTGGTGTGGTTGAGTGTGATCATGCTTGAGGTGAGATTTATCCAGTGTTCGAGTAGGTCCGTCAGGACGTGTTTCTTGGGATACTAATGTCTCCTGCGAGGCAGAGTTGTCAAACCTCGTAGCAGTAACATTACAATATGTTCGCATTTTCCGCGCCGGGGGGAGGGAAATACTCTGTTATCACCACTACTACACTGTCATCTTCACTACACTGTCATCTTCACTAAACTCTCATCTTCACTAAACTCTAATCTTCATTACACTGTCATTTTCGCAACACTTTCCCTCACTACACTTTCATTTTCACAATGTTATCTTCACTACACAATTATCTTCAGCACACTACTATCTTCACTACTCTTATCACTAATCACTACTGTTATCACTGCTCTAATCACAAAACTGCTATGATCACTGTTGTTATCGTCGCTACTGTACTGTTATCTCTACCACCCTATTATCCCACTATATTCTCACAGCGACTGCAGTGTTACCACCACAATGCTATCAGTACACTGGTAGCACTACACTGTTGTCACCACTACTCACTGTTATTACATACAGTTCACTGTTCTAATTACACTGTTATCAAAACTACAATATTATCACTACTGTTACACTGATATCATCACTACACTGATATCATCACTACACTGATATCATCACTACACTGATGTCATCAACACTATAATATTATTAGTATTCAATATGAAGGCCACTTACAAATTTTCCAAGGTAACAATATAACTCAAGGCAGCAAGAAAACGTCACAACCTGCCTCTCCACCCTGAAGGGTGAGGCTGCTCCTCTGTCCTCATCTGAGGTGGAAGACGAGAGCTCTCAGCCCTCAGAGTGGCACTATTCTGAGTGGTCAGTTCAATACTTTCAGCGGCACGTCAATATGACCTGCCTTTCAAGACGACGACACCAGCCAGCCAACAACCGCAGGTTACTACCCCAGTCCCCCAGTGACCCAGCTCTCTAAGTCAGTGATGCAGTCAAAATTGTGAACACAAGCCCAGCAGATGAAGTCTTTACGAACTAGTCTGATTTCAATTCCGATCTCCTGGTTGACGTTCACAAAAAGGTCGCCACTGATCTCCTGGCTCACCTTTCAACCGAGGACGCCTCCGCACTGGATATCTTGGAGGTGTGAACTGCCCACTGATTATCTTATGGTGCAACTTGAGGATTTTTGTTAATCTTAGATCAGATATGGTGCATCTCACAGTATTGT
Source organism: Cherax quadricarinatus (assembly GCF_026875155.1). NCBI lineage: Eukaryota > Metazoa > Arthropoda > Malacostraca > Decapoda > Parastacidae > Cherax > Cherax quadricarinatus. Next base: position 12,389,400 of record NC_069494.1, read on the forward strand.
TCACGTAACTTGGCTGACTGTTTTACTCAAGACCAAAGACCATCACTGGAAATAATACAGATCTCTATTAGCACTAAGTTCGTCTGGCTGGAAAATACAGACATTTTCTATTAACATTCTTACTTCTTATCAGAAATATATTCTATCTGATTAGTACGAACATTTAACTACTTCTTAACCGATATTTTTAGTATGATTCGAATAAATTATGTAGTACAATCTATTTATATAGAATAAACTATATTTATTATATGTGTGATCTTGGTGTGGTTGAGTGTGATCTTGGTGTGGTTGAGTGTGAACTTGGTGTGGTTGAGTGTGATCTTGGTGTGGTTGTGTGTGATCTTGTTGTGGTTTGTGTGTGAACTTGGTGTGGTTGAGTGTGATCTTGTTGTGGTGAGTGTGAACTTGGTGTGGTTGAGTGTGATCTTGGTGTGGTTGAGTGTGATCTTGGTGTGGTTGTGTGTGATCTTGTTGTGGTTGTGTGTGAACTTGGTGTGGTTGAGGTGTGATCTTGTTGTGGTTGAGTGTGAACTTGGTGTGGTTGAGTGTGAACTTGGTGTGGTTGAGTGTGAACTTGGTGTGGTTGAGTGTGAACTTGGTGTGGTTGAGTGTGATCTTGTTGTGGTTGAGTGTGAACTTGGTGTGGTTGAGTGTGAACTTGGTGTGGTTGAGTGTGATCTTGTTGTGGTTGAGTGTGAACTTGGTGTGGTTGAGTGTGAACTTGGTGTGGTTGAGTGTGATCTTGTTGTGGTTGAGTGTGAACTTGGTGTGGTTGAGTGTGAACTTGGTGTGGTTGAGTGTGAACTTGGTGTGGTTGAGTGTGAACTTGGTGTGGTTGAGTGTGATCTTGGTGTGGTTGTGTGTGATCTTGGTGTGGTTGAGTGTGATCATGCTTGAGGTGAGATTTATCCAGTGTTCGAGTAGGTCCGTCAGGACGTGTTTCTTGGGATACTAATGTCTCCTGCGAGGCAGAGTTGTCAAACCTCGTAGCAGTAACATTACAATTCGTTCGCATTTTTTCGCGACGGGGGGGGGGGGGAAGGTTACACTGTTGTCACCACTACTACACTGTCATCTTCACAACACTGTCATCTTCACTAAACTCTCATCTTCACTACACTGTCATCTTCACTACACTTTCATTTTCACAATGTCATCTTCACTACACAGTCAGCTTCTGTACACTATTATCTTCACTACTCTTATCACTAATCACCACTGTTATCACTGCTCTAATCACAAAACTGTTATGATCACTGTTGTTATCGTCGCTACTGCACTGTTATCACTACCACCCAATTATCCCACTATATTCTCACAGCGACTGCAGTGTTACCACTACAATGATATCAGTACACTGTTAGCACTACACTGTTGTCACAACTACTCACTGTTATCACCAACAGTTCACTGTTATCATTACACTGCTATTATCAAAACTACAATATTATCACCACTGTTACACTGATATCACTGTTACACTGATATCACTGTTACACTGCTATCATCACTTCTATATAATCATTAGTTTTCAACTTGAAAACCACTTACAAATTTTCCAAGGTAACTATGTAACTCAAGGCAGCAAGAATACCTTCCAAGGCTTCTATATTAATGAATATCTAGCTAACAAGGTTTATATCGTGACCTTTAAACCTATAAATATCAAGATATATTATTAATCGACGTTATTAATATAAAAATGTATTTTGGACGAACAAAGCCAATCTCTTAGTACGTGAAGCGGATTAAGGATACTAGGGAAGAATGCGCTAAACTAAACCGCATACAAGCAAGGATGTGGGGAGAGAGAAATGTGAATAATTAGCATTCTTTACGAAACACCCACTAGAAAACCCTAGAGGGTAATGCCAAAAATGGCACCGTAAAGCAAACGTCTCTTAAGGATACTAGGGAAGAATGCGCTAAACTAAACCGCATACAAGCAAGGATGTGGCGAGAGAGAAATGTAAATAATTAGCATACTTCACGAAACACCCACTAGAAAACCCTAGAGGGTAATGCCAAAAATGGCATGGTAAAGCAAACGTTTTCTTAAGTATACTTTGGAAGAATGCGCTAAACTAAACCGCATACAAGCAAGGATGTGGCGAGGAGAGAAATGTAAATAATTAGCATACTTTACGAAACACCCACTAGAAAACCCTAGAGGGTAATGCCAAAAATGGCACCGTAAAGCAAACGTCTCTTAAGGATACTAGGGAAGAATGCGCTAAACTAAACCGCATACAAGCAAGGATGTGGCGAGAGAGAAATGTAAATAATTAGCATACTTTACGAAACACCCACTAGAAAACCCTAGAGTGTAATGCCAAAAATGGCACCGTAAAGCAAACGTCTCTAACACCTGCAAAAATTTAGCAGGGTCCTATGTATTTCGTAGGACGGAAGCCAATTACTTCCTACGAGGAGCGTATTAGAGATACTAGAGACGAATGTGCGAGATTTAACCGTATACAAGCAAGGATGTGGCGACAGACACATTAAAACAAGAAGCAAGTTCCCCAAGACACCTTGTTGAAACTCTAAAATCTTGTGAATAAGAAAGAAAGGTGAGGGAAATGTCTCCCGAATATTAAGTAACACTCCCAGGTTAATTTTCCCGCGAGACAGGACTAGACTTGATAAAAGCTTCCGAGTAAGTCTGCCAGGGAAAGATGGAAGACCATGAGTCGGTCCGCAAGACGGAGGTTGATGATCATGAGATGGTCTGCAAGACGAAGGTTGAGGACCCTGAGATTATCTGTGAGGCAAAGGGTGAGGACCATGAGTGGGTCTTGGATACACAGGGTGAGGACCATGAGCAGGTCTGTGAGAAAGAGGGTGAGGACCATGAGCAGGTCTGGGAGACAGAGGGTGAGGACTATGAGCAGGTCTGGGACACAGAGATTGAAGGCCATGAGCAGACCTGGGAGACCGAGGATGAAGACCATGAGCAGGTCTGGGAGATCGAAGGTGAGGACCATGAGCAGGTCTGGGACACAGAGATTGAAGGCCATGAGCAGACCTGGGAGACCGAGGATGAAGACCATGAGCAGGTCTGGGACACATAGGGTGAGGACCATGAGCAGGTCTGGGAGACAGTGAGTGAGAACCATGAGCAGGTTTGTGAGACAGAGGGTGAGGACCATGAGCAGACCTGGGAGACCGAGGGTGAGGACCATGAGCAGGTCGGGGACATAAAGAGTGAGGACCATGAGCGGGTCTAGGACACAGTGTATGAGTACCACGAGCGGGTCTGTAAGGAAGCAGCAGTAGACCCTGATTAGGTCTGCAAGTTACAGGCAGTGGACCATCAATAGGTCGGCAATAGAGAGGTAGTAGACTATAAGTTGGCCCTAGATCCATAGATAGTAGACCCTTCCCACTCCACTTTGAAGGAGGATAACGTCACAACCTGCCCCTCCACCGTAAAGAGTGAGGCTGCTCCTCTGTCCTCATCTGAAGTGGAAGATATGAGCTGTCGGCCCTCAGAGTGGCACTATTCTGAGTGGTCAGTTCAACACTTTAAGGGGCACGTCAATGTGGCCTGTCTGTCCAGACGACACCACCAACCAGCCAACAACCCCAGGATACCACCCCAGTCCCACAGTGACCCAGCCCTCTATGTCAGTGATGCAGTCAAAATTGTGGTAAACACAAGCCGAGCACCTGAGATCTTTACGAACTAGTCTAATTTGAACACCGATCTCCCGACTAATGTTCCCACGTAGGTCGCCACCGATCTCCTGGCTGACGCTCCCTCCGAGGTCGCCACCGATCTCCTGGCTGACGTTCCCACCGAGGTCGCCACCGATCTCCCTGCTCACCTTTCATCCGAGGACGCCACAGCACTGGATTCCTGGGAGGTGTGAACTGCCCACTGATTATCTTATGGTGAAACTGGAGGATTTTTGTTAATCTTAGATCAGATGTTCTGCATCTCGCAGCAGTGTTCACGTAACTTGACTGAGTGTTTCACTCAAGAACAAAAGACCCTCACAGGAAATAGTGCAGATCTCCATTAGCATTAACTTTCTTCAGTTCGTCTAAATGGAAAATAGACAAATTTTATTTTAAGATTTTTATTCATTATCAAATGTATTCTAACATTTTGGTGTTAAGATTAACAACTTCTTAACCGAGATTTCTATTATGATTTGAATAAATTTTACATTATTATATAGTATAAACAGTGTTTGTATTGTTATACATTGTGGTTTTGGTGTATTTTGTATTCTGTCCAGTAATACCGTAACTTTCATTGGTATCTCCAGTTACATTTAACTAATACCATTCATTCATATAGTGGTTGAGTGTGATGTTGGTGTGGTTGAGCGTGATGTTGGTGTGGTTGAGTGTGATCTTGGTGTGATTGAGTGTGATCTTGGTGTGGTTGAGTGTGATCATGCTTGGGGTGAGATTTATCCAGTGTTCGAGTAGGTCCGTCAGGACGTGTTTCTTGGGATACTAATGTCTCCTGCGAGGCAGAGTTGTCAAACCTCGTAGCAGTTACATTACAATAGGTTCGCATTTTCCGCGCCGGGGGGGGGGGGAACTCTGTTATCACCACTACTACACTATCATCTTCACTACACTGTCATTTTCGCAACACTGTTTCCCTCACTACACTTTCATTTTCACAATGTTATCTTCACTACACAATTATCTTCAGCACACTACTATCTTCACTACTCTTATCACTAATCACTACTGTTATCACTGCTCTAATCACAAAACTGCTATGATCACTGTTGTTATCGTCGCTACTGCACTGTTATCTCTACCACCCTATTATCCCACTATATTCTCACAGCGACTGCAGTGTTACCACCACAATGCTATCAGTACACTGGTAGCACTACACTGGTGTCACCACTACTCGCTGTCATTACATACAGTTCACTGTTATCATTACACTGTTATCAAAACTACAATATTATCACTACTGTTACACTGATGTCATCACTACACTAATATCATCACTACACTGATGTCATCAACACTATAATATTATTAGTATTCAATATGAAGGCCACTTACAAATTTTCCAAGGTAACAATATAACTCAAGGCAGCAAGAAAACGTCACAACCTGCCCCTCCACCCTGAAGGGTGAGGCTGCTCCTCTGTCCTCATCTGAGGTGGATGACAATAGCTGTCAGCCCTCAGAGTGGCACTATTCTGAGTGGTCAGTTCAATACTTTCAGCGGCACGTCAATATGACCTGCCTTTCAAGACGACGACACCAGCCAGCCAACAACCGCAGGTTACCACCCCAGTCCCCCAGTGACCCAGCTCTCTAAGTCAGTGATGCAGTCAAAATTGTGGTAAAAACAAGCCCAGTAGATGAATCTTTACGAACTGGTCTGATTTCAACACCGATCTCCCGGCTGACGTTCCCACCAAGGTCGACACTGATCTCCTGGCTCACGTTCCCACCGAGGTCGCCACCGATCTCCTGGCTCACGTTCCCACCAAGGTCGCCACCGATCTCCTGGCTCACGTTCCCACCAAGGTCGCCAACGATCTCCTGGCTGACGTTCCCACCGAGGTCGCCACCGATCTCCCTGCTCACCTTTCAACCGAGGACGCCTCCGCACTGGATATCTTGGAGGTGTGAACTGCCCACTGATTATCTTATGGTGCAACTGGAGGATTTTTGTCAATCTTAGATCAGATATGGTGCATCTCACAGTACTGTTCACGTAACTTGGCTGACTGTTTTACTCAAGACCAAAGACCATCACTGGAAATAATACAGATCTCTATTAGCACTAGTTCGTCTGGCTGGAAAATACAGACATTTTCTATTAACATTCTTACTTATCAGAAATATATTGTCTGATTAGTACGAACATTAACTACTTCTTAACCGATATTTTTAGTATGAATCGTATAAATTATATAGTATAATCTATATTTATATAGTAAAAACTATATTCTATAAATAAAATTTTGCTTCAGATATCATATATTTTTTTGGGGTTTTCAGTGTATTATACGTTCTGTGCAGTAATATTGAAATTTGCATTTGTATCTGCATTTATATTTGACTAATATTAATACCGTAAATACATGTTATAGTGTATTATCTAATTAAAGCTTCGACCGTCATCTTCTTGCTAAAGCTTCAGTAGAAGTTATATATAGGTAACTTATGACGGCCTTATTGCTTTACATAACCAGGGACTTTATGTAAAGTGTGTCAGTATTATCACCTCTGTACCCATTGTAAATCATTATATATGAGAATTTAAGTTGTTTTTTGTGTTAGGTATTATCATTTATCGCGTTGTTGAATAATTAACTTTTGTGGGTAAACTGGAAGATCAGTAAATGAGATGCTGTATTCTGGAGTTAATTTTTTGGAGCATGTGTGTGACTAAGTTTGTTGTTGGTGTGGTTGAGTGTGGTGTTGGTGTGGTTGAGTGTGGTGTTGGTGTGGTTGAGTGTGACGTTGGTGTGGTTGAGTGTGACGTTGGTGTGCTTGAGTGTGATGTTGGTGTGGTTGAGTGTGATGTTGGTGTGGTTGAGTGTGGTGTTGGTGTGGTTGAGTGTGGTGCTGTGTGTGGTTGAATGTGATGTTGGTGTGGTTGAGTGTGATGTTGGTGTGGTTGAGTGTGACGTTGGTGTGGTTGAGTTTGACGTTGGTGTGGTTGAGTGTGGTGTTGGTGTGGTTGAGTGTGGTGCTGGTGTGGTTGAATGTGATGTTGGTGTGGTTGAGTGTGATGTTGGTGTGGTTGAGTGTGATATTGGTGTGGTTGAGTGTGGTGTTGGTGTGGTTGAGTGTGGTGTAGGTGTGGTTGAGTGTGGTGTTGGTGTGGTTGAGTGTGACGTTGGTGTGGTTGAGTGTGACGTTGGTGTGGTTGAGTGTGACGTTGGTGTGGTTGAGTGTGACGTTGGTGTGGTTGAGTGTGACATGGTGTGGTTGATGTGACTTGGTGTGGTTGAGTGTGAACGTTGGTGTGGTTGAGTGTGACGTTGTGTGGTTGAGTGTGACGTTGTGTTTGAGTGTGACGTTGGTGTGGTTGAGTGTGACGTTGGTGTGGTTGAGTGTGATCTTGCTTGAGGTGAGATTTATCCAGTGTTCGAGTAGGTCCGTCAGGACGTGTTTCTTGGGATACTAATGTCTCCTGCGAGGCAGAGTTGTCAAACCTCGTAGCAGTAACATTACAATTCGTTCGCATTTTTCCCTGGGGGGGAAGGGGTTGGCCAGTACACTGTTATCACCACTGCTACACTATAATCTTCACTACAATGTTATAGCTTCTACCACATATTTAATACTACACTATCATTATCACTAATAACTCAGTTATCACTTTTACACTAATTATCACTACTACGGTGTTATTCTCACTACATTGTTATCATTGCTGCTCTGTTATCACTTATTACTACACTGTTATTATCACTACTACGCTTTTAATATCAGTACTACATTTGTTATCATCACTACCACACTTATCACTACTACACTGTTATCACTACTACACTGTCATTATCACTACTACACTGTTATCACTTCACTGTTATTATCACTACTACACTGTTATTATCACTACTACACTGTTATCACTACTACTCTGTTATTATCACTACTACACTGTTATTATCACTACTACTGTTATTATCACTACTACTGTTATTATCACTACTACATGTTATTATCACTACTACTGTTATTATCACTACTAACAAACTGTTATTATCACTACTACTGTTATTATCACTACTACTGTTATTATCACTACTACACTGTTATTATCACTACTACACTGTTATCACTACTACACTGTTATTATCACTACTACTGTTATTATCACTACTACTGTTATTATCACTACTACACTGTTATTATCACTACTACTGTTATTATCACTACTACACTGTTATTATCACTACTACTGTTATTATCACTACTACACTGTTATTATCACTACTTCACTGTTATTATCACTACTACTGTTATTATCACTACTACACTGTTATCACTACTACTCTGTTATTATCACTACTACACTGTTATCACTACTACACTGTTATTATCACTACTACACTGTTATCACTACTACTGTTATTATCACTACTACACTGTTATCACTACTACACTGTTATTATCACTACTACACTGTTACCACTACTCTGTTATTATCACTACTACACTGTTATCACTACTGCACTGTTATTATCACTACTACACTGTTATTATCACTACTACACTGTTATCACTACTGCACTGTTATCACTACTACACTGTTATTATCACTGTTATACTGTTATTATCACTACTACAATGTTATCACTACTACACTGTTATCACTACTACACTGTTATTATCACTACTACACTGTTATTATCACTACTACACTGTTATCACTACTGCACTGTTATCACTACTATACTGTTATCACTACTACACTGTTATCACTACTACACTGTTATTATCACTACTACACTGTTATTATCACTACTACACTGTTATCACTACTACACTGTCATCACTACTACACTGTTATCACTACTACACTGTTATTATCACTTCTACACTGTTATCACTACTACACTGTTATTATCACTACTACACTGTTATTATCACTACTACACTGTTATCACTACACTGTTATTATCACTACTACACTGTTATCACTACTACACTGTTATTATCACTACTACACTGTTATCATCACTACTACACTGTTATTATCACTACTACACTGTTATCACTACTACACTGTTATTATCACTACTACACTGTTATTATCACTACTACACTGTTATTATCACTACTACACTGTTATCACTACTACACTGTCATCACTACTACACTGTTATCACTACTACACTGTTATTATCACTTCTACACTGTTATTATCACTACTACACTGTTATTATCACTACTACACTGTTATTATCACTACTACACTGTTATCACTACACTGTTATTATCACTACTACACTGTTATCACTACTACACTGTTATTATCACTACTACACTGTTATCATCACTACTACACTGTTATTATCACTACACTGTTATTATCACTACTACACTGTTATCACTGCTACACTGTTATCATCACTACTACACTGTTATTATCACTACACTGTTATTATCACTACTACACTGTTATCACTGCTACACTGTTATCATTACTACACTGTTATTATCACTACTACACTGTTATTATCACTACTACACTTATTATCACTACTACACTGTTATTATCACTACACTGTTATTATCACTACTACACTGTTATCACTGCTACACTGTTATCATCACTACTACACTGTTATCATCACTACTACACTGTTATTATCACTACTACACTGTTATTATCAGTACTACACTGTTATTATCAGTACTACACTGTTATTATCACTACTACACTGTTATTATCACTACTACACTGTTATTATCACGACACTGTTATTATCACGACACTGTTATTATCACTACTACACTGTTATTATCACTACTACACTGTTATTATCACGACACTGTTATTATCAGTACTACACTGTTATTATCACTACTACACTGTTATTATCACTACTACACTGTTATTATCACGACACTGTTATTATCAGTACTACACTGTTATTATCACTACTACACTGTTATTATCAGTACTACACTGTTATTATCACGACACTGTTATTATCACTACTACACTGTTATTATCAGTACTACACTGTTATTATCACGACACTGTTATTATCAGTACTACACTGTTATTATCACTACTACACTGTTATTATCAGTACTACACTGTTATTATCACGACACTGTTATTATCACTACTACACTGTTATTATCACGACACTGTTATTATCAGTACTACACTGTTATTATCACGACACTGTTATTATCAGTACTACACTGTTATTATCACGACACTGTTATTATCACTACTACACTGTTATCACTACTACACTGTTATTATCACTACTACACTGTTATTATCACTACTACACTGTTATTATCACTACTACACTGTTATCACTACTACACTGTTATCATCACTACTACACTGTTAAGATAAGATAAGATAAGATTTCGTTCGGATTTTTAACCCCGGAGGGTTAGCCAGTGCGTCATCGAGGACTGTCTAACTTATTTCCATTGTGGTCCTTAATCTTGTCCCCCTGGATGCGACCCACACCAGTCGACTAACACCCAGGTACCTATTTGCTGCTAGGTGAACAGGACAACAGGTGTAAGGAAACGTGTCGAAATGTTTTTACCCGCCGGGAATCGAACCCGGGCCCTCCGTGTGTGAAGCGGGAACTTTAGCCACCAGGCCACCGGGCCATCACTACTACACTGTTATCACTACTACACTGTTATCACTACTACACTGTTATCACTGCTACACTGTTATCACTACTACACTGTTATTTTCACTGCTACACTGTTATCACTACTACACTGTTATCACTACTACACTGTTATCATCACTACTACACTGTTATCACTACTACACTGTTATCGTCACTACTACACTGTTATCATCACTACTACACTGTTATAATCACTACTACACTGTTATCACTACTACACTGTGATTATCACTACTACACTGTTATTATCACTACTACACTGTTATTATCACTACTACACTGTTATTATCACTACTACACTGTCATTATCACTACTGCACTGTTATTATCACTACTACACTGTTATTATCACTACTACACTGTTATCACTACTACACTGTTATTATCACTACTACACTGTTATTATCACTACTACACTGTTATTATCACTACTACACTGTTATTATCACTACTACACTGTTATCACTACTACACTGTTTTTATCACTACTACACTGTTATTATCACGGCTACACTGTTTTTATCACTACTACACTGTTATTATCACGGCTACACTGTTATCACTACTACACTGTTATCACTACTACACTGTTATTATCACTACTACACTGTTATTATCTCTACTACACTGTTATCACTACTACACTGTTATCACTACTACACTGTTATTATCACTACACTGTTATTATCACTACTACACTGTTATTATCACTACTACACTGTTATTATCACTACTGCACTGTTATTATCACTACTACACTGTTATTATCACTACTACACTGTTATTATCACTACTACACTGTTATCACTGCTACACTGTTAATATCACTACTACACTGCTATTATCACTACTACACTGTTATCACTACTACACTGTTATTATCACTACTACACTGTTATTATCACTACTATTTTATTATCACTACTACACTGTTATTATCACTACTACACTGTTATTATCACTGCTACACTGTTATCACTACTACACTGTTATTATCCCTACTACACTGTTATTATCACTACTACACTGTTATTATCACTACTACACTGTTATTATCACTACTACACTGTTATTATCACTGCTACACTGTTATTATCACTACACTGTTATCACTACTACACTGATATTATCACTACTACACTGTTATTATCACTACTACACTGATATTATCACTACTACACTGTTATTATCACTACTACACTGTTATTATCACTGCTACACTGTTATCACTACTACACTGATATTATCACTACTACACTGTTATTATCACTACTACACTGTTATTATCACGACACTGTTATTATCAGTACTACACTGTTATTATCACTACTACACTGTTATTATCACTACTACACTGATATTATCACTACTACACTGTTATTATCACTACTACACTGTTATTATCACTGCTACACTGTTATTATCACTACTACACTGTTATTATCACTAACAAACACTGTTATTAATCACTACTACACTGTTATTATCACTACTACACTGTTATTATCACTGCTACACTGTTATCACTACACTGTTATCACTACTACACTGTTATTATCACTACTACACTGTTATTATCACTACTACACTGATATTATCACTACTACACTGTTATTATCACTGCTACACTGTTATCACTACTACACTGATATTATCACTGCTACACTGTTATTATCACTGCTACACTGTTATCACTACTACACTGATATTAGCACTACTACACTGATATTATCACTACTACACTGTTATTATCACTACTACACTGTTATTATCACTACTACACTGTTATTATCACTACTACACTGTTATTATTTCTACTACACTGTTATCACTGCTACACTGTTATTATCACTGCTACACTGTTATTATCACTACACTGTTATCACTACTACACTGTTATTATCACTGCTACACTGTTATTATCACTACACTGTTATCACTACTACACTGTTATTATCACTACTACACTGTTATTATCACTGCTAACACTCACTGTTTATCACTACTACACTGATATTATCACTACTACACTGTTATTATCACTACTACACTGTTATTATCACTGCTACACTGTTATTATCACTACACTGTTATCACTACTACACTGATATTATCACTACTACACTGTTATTATCACTACTACACTGTTATTATCACTACTACACTGTTATTATCACTGCTACACTGATATTATCACTACACTGTTATCACTACTACACTGATATTATCACTACTACACTGTTATTATCACTACTACACTGTTATTAACACTACTAACACTGTTATTATCACTACTACACTGTTATTATCACTTGCTTACACGTTATTATCACTACACTGTTATCACTACTACACTGATATTATCACTACTACACTGATATTATCACTACTACACTGTTATTATCACTACTACACTGTTATTATCACTGCTACACTTTTATTATCACTACTACACTGATATTATCACTACTACACTGTTATTATCACTACTACACTGATATTATCACTACTACACTGTTATTATCACTACTACACTGATATTATCACTACTACACTGTTATTATCACTACTACACTGATATTATCACTACTACACTGTTATTATCACTGCTACACTGTTATTATCACTACACTGTTATCACTACTACACTGATATTATCACTACTACACTGTTATTATCACTACTACACTGTTATCACTACTACACTGTTATCACTACTACACTGTTATTATCACTGATAAACAAAACATTTGTGCAACAGTTAGGTACCTTTATTTCGAAACGTTTCGCCTACATAGTAGGCGTCTTCAGTCGAGTACAGAAAAGTAGAAGCAGCACATATGTGCAGATGTAATCAGTCCTTCAGCCTTGAAGACGTTGTTTTGGGGTGGTCAGTCCCTCAGCCTGGAGACGACTTTCTCACAATATCCTGGAACATCTTCACCTTTCTTGCTTCTGCTTACTCTTTTGTACTCGTCTGGAGAAACCTACTGTGTAGGCCTAACTGATGCATTTGTCTCTTATCAGCCTGTCAGTATTATGCAGTATTTTCGTATTCATTATCAATACACTGTTATTACCACTATTACACTGTTATTACCACTATTACACTGTTATTACCACTATTACACTGTTATTACCACTATTACACTGTTATTACCACTATTACACTGTTATTACCACTATTACACTGTTATTACCACTATTACACTGTTATTACCACTATTACACTGTTACTACCACTATTACACTGTTACTACCACTATTACACTGTTACTACCACTATTACACTGTTATTACCACTATTACACTGTTATTACCACTATTACACTGTTATTATCACTGCTACACTGTTATTATCACTAATACACTGTTATCACTACTACACTATTATCACTACTACACTGTTGTTATCACTACTACACTGTTATTATCACTACTACACTGTTATTATCACTACTACACTGTTATTATCACTACTACACTGTTATCACTACTACACTGTTAATATCACTACTACACTGTTATTATCACTACTACACTGTTATCACTACTACACTGTTATCACTACTACACTGTTATTATCCCTACTATTTTATTATCACTACTACACTGTTATTATCACTACTACACTGTTATTGTCACTACTACACTGTTATTATCACTACTACACTGTTATTATCACTGCTACACTGTTATCACTACTACACTGTTATCACTACTACACTGTTATCACTACACTGTTATCACTACTACACTGTTATTATCACTACTACACTGTTATCACTACTACACTGTTGTTATCACTACTACACTGTTATCACTACTACTGTTATTATCACTACTACACTGTTATTATCACTGCTACACTGTTATCACTACTACACTGATATTATCATCACTACTACACTGTTATCACTACTACACTGTTATTATCACTACTACACTGTTATTATCACTACTACACTGTTATTATCACTACTACACTGTTATTATCACTACTACACTGTTATTATCACTTCTACACTGTTATAACTACTACACTGTTATTATCACTACTACACTGTTATTATCACTACTACACTGTTATTATCACTACTGCACTGTTATTATCACTACTACACTGTTACCACTACTACACTGTTACCACTACTACACTGTTACCACTACTACACTGTTATTATCACTACTACACTGTTACCACTACTACTCTGTTATTATCACTACTTCACTGTTATTTTCACTACTACACTGTTATTATCACTACTACACTGTTATTATCACTACTACACTGTTATCACTACTACACTGTTATTATCACTGCTATACTGTTATTATCACTACTACACTGTTATCACTACTACACTGTTATTATCACTACTACAATGTTATCACTACTACACTGTTATCACTACTACACTGTTATCACTACTGCACTGTTATCACTACTACACTGTTATCACTACTACACTGTTATCACTACTACACTGGTATTATCACTACTACACTGTTATCACTACTACACTGTTATCACTACTACACTGTTATCACTACTACACTGTTATCACTACTACACTGTTATTATCACTACTACACTGTTATCACTACTTCACTGTTATTATCACTAATACAGTGTTATCACTACTGCACTGTTATTATCACTACTACACTGTTATCACTACTGCACTGTTATCTCTACTACACTGTTATCACTACTACACTGTTATTATCACTACTACACTGTTATCACTACTACACTGATATCACTACTACACTGTTATTATCACTACTACAATGTTATCACTACTACACTGTTATTATCACTACTACACTGTTATCAATACTACACTGTTATTATCACTACTACACTGTTATCACTACTACACTGTTTTTATCACTACTACACTGTTATCAATACTACACTGTTATTATCACTACTACACTGTTATCAATACTACACTGTTATTATCACTACTACACTGTTATCACTACTACACTGTTTTTATCACTACTACACTGTTATTATCACGGCTACACTGTTATCACTACTACACTGTTATCACTACTACACTGTTATTATCACTACTACACTGTTATTATCACTGCTACACTGTTATTATCACTAATACACTGTTATCACTACTACACTATTATCACTACTACACTGTTGTTATCACTACTACACTGTTATTATCACTACTACACTGTTATTATCACTACTACACTGTTATTATCACTACTACACTGTTATTATCACTACTACACTGTTATTATCACTACTACACTGTTATCACTACTACACTGTTATTATCCCTACTATTTTATTATCACTACTACACTGTTATTATCACTACTACACTGTTATTGTCACTACTACACTGTTATTATCACTACTACACTGTTATTATCACTGCTACACTGTTATCACTACTACACTGTTATCACTACTACACTGTTATCACTACACTGTTATCACTACTACAGTGTTTATTTCACTTTCATAACACTGTTAATCCACTATATACTGTTATTATCACTACTAAAACTGTTATCACTACTACTGTTATTATCACTACTACACTGTTATTATCACTGCTACACTGTTATCACTACTACACTGATATCATCACTACTACACTGTTATCACTACTACACTGTTATCACTACTACACTGTTATCACTACTACACTGTTATTATCACTACTACACTGTTATCACTGCTACACTGTTATTATCACTACACTGTTATCACTACTACACTGATATTATCTCTACTACACTGTTATTATCACTACTACACTGTTATTATCACTACTACACTGTTATTATCACTACACTGTTATCACTACTACACTGTTATTATCACTACTACACTGATATTATCACTACTACACTTTTATTATCACTGCTACACTGTTATCACTGCTACACTGTTATTATCACTACACTGTTATCACTACTACACTGTTATTATCACTACACTGTTATCACTACTACACTGTTATTATCACTACTACACTGATATTATCACTACTACACTTTTATTATCACTACTACACTGATATTATCACTACTACACTGTTATTATCGCTACTACACTGTTATTATCACTACACTGTTATTATCACTACTACACTGGTATCACTACTACACTGTTATCACTACTACACTGATATTATCACTACTACACTGTTATTATCACTATTACACTGTTATTATCACTACACTGTTATTATCACTACTACACTGTTATCACTACACTGTTATCACTACTACACTGATATTATCACTGATAAACAAAACATTTGTGCAACAGTTAGGTACCTTTATTTCGAAACGTTTCGCCTACATAGTAGGCGTCTTCAGTCGAGTACAGAAAAGTAGAAGCAGCACATATGTGCAGATGTAATCAGTCCTTCAGCCTTGAAGACGTTGTTTTGGGGTGGTCAGTCCCTCAGCCTGGAGACGACTTTCTCACAATATCCTGGAACATCTTCACCTTTCTTGCTTCTGCTTACTCTTTTGTACTCGTCTGGAGAAACCTACTGTGTAGGCCTAACTGATGCATTTGTCTCTTATCAGCCTGTCAGTATTATGCAGTATTTTCGTATTCATTATCAATACACTGTTATTACCACTATTACACTGTTATTACCACTATTACACTGTTATTACCACTATTACACTGTTATTACCACTATTACACTGTTATTACCACTATTACACTGTTATTACCACTATTACACTGTTATTACCACTATTACACTGTTATTACCACTATTACACTGTTACTACCACTATTACACTCTTATTACCACTATTACACTCTTATTACCACTATTACACTGTTACTACCACTATTACACTGTTATTACCACTATTACACTGTTATTACCACTATTACACTCTTATTACCACTATTACACTGTTATTACCACTATTACACTGTTATTACCACTATTACACTGTTATTACCACTATTACACTCTTATTACCACTATTACACTGTTTTACCACTATACACTCTTATTACCACTATTACACTGTTATTACCACTATTTACACTGTTATTTACCACTATTACACTGTTATTACCACTATTACACTGTTACTACCACTATTACACTGTTACTACCACTATTACACTGTTATTACCACTATTACACTGTTACTACCACTATTACACTGTTATTACCACTATTACACTGTTATTACCACTATTACACTGTTATTACCACTATTACACTGTTACTACCACTATTACACTGTTATTACCACTATTACACTCTTATTACCACTATTACACTGTTATTACCACTATTACACTGTTACTACCACTATTACACTGTTACTACCACTATTACACTGTTATTACCACTATTACACTGTTTACTACCACTATTACACTGTTATTACCACTATTACACTTGTTATTACCACTATTACACTGTTAACTACCACTATTACACTGTTATTACCACAATACACTGTTACCTACCACTATTACACTCTTATTACTACTATTACACTGTTATTACCACTATTACACTGTTACTACCACTATTACACTGTTACTACCACTATGACACTGTTATTACCACTATTACACTGTTACTACCACTATTACACTGTTATTACCACTATTACACTGTTATTACCACTATTACACTGTTACTACCACTATTACACTGTTATTACCACTATTACACTCTTATTACCACTATTACACTGTTATCACTACTACACCCAGCACACCATACTACACCCAGAAAACCACTACTTCCACCAGTCAACACCACTACACTCAGTATACCATTATTTCAACCAGTACACTACTATTACACCCAGTACACCACTACTACACCCAGAACACTACTACACCCAGCACACCACTACTACAACCAGAACATCACAACTACACCCTGAACATCACTACTACACCCAGCACATCACTACTACACCCAGCACATCACTACTGCACCCAGCACATCACTACTGCACCCAGCACATCACTACTACACCCAGCACATCACTACTACACCAGCACATCACTACACACCCAGAACATCACTTCTACACCAAGAGCATCACTACTACAACCCAGCACATCACTACTACACCCAAAACATTACCAGACCCTGACATCACTACTACACCCAGCACACCACTACTACACCCAGAATCACTACTACACCTAGAACATCACTACTACACCCAGAACATCACTACTACACCCAGAAACATCACTACTACACCCCAGAACATCACTACTACACCCAGAACATTACTACAACCCAGAACATTACTACACCCAGAACATTACTACACCCAGAACATCACTACTACACCTAGAACATCACTACTACACCCAGAACATCACTACTACACCCAGAACATCACTACTACACCCAGAACATCACTACTACACCCTGAACATCACTACTACAACCCATGAACATTACTACACCCTGAACATCACTACTACACCCTGAAACATCACTACTACACCCAGCACACTACTCCCAGAACACCTACTACACCTAGAAGATCACTACTACACCCAGAACATCACTACTACACCCAGAAACATCACTACTACACCCTGAACATCACTACTACACCCAGCACACCACTACTACACCCAGAACATCACTACTACACCTAGAACATCACTACTACACCTAGAACATCACTACTACACCAGAACATCACTACTACACCCAGAACATCACTACTACACCCAGAACATCACTACTACACCCAGAACATCACTGCTACAACCCTGAACATCACTACTAACACCATGAACATCACTACTACACCCAGCACACCACTACTACACCCAGAACATCACTACAACACCCAGAACATCTCTACTACACCCAGAACATCTCTACTACACCCTGAACATTACTACACCCGGAACATCGCTACTACAACCCAGAACATCACTACTACACCCAGAATTATTACTACTACACCCGAACATCACTACTACACCCAGAATATTACTACTACACCCAAAACATCACTACTACACCCAGAACATCACTACTACACCCAGAACATCACTACTACACCCAGATATATACTACTACAACCCAGAACATCACACTACACACCCAGAATATTACTACTACACCCAGAACATCACTACTACACCCAGAATATTACTACTACACCCAGAACATCACTACTACAACCAGAACATCACTACTACAACCAGAACATCACTACTACACTCTGAACATCACTACTACACCCAGCACACCACTACACCCAGAATATCACTACTACACCCAGAACATCACTACTACACCCAGAACATCACTACTACACCCAGAACATCACTACTACACCAGCACACAACTACACACAGTAATACCACTACACCCAGAACATCACTACTACACCCAGCACACCAAAACTACACCCAAAACATCACTACATCGCCCAGAACACTACTACACCCAGCACACCACTACTACACCCAGAACATCACTACTACACCCAGAACATCACTACTACACCTGAACATCACTACTACACCCTGAACATCACTACTACACCCAGCACACCAAAACTACACCCAAAATCGTCACTACTAAAACCCAAAACATCACTACTATACCCAGCACACCACTACACCCAGAACATCACTACTACAACCCTGAACATCACTACTACACCCCTGAACATCACTACTACACCCTGAACATCACTACTACACCCTGAACATCACTACTACTAACACCCTGAACATCACTACTACACCCTGAACATCACTACTACACCCTGAACATCTACTACTACACCCAGCACATCACTACTACACCCTGCACACCACTACAACCCAGCACACCACTACTACACCCAGCACATCACTACTACACCCAGCACATCACTACTACACCCAGCACACCACTACTACACCCAGCAAATCTTTATTAATACGTCCAGGATATCAATAGTTTACTTACCCACATCATAACTAATTATCCAACTCGTGTTCATTAAGCAGTGCCATTTTCACTATTTAACAGTACACTTCACTGTTATAAACACTTCGTCTTCACTGCTCATCACTTGTGATGATAATTATAATAATCCAACCTGCATGCCAAGCTAACTACATTACTATTAAAGTTGATTTTAAGTTAACTTGTTCAGCTTTGTAAACATAACTGTATACTTAATCACTATGGGTCGAATTATTTTATTGATCACTATCACCGCAGTCTGCGTCGTGTTGCTTCATCTGGCTCTACTCCAGGTGTACAAGTGGAAATGGAGTGAGAGAGAATACTTCCATCATGAGAAATATTTTCGAGAATGGAGAAATCAGGGGTCCTTGTTATACAGTTCTTCAGAAATATTATATAGAGAACTGTATAAGCCCGCTGAACAGTGTTAAAGGATGAATGTGGTCGTAATTGGTCCTGGTTTTGGCATTCTGTGCCTTGAGTACCATACACAGCTTTTAAAGAATTAGGTAAAAATTCTCGATGAGAATTACAATGCTAGCAAGAAAAACTAACATTTAATGTTAGTTTTTATCCTAGCGTTCAGTATTCTAGTTCCAGTGGGGTACTTGGTGACGAAGGTTCGGAAGTTTCTCACTTTAATTTATAATGCCGTCTTAAGAAGGAAGTGTGTTGACTCATGGAAAATACAGGAAGTTCGTCGTAGAAGTCAGGACGACTCCTAGAGTGAACCTCTTCTTGTGCCTCCAGAGAATCGGGGTGAATTCTGTGAAGAAATATGTAGTGACAATGATGCTGGAACTTTACCCAGTCATTTGAGTAAAAATAATGACCTTGGTGGCCCAGTTGAAAATAATGACCTTGGTGGCCCAGTTGAAAATAATGACCTTGGTGGCCCAGTTGAAAATAATGACCTTGGTGGCCCAGTCGAAAATAATGACCTTGGTGGCCCAGTTGAAAATAATGACACTGGTGGCCCAGTTGAAAGTAATGACCTTGGTGGCCCAGTTGAAAATAATGACCTTGGTGGCTCAGTTGAAAATAATGACATTGGTGGCCCAGTTGAAAATAATGACACTGGTGGCCCAGTTGAAAATAATGACATTGGCGGCCAGAATATTCAAAATAAGTGTGTTCCTGGGGACCTTGGTAAGGAAAATAAGCCTGAGTCTATGGGCCAGGTTGGGAAGAAGCAGCGATGGAAGAAATTTTGGAAAAGGCTAAAGTGTGTCTTCAAATGTTCCAGCCATAAGAAAAGTACATCAGCATCAAGTCCAATTAATACCTTGAGCAGCTTTGTATCTTGGGCATCTTCGGATAGGGGTCTGGAAATTAAATCCAATTTGTTTCCATGGAACTAGAAATTTGAAGAACTGAGGTGAACAAGCAGCAATCTCAAGGAGTCGATAAAAAACGATAAATAAATATAAACCCCTGCTACAAAAACCTGGGGAAGGAGAACGTCACAGCCTTGTCCTCCACCATGAAGAATGAGGCTACTCCTTTGTCCTTCTTATCTTATGTACGGTCACGGCTTTATTAATTCGACGTGACCTGTCTTATTAGACGACACCACTACCCCCAACCCACTACCCAAGACTCCAACCCCACTATCCCAGTGACCAGCACCTATCCCAGTGCTCCAGTGACCCATCCAAAGTTGTGTTTACCAGAAGCTCTTCACGAGCTACCGTGAAGTTACGACGTATCTCCCTGTTGACCTTCCCAATATTGATAAGATGTGCAACATCTGGGAATCTTTATTGTAGACGTTTCACCATCCAGTGACTTTATCAGTACAGATTCTAGGACATAACTTGAAGACAGGGCTATGTACAAGAGATGAGGTAATCAGTCCCTCAGCCTTGGAGTTGGTGTGAAGAGCACCGTAGTTTTGGAGATTCTGGAGCACAGACATGGAGGCTGGCGCTTGTATAGGTGTCCGGTGGATAGGGACGGGTAGCAGACGAGGGCATAGTTATGTCCTAGAATCTGTATTGATAAAGCCACTGGATGGCGAAACGTCTGCAATAAAGATACCCAAATGTTGCACATATTTCTAATTTTCATCTTGTCAGTATTGTATACCGACTAGACGAAACTGCAAACATCTACTGCAACTAACCCATCCCTTGGGTATGACCTGCTTCCACCTGGAAATCCCGCCTACTAGTGACTATGCCCTCGTCTGCTACCCGTCCCTATCCACCTGACTGCAGAAGATCACCAAGGGTGTAGTGATGCAGTACCCACTGATGATACCCATCGAGGCAGTAGCAGCTCACCCCAGTGTGGTGTCAGCTCGACGCCTCCAGGCAACGCACCAACCCGGCAGGTCCTCATTCAGCATGTAGGACCACTGCCATCCCAGCTGAACCTCGGTTCTTGGGGCAGGTACGATGTCTGGACCTTCACCGCAGAACCATTTCACCGTTTCAAGTGCCAGCGTTACGGACACCTGGGTGTGCTCTGTCCGAACAGAGTAATCTGCGGTGTCTGTAGCCAGCGCCACTCTACCGAGGACTGTACACAAATAACCCGCACAAAGAAGAGAGGAGCTTACGACGACGTTTCGGTGCGACTTGGACCGATGGTCCAAGTCGCACCGAGGAATGCATCACGAAGCTGAAAAATGCGTCGTCACCCACTCCACGACGCCCGAACTGCAGGCAGAAACACCATGCCTGGAACCTTCGATGCCCCGAGAGGCTCGCTGGAATTCATGAGGCCTGGAAGACTCCAACAACGAGGCAGCAGGCTATGGCAGAGCATCACCCTCAGCAGACGATGGGTGCAGAGAATCCTGCCATACTGCAGAACTCTCATCAGGTCACCCAGCTAAATGCCAAGGAATTTCTGACCCTCGAAGCCTCAATCAGGCGTCATGGACAGGGGCTTCTGCCCTCTACCTCAATGAAGAAATAAAAACAGGAACAAGCGGCACCAACAGGAAACATGTGGGCAATACGGTGAAGAACAGTGAAAATAAGATAATCCATGATGTCGAACTAAGTGGAAAATACGTACGAGTCTTTGATTTTTTATTTATTATCAGAAGTATATTCAATTATCTTATTTGTATTATTAATTATATCTTATTTGTTATTCTGAAGTAACAGAAAATTTTAAGTACAGAATAAACCAATTTTTGCCTAAATTGACACACATTCTTTGGGGTTTCAATATATTTTATGACCTGTACAGTAGTGCTGGAATTTATATTATCTGTTTTTATATTTTGCCAATATTAATACCTTTTCCAAAAAATTATTTTTGAAAACACTTGTATAGGTACGTATTTGGGCGTGGAAGTGCTGCGGGTGAGTACAGGATGGGTGTGGGAGTGCTGCGGGTGAGTACAGGATGGGTATGGGAGTGCTGCGGGTGAGTACAGGATGGGTATGGGAGTGCTGCGGGTGAGTACAGGATGGGTGTGGGAGTGCTGCGGGTGAGTACAGGATGGGTGTGGGAGTGCTGCGGGTGAGTACAGGATGGGTGTGGGAGTGCTGCGGGTGAGTACAGGATGGGTGTGGGAGTGCTGCGGGTGAGTACAGGATGGGTGTGGGAGTGCTCTGGGAGCACTCCCACATATATACATGTGCAAAACAACCACTCTGAAAGAATAGAGAAATTCCAAGCGCTTTCGTGACTACTCACATTATCATAGTTCCTTGATAATGTGAGTAGTCACGAAAGCGCTTGGAATTTCTCTATTCTTTCAGAGTGGTTGTTTTGCATATTTTGAAATCACCTGTTTACTGTGATCTTATTGCATATATACATGTATACACATATACATATATTACATACATACATACTTATATATATATATAGATATCTTAAACATGGCAGTAATCCTCTACATAACCAGGGGCATCCTTTTTCAAATTAGAAAAGCAAAAATTGCATTTACTTTCGGCCTAAATCTTAGTTACACACCTCTATTTTTTTGAAAGAAGCCAAATTAGAGGCCTATCACTGTTAGTCATAAATAGAAACCTTCTTTCCTGTCAAAGAGAATAATATCAGTGAAAAAACCTCTAACTTATTTCCCGAGCTGTTAGACTCCGTTCATTTCTCTTTTTTTTTATAGTGTACGAAGCTGTATAGCCCTTGTGGTTTAGCGCTTTTTTTGATTATAATAATATAGTGTACGGAATATTATTACACTTTCAATGTACATCTGAATATCTTCTAAAAATTTGACTTACAGGTATATACAAACGACCTTTGGAGCTTCAATGCGAAATTCTAATTCAACAACCTGTTACTAACCCATAAAATCCCCCTTCACCTCCAAAATTCTCTGATCAGAGTTTATCCCCAACCTCAAAAAGCATCTCCCGCTCCCAGCCTCCAAAGGGACACTCTAAATGTCGACAAAATAGGTATAAATCACATAGATCATATGAATGCAATATAAGAATTAAACCCTACAGACTTAAGTCTAGATCTTGTCCTCACTGTATTAATCACATAACCCAAAAGAGCTCCAATACCTCTCACCAACAAGGCCAAAACTTTAAATAAAATCCTCAAACAAATCATATAAGGCTCTGGAAACACAATTCCAGCCTAAACAGAGCCAACCCCCACAGCCCCAATCCTCAATATTACTATACCCCCCTAATATCATCCTATGCCTCTCCCTAATAAACATTATATACCTTATATTAGGAAAACATCTCGGTTTATAATAAATAAACCGAAATGGATAACATACCATCAGATCAGTACCTAAGATATATATAAAAAAGCTAAGAATTTTAGTTTCCCTTATAAAAGCTACTTGTAAAATCAAATCCTTAGAATAGAACCCAGCCAAAAAAGGCATACCACATCAAGGTAGATTAGCTAAATTGATACAAACTCTAGTTAAAGGTATATATATTACCAACCTACCTATATTCCGAATATCCTGGTATTTCTTAACTCTATGAATTACCAGCACACACAAACAGTAGAACCTTCAACAAAGCCAGATTACTTATTATAACTCCTAACTGTCTTGAATAATAAAATGGTATAAAATACCGACAGGTTGTTAGGTAAGACATATATGCAACAGTTAGGTATCTTTATTTCGAAATAAAGATACCTAACTGTTGCATATGTGTCTTACCTAACATCCTAACTGTCTTAAAGTCGATAAAGCAATGATTTTCTTTAAATCAAACTCAAAATTAGCTCCTAAGCCCGCTATAAATATCGTTAAACAAGAAACAATTAGCAAAAACCTGTTTATACATGAGTCATCTAAAGCCCCACCAAATCGAATTAGAATATGAACATCAGCCGTCACTAAAGTAGAATAAACCAAAGCCGAAACAGGCGTAGGAGCAGCTATCGCTGCTGGAAGTCAAGCCGAGAACGGAATTTGAGCCGTTTTAGTTATAGCAGCAACGCGCACACACAAATTTTGATGAACGAAAAATCCTCACCCAAATACCTCCCATAAATAATAAAATTCCGACCTCCAAACTTAAAAAGCAAAAAAATTCTCGGTAAAATCCCCAAGTCTCCAACCCGATTTGACAGTACTGTCAACATACCATACCACGGGCGGGGATAGAACCCGCGGTCAGAGTCTCAAAGCTCCAGACCGTCGCGTTAGCCACTGGACCAGCTAGCCACAATAAGATTCGTCCAACTAGGTATATTTCTACACCATAGGAAGGTTAGCATAGGCCACCACTGTGACCACAAATGCAAGTTTTTACAGACGAATCTCCAGCTAGCGTGGCCGTGACGAACTCTGTAAAAACTTGCATTTGTGGTCACAGTGGTGGCCTATACTAACCTTCCTATGGTGTAGAAATATACGTAGTTGGACGAATCTTATTGTGGCTAGCTGGTCCAGTGGCTAACGCGACGGTCTGGAGTTTTGAGACTCTCTGACCGCGGGTTCAAATCCCGCCCGTGGTATGGTTTGCTTGCAATCGTGTCATTACGATTTCGTGAGTACTGTCAACATACCTGCATTTACAGACTCCTCATTCTGATAATAAATTACCAATACAGAGGAAATTAACCCCAATCCATCCCAGAATAATCAAAGCTCCTATATATAAATAACCCAAAATACACACTAGTTACATAAATCGTCTGTATCTCTTATCACCACCACTACTGTTATTGTCACTACGTTTATCATCACTCCTAAACTACTGTGGATCGTTATGTGGACCCCCGCATAACGATCACCTCCGAATGCGACCAATTATGTAAGTATATTTATGTAAGTGCGTTTGTACGTGTATGTTTGGGGGTCTGAAATGGACTAATCTACTTCACAATATTCCTTATGGGAACAAATTCGGTCAGTACTGGCACCTGAACATACTTCTGGAGTGAAAAAATATCGTTAACCGGGGGTCCACTGTACTGTAGGTCTGCAAGGCAGAGGTGGTAGGCCATGAGTAGGTCTAGGAGGTGGAGGTACAAATCTCCCTGTCCCCTTTGCAGGAAGAGGTTACTATCTTCCACGTCACTGTGAAGAGTGAGGCTGCATCTTCATCCATTTCATCTGAGTTGGGGGATGAGAGTTGTCAGCACTCAGAGTGCCACTACTCTGAATGGTCAGTAGCTAGACTCAAACTGCCATTCAGGTCACCACCGAGCTCCCTGTTGTATTGTTGAGGTCCAGACCCTGGACCCATTATGTGCCTCTGTAATGTTGAGGTACAGACCCTGGACCCATTATGTGCCTCTGTAATGTTGAGGTTCAGACCCTGGACCCATTATGTGCCTCTGTAATGTTGAGGTACAGACCCTGGACCCATTATGTGCCTCTGTAATGTTGAGGTACAGACCCTGGACCCATTATGTGCCTCTGTAATGTTGAGGTCCAGACCCTGGACCCATTATGTGCCTCTGTAATGTTGAGGTACAGACCCTGGACCCATTATGTGCCTCTGTAATGTTGAGGTACAGACCCTGGACCCATTATGTGCCTCTAATGTTGAGGTACAGACCCTGCACCCATTATGTGCCTCTGTAATGTTGAGGTACAGACCCTGGACCCATTATGTGCCTCTGTAATGTTGAGGTACAGACCCTACACTTATTATGTGCCTCTGTAATGTTGAGGTACAGACCCTGCACCCATTATGTGCCTCTGTAATGTTGAGGTACAGACCCTGGACCCATTATGTGCCTCTGTATTGTTGACGTCCAGACCCTGGACCCATTATGTGCCTCTGTAATGTTGAGGTCCAGACCCTACACCCATTATGTGCCTCTGTAATGTTGAGGTACAGACCCTACACTTATTATGTGCCTCTGTAATGTTGAGGTACAGACCCTGGACCCATTATGTGCCTGTATATCGTTGAGGTCCAGACCCTGGACCCATTATGTGCCTCTGTAATGTTGAGGTCCATACCCTGGACCCATTATGTGCCTCTGTATTCTCTGGAATGCCGCCCACGGCATTTGTTGTGGCGCATAATAGACTATAAATTATCTCCAAACATTCTCTGCATTGCTCTTGCTTAGTTGTGATTAGTCAAGGGCCCAGGTCGACCCGAAACGTTGATATATGCTGTGTCCAGCTAGTGGTTATGTATCCAGCCTGGGTATCTATGTATCCAGCCTGGGTATCCATGTGTCCAGCTAGCGGTTATGTATCCAGCCAGGGTATCTATGTATCCAGCCTGGGTATCCATGTGTCCAGCTAGCGGTTATGTATCCAGCCTGGGTATCTATGTATCCAGCCTGGGTATCCATGTGTCCAGCTAGCGGTTATGTATCCAGCCTGGGTATCTATGTATCCAGCCTGGGTATCCATGTGTCCAGCTAGCGGTTATGTATCCAGCCAGGGTATCTATGTATCCAGCCTGGGTATCCATGTGTCCAGCTAGCGGTTATGTATCCAGCCTGGGTATCTATGTATCCAGCCTGGGTATCCATGTGTCCAGCTAGCGGTTATGTATCCAGCCTGGGTATCTATGTATCCAGCCTGGGTATCCATGTGTCCAGCTAGCGGTTATGTATCCAGCCAGGGTATCTATGTATCCAGCCTGGGTATCCATGTGTCCAGCTAGCGGTTATGTATCCAGCCTGGGTATCTATGTATCCAGCCTGGGTATCCATGTGTCCAGCTAGCGGTTATGTATCCAGCCTGGGTATCTATGTATCCAGCCTGGGTATCCATGTGTCCAGCTAGCGGTTATGTATCCAGCCTGGGTATCTATGTATCCAGCCTGGGTATCCATGTGTCCAGCTAGCGGTTATGTATCCAGCCTGGGTATCTATGTATCCAGCCTGGGTATCCATGTGTCCAGCTAGCGGTTATGTATCCAGCCTGGGTATCCATGTGTCCAGCTAGCGGTTATGTATCCAGCCTGGGTATCCATGTGTCCAACTAGCGGTTATGTATCTAGCCTGGGTATCCATGTGTCCAGCTAGCGGTTATGTATCCAGCCTGGGTATCCATGTGTCCACCTAGCGGTTATGTATCTAGCCTGGGTATCCACGTGTTCAACCTAGCTATCTATATCTCCTGTCAGCAGTCATGTGTCAGCCCTGCGGTCATGTGTCCGGCCAGCAGCCATGTATCAAAGCTGCGGGTCGTGTGTCCGACCTGCGGTCATCGTGGAAACAACGGCAGAATAATCGACCACGTGTCGGCAAATTAATCAGGAGATACTTGCGTACCGGCGGTCAAGTCATCAGTAGCCAGCCCTATGTTATGTGTCCAGAAGGGTGAGACTCCCCTGGGAAGGAGTGGACAAAACCAACCTTATTGCACGGTACCTACACTGCCCACTAATGAGTCATTACCAGAGGGGGGAAAATGGGCTTTGTGATCAAGGAACATAAGAGTGAATTTCCAGAACTGCTCTTCTTGTTCGCTCTCTCCGTTGGAAGATGAAAAATAGAACTTACGTGCTAGGAACATACAGGTGAATTTCCTGAGCAACCATCCATAGTTTTATCTTCGGATTATGTGTTATATATATAATATATATATATATATATATATATATATATATATATATATATGTCGTGCCGAATATGTAAAACTGGTCAATTAGCAAGAACTCATTTAAAATTAAGTCCTTTCTAAAATTTTCTCTTATACGTTTAGATATATATTTTTTTCATTAATGTTAATGTAAAAAAATTTTATTTTGCTCCAAAAGAATCTTAGAAAACTTACCTGACCTTATTATAACAAGAACAATTTATTTTAGCCTAACCCAACTAAATATATTTTAAATCTGTTTACAATAATTAAATACTAAACAAACCCAGTGAAATATATTTTTTTTGTTAGGTTCAGAATGATTTTGGCGAAATTATTGCATAAACAAATTTTCGCTTGTCCTATATGGCAAGATGAACGTTGCTATTTAAGCCAAGATCGCAAGTTCTGCCTATTCGGCACCATATATATATATATTATATATATATATATATATATATATATATATATATATATATATATATATATATATATATATATATATTGTATGTGTATAGATAGATGATGTTGCAAAAAATAGACGTCATCTCCATTTAACATTCACCCAAAACATCAGTCAACATCCAGTGCAGCATCCCAAGATAATCATCTCCTCGCAGCATCCAACAACAGATCAACCATAACTCAGCTCCACACACCTCTAACTACATCGTTTGGCTCCGATAAAGCAAGCCGAACAAAACAGATCCAAACATCCACAGCGGCAATGAATCACAGAGGGGGAAGGGGAAAAGGGAGGGGTGAAAGGGAGGGGGAAAGGGAGGGGGAAAGGGAGGTGTAGGGGGATGAGGGCACAGGGAGAGGATACAAAACTTTGATATTGAAGGTATTATAAGAGTTTGTATATCTGGTGTTGTGAGGGAGAGGGAGAGTGATGGAGGAATAGAGGGAGGGAACTAGAGAAAGAAGAATAGAGAAATAGGGAGAAAAATCGAAAGGGGGGAAAAAAGCAGAGCAGAGGGAGAAAATATAAGACGAGAGAGAGATGTCGGAAGTGAGAGATGTCGGACGTGAGAGATGTCGGACGTGAGAGATGTCGGAAGTGAGAGATGTCGGAAGTGAGAGATGTCGGAAGTGAGAGATGTCGGACGTGAGAGATGTCGGACGTGAGAGATGTCGGAAGTGAGAGATGTCGGACGTGAGAGATGTCGGACGTGAGAGATGTCGGACGTGAGAGATGTCGGAAGTGAGAGATGTCGGACGTGAGAGATGTCGGACGTGAGAGATGTCGGACGTGAGAGATGTCGGAAGTGAGAGATGTCGGAAGTGAGAGATGTCGGAAGTGAGAGATGTCGGAAGTGAGAGATGTCGGAAGTGAGAGATGTCGGAAGTGAGAGATGTCGGCCGTGAGAGATGTCGGCCGTGAGAGATGTCGGCCGTGAGAGATGTCGGACGTGAGAGATGTCGGAAGTGAGAGATGTCAGAAGTGAGAGATGTCAGAAGCGACAGACGTCAGAAGTGAGAGGTGCCAGAAGTGAGAGGTGCCAGAAGTGAGAGGTGCCAGAAGTGAGAGATGTCAGAAGCGACAGACGTCAGAAGTGAGAGGTGCCAGAAGTGAGAGGTGTCAGAAGTGAGAGGTGTCAGAAGTGAGAGACGTCAGAAGTGAGAGATGTCAGGAAAGATGTCAGTAGTGAGAGATGTCAGAAGTGAGATAAAGATGGGTAATACCTGAAGTGATAAATAGAATTCAGAAGTGAAACGTGGAGTGAGAGAGAAAGAGAGAGAGAGAGAGAGAGAGAGAGGAGAGAGAGAGAGAGAGAGAGAGAGAGAGAGAGAGAGAAACAGAAGATTGAGAGGTATTAAAAATGAGAGAGAATAATAGTGAGAGAGACAAAAAGTTGTATAGAGAGAAAGAAGTGAGATGAAGGTAGCTAATACCTCACGTTAGTCAGGTCCCTAAAACACCTGTTTAGGGTAGGTGTTTACACTGCTGTCGAAGTGGCACCTACAGTGTCTCGTGTCAGGAAGCACTGCTGTCGTAGTGGCACCTACAGTGTCTCGTGTCAGGAAGCACTGCTATCGTAGTGGCACCTACAGTGTCTCGTGTCAGGAAGCACTGCTATCGTAGTGGCACCTACAGTGTCTCGTGTCAGGAAGCACTGCTATCGTAGTGGCACCTACAGTGTCTCGTGTCAGGAAGCACTGCTATCGTAGTGGCACCTACAGTGTCTCGTGTCAGGAAGCACTGCTGTCGTAGTGGCACCTACAGTGTCTCGTGTCAGGAAGCACTGCTATCGTAGTGGCACCTACAGTGTCTCGTGTCAGGAAGCACTGCTATCGTAGTGGTACCTACAGTGTCTCGTGTCAGGAAGCACTGCTGTCGTAGTGGCACCTACAGTGTCTCGTGTCAGGAAGCACTGCTATCGTAGTGGCACCTACAGTGTCTCGTGTCAGGAAGCACTGCTATCGTAGTGGCACCTACAGTGTCTCGTGTCAGGAAGCACTGCTGTCGTAGTGGCACCTACAGTGTCTCGTGTCAGGAAACACTGCTATCGTAGTGGCACCTACAGTGTCTCGTGTCAGGAAGCACTGCTATCGTAGTGGCACCTACAGTGTCTCGTGTCAGGAAGCACTGCTATCGTAGTGGCACCTACAGTGTCTCGTGTCAGGAAGCACTGCTATCGTAGTGGCACCTACAGTGTCTCGTGTCAGGAAGCACTGCTGTCGTAGTGGCACCTACAGTGTCTCGTGTCAGGAAGCACTGCTATCGTAGTGGCACCTACAGTGTCTCGTGTCAGGAAGCACTGCTATCGTAGTGGCACCTACAGTGTCTCGTGTCAGGAAGCACTGCTATCGTAGTGGTGCCTACAGCGCCTCGCGTCAGGAGGCACTGCTGTCGTTGTGGCACCTACAGTGTCTCGGGTCGGGAAGCACTGCTATCGTAGTGGCACCTACAGTGTCTCGTGTCAGGAAGCACTGCTGTCGTTGTGGCACCTACAGTGTCTCGTGTCAGGAAGCACTGCTGTCGTTGTGGCACTTAGTTCCTTGCGTCAGGGGGCAGCTATCGTCTACCTACGTGGAGGGTATTCCGGGGATCACCGCCCCCCTCGGCCCGGTTTGTTACCAGGCCTCCAGTAGGCTCTTTTGGTACAAAATTATTAATTTTTACATTAACATAAAAATTATCTTTGAAAGTATAAGAGAGAACTACAGAAATTACTTAATTTTAAACGAGTTTTGATAACTTCATTGTTCACGGAATCGTAATGACACTATTGCAAATAATCATTTGCATTCGTGTCATTAAGATTTCGGGAGTCATGATGACGGCTTTGATGGGACTGGAGCTAGAGCTAGTCACGGCCACGTTCGCGGAAGAGTCGTCTGTAAAAATTTGCATTTGTGATCACAGTCGTGGCCTATGCTAACCTTCCTATGGTGTAGAAATATACCTAGCCACTGGCCCAGTGGCTAGCTGGCCCAGTGGCTAGCTGGCCCAGTGGCTAGCTGACCCAGTGGCTAGCTGACCCAGTGGCTAGCTGACCCAGTGGCTAGCTGGCCCAGTGGCTAGCTGGCCCAGTGGCTAGCTGGCCCAGTGGCTAGCTGACCCAGTGGCTAGCTGACCCAGTGGCTAGCTGACCCAGTGGCTAACGCGTCGGTCTGGAGTTTTATGACTCTCTGGCCGCGGGTTCTATCTCCACCCGTAGTATGGTTTGAGTTCGTGATAATCGACTAATTTTACCTATTCGGCACGAGATACACACACACACACACACACACACACACACACACACTGGAACAGACTCCGAAGTGTCCCTGTTTACAGATGACGTGAAGTTGATGAGAAGAATTCACTCAATCGAAGACCAGGCAGAACTACAAAGGGATCTGGACAGGCTGCAGACCTGGTCCAGCAATTGGCTCCTGGAGTTCAATCCCACTAAGTGCAAAGTCATGAAGATTGGGGAAGGGCAAAGTAGACCGCAGACGGAGTACAGTCTAGGGGGTCAGAGACTACAAACCTCACTCAAGGAAAAAGATCTTGGGGTGAGTATAACACCAGGCACATCTCCTGAAGCGCACATCAACCAAATAACTGCTGCAGCATATGGGCGCCTAGCAAACCTCAGAACAGCATTCCGACATCTTAATAAGGAATCATTCAGTACCCTGTACACCGTGTATGTTAGGCCCATATTGGAGTATGCGGCACCAGTTTGGAACCCACACCTAGCCAAGCACGTGAAGAAACTAGAGAAAGTGCAAAGGTTTGCAACAAGACTAGTCCCAGAGCTAAGAGGTATGTCCTACGAGGAGACGTTAAGGGAAATCAACCTGACGACACTGGAGGACAGGAGTGATAGGGGGGACATGATAACGACATGCAAAATACTGAGAGGAATTGACAAGGTGGACAAAGACAGGATGTTCCAGAGATTGGACACAGTAACAAGGGGACACAGTTGGAAGTTGAAGACACAGATGAATCACAGGGATGTTAGGAAGTATTTCTTCAGCCACAGAGTAGTCAGTAAGTGGAATAGTTTGGGAAGCGATGTAGTGGAGGCAGGATCCATACATAGCTTTAAGCAGAGGTATGATAAAGCTCACGGCTCAGGGAGAGTGACCTAGTAGCGATCAGTGAAGAGGCGGGGCCAGGAGCTAGGACTCGACCCCTGCAACCTCAACTAGGTGAGTACACTCTTGGAAGCTGAAGACTGAGACGAGTCACAGGGATGTTAGGAAGTATTTCTTCAGCCATAAAGTTGTGAGGCAGTGGAATAGCCTAG
Organism: Cherax quadricarinatus; assembly: GCF_026875155.1. Taxonomy (NCBI): domain Eukaryota; kingdom Metazoa; phylum Arthropoda; class Malacostraca; order Decapoda; family Parastacidae; genus Cherax; species Cherax quadricarinatus. The sequence continues at coordinate 12,423,454 of NC_069494.1, forward strand.
CAAGTGATATAGTGGAGGCAGGAGCCATACATAGTTTAAAGACGAGGTATGACAAAACGCAGGAAGCAGAGAGAGGACCTAGTAGAGATCAGTGAAGAGGCTGGGCCAGGAGCTGAGTCTCGACCCCTGCAACCACAATTAGGTGAGTACTCTCTCTCTCTTGCTGATAAAACAGCAGCTGGTGTAGCTGTCATCACAGCAGCTGGTGTAGCTGTCATCACAGCAGCTGGTGTAGCTGTCATCACAGCTGGTGTTGCTGTTATCACAGAAACTGGTGTAGCTGTTATCACAGCAGCTGGCGTAGCTGTTATCACAGCTGGTGTAGCTGTCATCACAGCAGCTGGTGTAGCTGTTATCACAGCAGATGATGTTACTGTTATCACAGCAGCTGGTGTTGCTGTTATCACAGCAGCTGGTGTTGCTGTTATTACAGCAGCTGGCGTAGCTGTTATCACAGCAGCTGGTGTAGCTGTCATCACAGCAGCTGGTGTAGCTGTCATCACAGCAACTGGTGTAGCTGTCATCACAGTAACTGGTGTAGCTGTCATCACAGCAGCTGGTGTAGCTGTCATCACAGCAGCTGGTGTAGCTGTCATCACAACAGCTGGTGTAGCTGTTATCACAGCTTGTCTTGCTGTTATCACAGCAGCTGGTGTAGTTATCACAGCAGCTGGTGTAGTTATCACAGCAGCTAGTGTAGCTGTCATCACAGCAGCTGGCGTAGCTGTTATCACAGCAGATGTTATTGATATCACAGCAGCTGGTATTGCTGTTATCACAGCAGCTGGTGTTGCTGTTATTACAGCAGCTGGCGTAGCTGTTATCACAGCTGGTGTAGCTGTCATCACAGCAGCTGGTGTAGCTGTCATCACAGCAACTGGTGTAGCTGTCATCACAGCAACTGGTGTAGCTGTCATCACAGCAACTGGTGTAGCTGTCATCACAGCAACTGGTGTAGCTGTCATCACAGCAGCTGGTGTAGCTGTCATCACAGCAGCTGGTGTAGCTGTTATCACAGCAGCTGGTGTAGCTGTTATCACAGCTGGTGTAACTGTTATCACAGCTGGTGTAGCTGTCATCACAGCAGCTGGTGTAGCTGTTTTCACAGCTGGTGTAGCTGTTTTCACAGCTGGTGTAGCTGTTATCACAGCTGGTGTAGCTGTCATCACAGCAGCTGGTGTAGCTGTTATCACAGCAGCTGGTGTAGCTGTCATCACAGCAGCTGGTGTAGCTGTTTTCACAGCTGGTGTAGCTGTTTTCACAGCTGGTGTAGCTGTCATCACAGCAGCTGGTGTAGCTGTTATCACAGCAGCTGGTGTAGCTGTTTTCACAGCTGGTGTAGCTGTCATCACAGCAGCTGGTGTAACTGTTATCACAGCTGGTGTAGCTGTCATCACAGCAGCTGGTGCAACTGTTATCACAGCTGGTGTAGCTGTCATCACAACAGCTGGTGTAGCTGTTATCACAGCTGGTGTAGCTGTCATCACAGCAGCTGGTATAGCTGTCATCACAGCAGCTGGTGTAGCTGTTATCACAGCTGGTGTTGCTGTTGTCACAGCTGGTGTAGCTGTTATCACAGCTGGTGTAGCTGTCTTCACAGCTGGTGTAGCTGTCATCACAGCAGCTGGCGTAGCTGTCATCACAGCAGCTGGTGTAGCTGTCATCACAGCAGCTGGTGTAGCTGTCATCACAGCAGCTGGTGTTGCTGTCATCACAGCAGCTGGTGTAGCTGTTATCACAGCAGCTGGTGTTGCTGTTATCACAGCAGCTGGTGTTGCTATCACAGCAGCTGGTGTTGCTGTTATCACACCAACTGGTGTTGCTATTATCACAACAGCTGGTGTTGCTGTTATCACAGCAGCTGGTGTAGTTATCACAGCAGCTGGTGTAGCTGTCATCACAGCAACTGGTGTAGCTGTCATCACAGCAACTGGTGTAGCTGTCATCACAGCAGCTGGTGTAGCTGTCATCACAGCAGCTGGTGTAGCTGTTATCACAGCTGGTGTAGCTGTCATCACAGCAGCTGGTGTAGCTGTCATCACAGCAGGTGTAGCTGCCATCACAGCTGGTGTAGCTGTCATCACAGCTGGTGTAGCTGTCATCACAGCTGGTGTAGCTGTCATCACAGCTGGTGTAGCTGTCATCACAGCAGCTGGTGTAGCTGTCATCACAGCTGGTGTAGCTGTCATCACAGCTGGTGTAGCTGTCATCACAGCTGGTGTAGCTATCATTACAGCTGGTGTAACTGACCTCACAGCTGGTGTAGCTGTCATCACAGCTGGTGTAGCTGACATCACAGCTGGTGTAGCTATCATCACAGCTGGTGTAACTGTCATTACAGCTGGTGTAACTGTCATCACAGCTGGTGTAACTGTCATCACAGCTGGTGTAACTGTCATCACAGCTGGTGTAACTGTCATCACAGCTGGTGTATCTGTCATCACAGCTGGTGTATCTGTCATCACAGCTGGTGTAGCTGACATCACAGCTGGTGTTACTGTCATCACAGCTGGTGTAACTGTCATCACAGCTGGTGTAGCTGCCATCACAGCAGCTGGTGTAACTGTCATCACAGCTAGTGTAGCTGCCATCACAGCAGCTGGTGTAACTGTCATCACAGCTGGTGTAACTGTCATCACAGCTGGTGTAACTGTCATCACAGCTGGTGTAACTGTCATCACAGCTGGTGTAGCTGTCATCACAGCTGGTGTAGCTGTCATCACAGCTGGTGTTGTCAACATACTCATCATATAATATTAATGAGCCAGCTGTCCCGCCAGCTGGTATAAACTCTCTCCTACACTACCCAATTAATCCTTTATTATCATTCCCCTTTTATATTCCCCCTTTACCCTTTTTTCTCCCTATTTCCCCTTACATTATCCCTTTATACTTCCCTTTTATCCATTATTCTTTCATATTTCGTTTAGATCAGTTACATTTTTTTCTTCCAGAGTTAAATGTAATTTTTAGTGTCTTAAAGTAATTATTTATGCATATAATAATTACTTTTATCTGAGCCGTAGATGTGATAATTATATTTTGGTTTTGTTACCTTTTTTTAAGGTAATTTTGAGTAAGATAATTATGATAATTTTTATTTTCCATTATTTATATATAATTATTTTTTTTTAAATCACTGAAATCACATTTATATTAAGAAATTTAAAATAATTTTAACTATTTTTATAACATCAGGATTTCAGTTATTTTTTATATATTGGAAATCGCGATGTCGATTATTTTTTATGTTCAGAAAAATTCCGATTTCAATTATTTTTTATGTTCAGAAAAATTCCGATTTCGATTATTTTTATGTTCAGAAAAATTCCGATTTCGATTATTTTTTATGTTCAGAAAAATTCCGATTTCAATTATTTTTATGTTCAGAAAAATTCCGATTTCGATTATTTTTTATGTTCAGAAAAATTCCGATTTCAATTATTTTTATGTTCAGAAAAATTCCGATTTCGATTATTTTTATGTTCAAAAAAATTCCGATTTCAATTATTTTTATGTTCAGAAAAATTCCGATTTCGATTATTTTTTATGTTCAGAAAAATTCCGATTTCAATTATTTTTATGTTCAGAAAAATTCCGATTTCAATTATTTTTATGTTCAGAAAAATTCCGATTTCAATTATTTTTATGTTCAGAAAAATTCCGATTTCGATTATTTTTTATGTTCAGAAAAATTCCGATTTCGATTATTTTTTATGTTCAGAAAAATTCCGATTTCAATTATTTTTTATGTTCAGAAAAATTCCGATTTTGATTATTTTTTATGTTCAGAAAAATTCCGATTTCGATTATTTTTTATGTTCAGAAAAATTCCGATTTCGATTATTTTTTATGTTCAGAAAAATTCCGATTTCAATTATTTTTTATGTTCAGAAAAATTCCGATTTCAATTATTTTTTATGTTCAGAAAAATTCCGATGTCGATGATTTTTTATGTTCAGAAAAATTCCGATTTCAATTATTTTTTATGTTCAGAAAAATTCCGATTTCAATTATTTTTTATGTTCAGAAAAATTCCGATTTCAATTATTTTTTGTTCAGAAAAATTCCGATTTCGATTATTTTTTTATGTTCAGAAAAATTCCGATTTCAATTATTTTTTATGTTCAGAAAAATTCCGATTTCAATTATTTTTTATGTTCAGAAAAATTCCGATTTCAATTATTTTTTATGTTCAGAAAAATTCCGATTTCAATTATTTTTATGTTCAGAAAAATTTCGATTTCAATTATTTTTTATGTTCAGAAAAAATCCGATTTCAATTATTTTTTATGTTCAGAAAAATTCCGATTTCAATTATTTTTTATGTTAAGAAAAATTCCGATTTCGATTATTTTTTATGTTCAGAAAAATTCCGATTTCGATTATTTTTTATGTTCAGAAAAATTCCGATTTCGATTATTTTTTATGTTCAGAAAAATTCCGATTTCGATTATTTTTTATGTTCAGAAAAATTCCGATTTCGATTATTTTTTATGTTCAGAAAAATTCCGATTTCGATTATTTTTTATGTTCAGAAAAATTCCGATTTCAATTATTTTTTATGTTCAGGAAAATTCCGATTTCAATTATTTTTTATGTTCTGAAAAAATCCGATTTCAATTATTTTTTATGTTCAGAAAAATTCCGATTTCAATTTTTTATGTTCAGAAAAATTCCGATTTCAATTATTTTTTATGTTCAGAAAAATTCCGATTTCAATTATTTTTTATGTTCAGAAAAATTCCGATTTCAATTATTTTTTATGTTCAGAAAAATTTCGATTTCAATTATTTTTTATGTTCAGAAAAAATCCGATTTCAATTATTTTTTATGTTCAGAAAAATTCCGATTTCGATTATTTTTTGTTCAGAAAAATTCCGATTTCGATTATTTTTTATGTTCAGAAAAATTCCGATTTCAATTATTTTTTATGTTCAGAAAAATTCCGATGTCGATTATTTTTTATGTTCAGAAAAATTCCGATTTCAATTATTTTTTATGTTCAGAAAAATTCCGATTTCAATTATTTTTTTATGTTCAGAAAAATTCCGATTTCAATTATTTTTTATGTTCAGAAAAATTCCGATTTCAATTATTTTTTATGTTCAGAAAAATTCCGATTTCAATTATTTTTTATGTTCAGAAAAATTCCGATTTCAATTATTTTTATGTTCAGAAAAATTTCGATTTCAATTATTTTTTATGTTCAGAAAAAATCCGATTTCAATTATTTTTTATGTTCAGAAAAATTCCGATTTCGATTATTTTTTATGTTCAGAAAAATTCCGATTTCGATTATTTTTTATGTTCAGAAAAATTCCGATTTCGATTATTTTTTATGTTCAGAAAAATTCCGATTTCGATTATTTTTTATGTTCAGAAAAATTCCGATTTCGATTATTTTTTATGTTCAGAAAAATTCCGATTTCGATTATTTTTTATGTTCAGAAAAATTCCGATTTCGATTATTTTTTATGTTCAGAAAAATTCCGATTTCGATTATTTTTTATGTTCAGAAAAATTCCGATTTCAATTATTTTTTATGTTCAGGAAAATTCGATTTCAATTATTTTTTGTTCTGAAAAAATCCGATTTCAATTATTTTTTATGTTCAGAAAAATTCCGATTTCAATTTTTTATGTTCAGAAAAATTCCGATTTCGATTATTTTTTATGTTCAGAAAAATTCCGATTTCAATTATTTTTTATGTTCAGAAAAATTCCGATTTCAATTATTTTTATGTTCAGAAAAATTTCGATTTCAATTATTTTTTATGTTCAGAAAAATTCCGATTTCAATTATTTTTTATGTTCAGGAAAATTCCGATTTCAATTATTTTTTATGTTCTAAAAAATCCGATTTCAATTATTTTTTATGTTCAGAAAAATTCCGATTTCAATTTTTTATGTTCAGAAAAATTCCGATTTCAATTATTTTTTATGTTCAGAAAAATTCCGATTTCAATTATTTTTTATGTTCAGAAAAATTCCGATTTCAATTATTTTTTATGTTCAGAAAAATTTCGATTTCAATTATTTTTTATGTTCAGAAAAAATCCGATTTCAATTATTTTTTATGTTCAGAAAAATTCCGATTTCGATTATTTTTTTTGTTCAGAAAAATTCCGATTTCGATTATTTTTTATGTTCAGAAAAATTCCGATTTCAATTATTTTTTATGTTCAGAAAAATTCCGATGTCGATTATTTTTTATGTTCAGAAAAATTCCGATTTCAATTATTTTTTATGTTCAGAAAAATTCCGATTTCAATTATTTTTTTATGTTCAGAAAAATTCCGATTTCAATTATTTTTTATGTTCAGAAAAACTCCGATTTCAATTATTTTTTATGTTCAGAAAAATTCCGATTTCAATTATTTTTTATGTTCAGAAAAATTCCGATTTCAATTATTTTTATGTTCAGAAAAATTTCGATTTCAATTATTTTTTATGTTCAGAAAAAATCCGATTTCAATTATTTTTTATGTTCAGAAAAATTCCGATTTCGATTATTTTTTATGTTCAGAAAAATTCCGATTTCGATTATTTTTTATGTTCAGAAAAATTCCGATTTCGATTATTTTTTATGTTCAGAAAAATTCCGATTTCGATTATTTTTTATGTTCAGAAAAATTCCGATTTCGATTATTTTTTATGTTCAGAAAAATTCCGATTTCGATTATTTTTTATGTTCAGAAAAATTCCGATTTCGATTATTTTTTATGTTCAGAAAAATTCCGATTTCGATTATTTTTTATGTTCAGAAAAATTCCGATTTCAATTATTTTTTATGTTCAGGAAAATTCCGATTTCAATTATTTTTTGTTCTGAAAAAATCCGATTTCAATTATTTTTTATGTTCAGAAAAATTCCGATTTCAATTTTTTATGTTCAGAAAAATTCCGATTTCGATTATTTTTTATGTTCAGAAAAATTCCGATTTCAATTATTTTTTATGTTCAGAAAAATTCCGATTTCAATTATTTTTATGTTCAGAAAAATTTCGATTTCAATTATTTTTTATGTTCAGAAAAAATCCGATTTCAATTATTTTTTATGTTCAGAAAAATTCCGATTTCAATTATTTTTTATGTTCAGAAAAATTCCGATTTCAATTTTTTATGTTCAGAAAAATTCCGATTTCAATTATTTTCATCTTAAAAAAATCACGATTTCCATTAGATGTGATAAATTAAAACAATTTTGAATCATTTTTTTAATTAAAAATCGTGATAATTTTCATTAATTTTATAATGGTAATTTTAATATATTTTTTAAGAAAATCAATATTTAATTATTTTTAATAGACAATTTTTATTTTGGGTCAAACTTTATATATTAGAGATTTTTTTTTATTTAAATTTTTTGGATGGGTTTAAAAATTTCGTTAAAATAAGCATCAAAAATGTAATGAAGAAATTTTGTTTCTAGAATTAAAGACAAAATTTTATCTAAAATTTAATTTTTTTTTTTTTTTTTTTTTTTTTTTTTTTTTTTTTTTTTTTTTTTTAATTTTGACAAGACTAAAAATTTTCAAAATTTGAAATTTTGTGAAATTTTGTGCTTCATATATATGAAATTCATTTTAAAATTGAAATAATCAAAAAATCTTTCAAAATTCGAATGAACCATAACCAGAAAAAAATAATTACCAGATACCCCCCCAAAAATTTCATTTTTTTTATATATTAAAACTGAGTTCCTATTAAAGCCATAAAAATAGATTGGCTTTTTTACTGAAAAAAATTCTATATATTTTTTCAAACACAATGCCTTTGTAGCCTTAACTAAAGAAGTAATTACAGGCAACTCATTAATCATTGGGGTGAAAAAGGCAGAGGTTTTGTACTCGTAAGGATTTTCAACTTGGTATATATATTCTGAATATATTTCTGATATACTTTGAGGTCAGCAATGTATGTAGATTTGGAAAGGTTTATATGCTTATATCAAGGATATACCGAGAGGTTTGTATTATTCACTATTCTTGACTGGTAGTGTGCAAGTGATATACTGACCCTCTTGTGTGTGTGTGTTTGTGTGTGTGTGTTGTTTGTGTGTGTGTGTGTTTGTGTTTGTGTGTGTGTGTTGTGTGTGTGTGTGTGTTGTTTGTGTGTGTGTGTGTTTGTGTGTGTGTTTGTGTGTGTGTTGTGTTTGTGTGTGTGTTTGTGTGTGTGTGTTGTGTGTGTGTGTGTGTGTGTGTTGTTTGTGTGTGTGTTTGTTTGTGTGTGTGTTTGTGTGTGTTGTTTGTGTGTGTGTGTTTGTGTGTGTGTGTTTGTGTGTGTGTGTGTGTGTGTGTTTGTGTGTGTGTGTTTGTGTGTGTGTGTGTGTGTGTGTGTGTTTGTGTGTTGTGTGTTTGTGTGTGTATGTGTGTGTTGTCTGTGTTTAAGAGGATAGATGGATGCGTATTTTGCCCTGTTTTCACATGGCTGGGCACTGTGACGCAGGATCGAATCCTGGATAGGTACTGCGACTAGCCAAGGAGTCGAACCCATACTGCTTTGGCCTGCCTCATGATGAGCGAAAACTTACGACGCCCTAGTCCACGGAACCACGTGACAGTGGTTCCGTGGACTAGGGCGTCAAGAGTTTTCGCCCACCATGAGGCGGGCCAAAGCAGCATGGGTTCGACTCCTTGTCTAGTCGCAGAGTTATTAATGATCTATACCACTTGTTCGTGGGTGCAATAATATATATATATATATATATATATATATATATATATATATATATATATATATATATATATATATATATATATATATATATATATATATTTCTGGTATTGAATCTTTCAATACATTTGGCTCCTGTCTTCAGAGTTTGTTTTTGAAATTAATTGCTTAAGTGAAAGGGTGAGTGTATGAGAAATGTATGAATATGAGTGTGTATATATGAATGTATAACCACATATATGTATGTACAAATGAGTGAATAACTACTTGAGTGAGTTCAAGAGTGAGTGTAGGAGTTTGTAGTGAGTGAGGATCACAAACCTATTTAAAGCCTCACTTAAGGCTGGCTGGCTGCAGTAAGTTGGTGGGAGATAAGAAGCATCTTCCCACAAATGGATCTTTAATCTTCTTCTTGATGCTGGGAAAGCGTGGGCGTGTGGGAGGGTGAGTGTGGGGGAGAAGGGTGTTGTGGTTGAGGGTGTGGGGGTGTTGAGTAGGGTGTGGGGGGAATGTGTTTGAGTGTTAGGGCAGGTTTTCAGAACTTAGGTAGGGTGTGTTGGAGAGAGAGAATAGGTTACATACATAGTCATAGGTCATGTTAGGTTTAACTTACACACACATACACACACACACACACACACACACACACACACACACACACCACACACACACACAACACACACACACAATACCCTCATCATCATCATATGTCCTCGGATCACGGTACAACACCTAGCTCCGCTGGGTGCGTGATTGTTGTAGGATTGTATGCTCCCGTGGGTTAGAGCTTCCTGGAATTTTCGCTTACAATCAGGCGGGCTAAAACAACACGGGTTCGAGCCCCCGGCTAGTCTCAGTATTGTTATTGATTAAATACCACTCGTTCGTGGTTACAATAATATATATATATATATATTTTTATATATATATATATATATATATATATATATATATATATATATATATATATATATTATAAATTATGTATATATGTATATAAATTACGCTTAATTTAGACGCGTGTTATTCCTTCCTGATTATCAGAACACTAACGTCTTTACCGTTATGTTCAGACAACGGATTAACGGGAGGCACAGCACCCCTGTTAACTCTTTTTCTCTGTTAAAACAGATTGATGGGATTGGTTTTCCGTTCTGTAAAAACGTACTTGGCACGGACAGCGAATTTTGTTCGCTAAATCCGAGTTTCGTTAAACCTGTTCTTTTTAAAACCCAAACTTTTTGGGACCCACACTTTTTGGGACCCACACTTTTTGGGACCCACACTTTCTGGGACCCACACTTTTTGGGACCCACACTTTTTTGGGACCCAAACTTTTTGGGACCCACACTTTTTTGGGACCTACACTTTTTGGGACCCACACTTTTTGGGACCCAAACTTTTTGGGACCCACACCCTTTTTGGGACCCACACTTTTTGGGACCCACACTTTTTGGGACCCACACTTTTTGGGACCCACACTTTTTGGGACCCACACTTTTTGGGACCCACACTTTTTGGGACCCACACTTTTTGGGACCCACACTTTTTTGGGACCCAAACTTTTTGGGACCCACACTTTTTTGGGACCCACACTTTTTGGGACCCAAACTTTTTGGGACCCACACTTTTTGGGACCCACACTTTTTGGGACCCACACTTTTTGGGACCCACACTTTTTGGGACCCACACTTTTTGGGACCCACACTTTTTGGGACCCACACTTTTTGGGACCCACACTTTTTTGGGACCCACACTTTTTGGGACCCACACTTTTTGGGACCCACACTTTTTTGGGACCCACACTTTTTGGGACCCACACTTTTTGGGACCCACACTTTTTGGGACCCACACTTTTTGGGACCCACACTTTTTGGGACCACACTTTTGGGACCCACACTTTTTGGGACCCACACTTTTTGGGACCCACACTTTTTGGGACCCACACTTTTTGGGACCCCACACTTTTTTGGGACCCACACTTTTTTGGGACCCACACTTTTTGGGACCCACACTTTTTTGGGACCCACACTTTTTGGGACCCACACTTTTTGGGACCCACACTTTTTGGGACCCACACTTTTTGGGACCCACACTTTTTGGGACCCACACTTTTTGGGACCCACACTTTTTGGGACCCACACTTTTTGGGACCCACACTTTTTGGGACCCACACTTTTTGGGACCCACACTTTTTGGGACCCCACACTTTTTTGGGAATGAATATGATTTTTACAAATGTAATAAATATAACTATTATAGATGGGATAAATATAACTATGTAATATATAAATATAATTATAAACAGAATAAATATAATTGAAATACATCTTAGTAGGAATAAATATAATTATAGATGTAACAAATGTAATTATTATTGAGGGGTTAAATATAATTATAAATGTAATAAATGTAATTATTATAGGGTTAAATATAATTATAGATGTAATGTAATTATTATAGAAGGGTTAAATATAATTATATATGTAATGTAATTATTATAGAAGGGTTAAATATAATTATAGATGTATGTAATTATTATAGAAGGTGTTAAATATAATTATAGATGTAATGTAATTATTATAGAAGGGTTAAATATAATTATAGACGTAATGTAATTATTATAGAAGGGTTAAATATAATTATAGACGTAATGTAATTATTATAGAAGGGTTAAATATAATTATAAGACGTATGTAATTATTATAGAAGGGTTAAATATAATTATAGACGTAATGTAATTATTATAGAAGGGTTAAATATAATTATAGACGTAATGTAATTATTATAGAAGGGTTAAATATAATTATAGATGTAATGTAATTATTATAGAAGGGTTAAAATAAATTATAGATGTAATGTAATTATTATAGAAGGGTTTAAATATAATTATAGACGTAATTTAATTATATAGAAGGGTTAAATATAATTATAGACGTAATGTAATTATTATAGAAGGGTTAAATATAATTATAGAGTAATGTAATTATTTATAAAAGGGGTTTTTAAATATTAATTATAGACGTAATGTAATTATTATAGAAGGGTTAAATATAATTTATAGATGTAATGTAATTATTATAGAAGGGTTAAATATAATTATAGACGTAATGTAATTATTATAGAAGGGTTAAATATAATTATAGACGTAATGTAATTATTATAGAAGGGTTAAATATAATTATAGACGTAATGTAATTATTATAGAAGGGTTTAAATATAATTATAGAGTAATGTAATTATTATAGAAGGGTTAAATATAATTATAGACGTAATGTAATTATTATGAAGGGTTTTAAATATAATTATAGATGTAATGTAATTATTATAGAAGGGTTAAATATATTATAGACGTAATGTAATTATTATAGAAGGGTTAAATATAATTATAGAACGTAATGTAATTATTATAGAAGGGTTAAATATAATTATAGACGTAATGTAATTATTATAGAAGGGTTAAATATAATTTTAGACGTAATGTAATTATTATAGAAGGGTTAAATATAATTATAGACGTAATGTAATTTTTTATAGAAGGTTTAAATATAATTATAGATGTAATGTAATTATTATAGAAGGGTAAATATAATTATAGACGTAATGTAATTATTATAGAAGGGTTAAATATAATTTTTAGACGTAATGTAATTATTATAGAAGGGTTAAATATAATTATAGATGTAATGTAATTTTTTATAGAAGGGTTAAATATAATTATAGACGTAATGTAATTATTATAGAAGGGTTAAATAAAATTTTATAGATGTAATGTAATTATTATAGAAGGGTTAAATATAATTATAGATGTAATGTATTATTATAAAAGGGGTTTTTTAAATATAATTATAGACGTAATGTAATTATTATAGAAGGGTTAAATATAATTATAGACGTAATGAAATTTTATTATAGAAGGGTTAAATATAATTATAGACGTAATGTAATTATTATAGAAGGGTTAAATATAATTATAGACGTAATGTAATTATTATAGAAGGGTTAAATATAATTATAGACGTAATGTAATTATTATAGAAGGGTTTAAATATAATTATAGACGTAATGTAATTATTTTTAGAAGGGTTTAAATAAAATTTTATAGACGTAATGTAATTATTATAGAAGGGTTAAATATAATTATAGACGTAATGTAATTATTATAGAAGGGTTAAATATAATTATAGATGTAATTATTATAGAAGGGTTAAATATAATTATAGACGTAATGTAATTATTATAGAAGGGTTAAATATAATTATAGATGTAATGTAATTATTATAGAAGGGTTAAATATAATTATAGATGTAATGTAATTATTATAGAAGGGTTAAATATAATTATAGATTTTAATGTAATTATTATAGAAGGGTTTAAATATAATTATAGACGTAATGTAATTATTATAGAAGGGTTAAATTTTAATTATAGACGTAATGTAATTATTATAGAAGGGTTAAATATAATTATAGACGTAATGTAATTATTATAGAAGGGTTAAATATAATTATAGACGTAATGTAATTATTATAGAAGGGTTAAATATAATTATAGACGTAATGTAATTTTTTATAGAAGGGTTAAATATAATTATAGACGTAATGTAATTATTATAGAAGGGTTAAATATAATTATAGACGTAATGTAATTATTATAGAAGGGTTAAATATAATTATAGACGTAATGTAATTATTATAGAAGGGTTTAAATATAATTATAGACGTAATGTAATTATTTAGTAGGGTTAAATATAATTATAGATGCAATGTAATTATTATAGAAGGGGTTAAATATAATTTTAGACGTAATGTAATTATTATAGAAGGGTTAAATATAATTATAGACGTAATGTAATTATTATAGAAGGGTTAAATATAATTATAACAAAATTAACACAAAAAATTACCAAATTCATTGAGTGATTTTTTTCTATGTGATTTTTGGGTAATTTCAAATTAATCATTTTTATATCTGATGCGGAGCGGTAAACTCGTATGGGTCAGTCAAGGGGGGTGGTGTAGGCTTGATCCTCCGGTCGTAAATTTCGAGACTGGATCGATATCCTTATCAAAGTTTTTAATTTTTTGTTAATTTAATTTTTTTTTTTGAGTGGGAATTAAGTTTTTTGAGAGTCGGTTTAATGCAGTAATTATTATAATTATAATTGTAATCATAATTGTAATTATAATTGTTATAATATACTTTTTTATACTTTTACTGATTATTTTAATTTTTTATCGTACTAGATTATTTGTAATTATTATTATTATTATTATTATTTACATTATTATTAGTTATTACATTTATTTCCTACGAATAGGAGTCAGTCAGGATAAATATTCTGAAGGGAGTAATTCCAAATCCTTGGATCAAGAGCCATTCGTGAGTATAAAGTCAACCAGGCTGAAGGAAGAGAAACCTGAGCCAACTCTCACTTGTTAGAGTACATTTGTAGGCTGAGTATCGACTCTATCTTTCCTGAGTACGTGAAGTGAGAGAGTATATTGTGAAGGGAGAGAGAGAGGAGAGGGAGAATGAGACGGGGGAAAAGGAGGAAAAGGGAGAAACGAGAGAGAGAGAGAGAGAATGGGAAGGATCGTGGTAAGTAAAAGGACACGGGTGCAACTAATGTGATATTGTGGCAACGTTTCGCTCTCCAGGTGCTTTGGCGAGGATCAGTTTTGGCTCCGTTGTTTATAAGGAATTAAATTGGTGTCATTGGATACGGGAGTGGATTCTTGTGTAGTTTTGGGTAGAGGTTGAAATGTAATAGGCCAGTAGGCCTTCTTCAGTGTTCCTCCATTCTTATGAGTAAATTCACTGATGACGCAAAATTAGGCTGAATAGTAGATTCTGAGGACAACTTCAGGAAGATTTAGACATATGGTCTGAAACATGGTAGATGTTCACTGTGAACAAGTGTAAACTCCGAGCCCCTGGGGGCGAAAATATCCTCGTTGCTATAAACTAGGTGGAAAAAGACATGGGAGTCGATGTTTTCAGTCCAAGCTGAGGGATTGAGGGACTGATTACCGCAGACAATTCCCAATGACTCCAGTGGGTCGGACCCTGGAGAACAAGGCGGCATATCTGGCTTTCTTGCATCTGGGAGATTCTTCTCCCAGTCACTACACCACAACAGCCTCCTCGAAGATGACAGCATGAAGAGTTCCGACTTCGCCCGCCGCTACTCCCTCCTGTACACTCTTGTACCTCCTCTATCACCCTATCCTCCTTTGAGTGTTCTTTGCATAAGAGTTCCAACGCAACAAAATGCTGGTAATAGTAGTGGTGATAACAGTTTAACAAATCAAAATTAGACACGTTTACAACATCTGGGTATCTCTCTTTGTAGACGTTTCGCCCTCTAGTGCTTTTATGAATACAAATTCAAGGATATAATGGGAAGGCAGTAAAACTGTATACAAAAGTATCAGTACGTGAGTCGCCATCTACGGTCTTCACCTTCACGTTATCCCTTACTGTAAGGCTGAGGGACTGACCACCTCTGATTATCTCATCTTTACACTGTTTCTGCTGTCTCTGTATTTGACTGTGAAAGGCGAAATGTGTCTGAATAATGATACCTAATTATTGCACATGTCTTAACATTACGGCTAACCTTGAGGTTTCAGAAATAATGTAACTGGTCGTTTCCAACAGATACAGTGGAGCAATGTAATTGGTTGTTTCCGAGAGATACAGTGGAGCAATATAATTGGCTGTGTCTTCAATATACCATTCAATGGCACAGATTTAACGGAATATCAAAGTTCGCCTGATCTTTTTAACAAGAGCCTTGAGACACGAGTATACACGGTATACTCGTGAGGTATAACTGCAGTGTATATAATACAAATATATATACAAAAGCTAGGTTATGGCACTGAATTATCGAGGACCCTCACAGACGACACGTCTCTCCAATTGAATTCCGTTATCAGCTTTGTCTTCCAGCCTTCCTTCCTGTTTGTTACGATCGCTGTCTAATGAAGGCTGTTGGCTGTCAGTGTCTCTCAGTATTCGATGGATGCCGCCATGTTACAACCACTACGACTTTGTAATAATGTTGGTAGAATTACCGACAATATGTAAAGTAAAAGGACACAAGTGCAGCTAATGGGACATTTTATTGTGGCGACGTTTCGCTCTCCAGGAGCTTTATCAAGCTATTACAAACAATACATGGACACAGAGGGTATATATAGGCTCAGAGTGAGGTGTAATACTAGTGAGGTACCATTTCGATGTTCACTAGTGGTAGTAGTAGTAGTAGTAGTAGTAGTAGTGGTGGTAGTGACAAAAGTAATACAATATGGTAGAGCAATTAATTCGTACATACTGTACTACTTTTGTCACTACCACTACTACTACTACTACTACTACTACTACTACCACCACTAGTGAACATCGAAATGGTACCTCACTAGTATTGCACCTCACTCTGAGCCTTTATATACCCTCTGTGTCCATGTATTGTTTGTAATGGCTTGATAAAGCTCCTGGAGAGCGAAACGTCGCCACAATAAATGTCACATTAGTTGCACTTGTGTCCTTTTACTTTACACTACGACTTTCACTACGGCTTCCACTACATTAGTCACTACGACTTACCAATATGATACAGCCACTACGAATACCCACTATATAATCACTACGACTACCCACATAACCACTACGGCTACAACAAAGTCAGTGAGCAACGTATGGTGTCGTTCAGAAGAGTTTGTGGAAGTATAGTAGAGGCTGTATTTTCGTAGACACTTTATCTCCAGTACTTCAAGGAACATCTGTGTAAGTGTCTTGAACAACAACTGATATTACACAAGTATTTTGTGGAACACTACCAGGTTGTACCTTCCCAGACACTGTCTCCAATATTGCAACAACACCAACACTTGTGACTCATCAGTTTTTACCTGGCCAAGTATTCTAATTAAATAAATTTGTTTTCATAAATTGAGTTCTGTCAAAGAACTGCATGGCAGTTCATAGGAAAAAACAAGGTTTTTAATACCGTAGTAAGGAATTTTCAGAAGAAAAATGTGTTTAAACTTAAGAAAAAATAATAATAAATGTTCTTCAGTGTATCTGCATAGTTCTATAACATATGTTAGTCTTTTTATGCACAAAAAAAAAATTATGGCAATCTTTTAAAACACACAAAATAAACTTTATTATGGCCCATAATTAGAAATACATTTCCTAAAATAAAATCATAACCTGGGAAACATTCATGATAAACTGCGTCCTTAAAGTGTCAAAAATAGTTTCCCAAAATATAAATCTTTAAAATGTATGAAAAGTACTGCTGAATGACTAAATATTTTAAAATTAAATACCTTCTCTTGAAAATATAGAAAATTTTAAAGAGAAATAAACCATATCAGTGTCAGATGTCTGAAATATTTCAGTCAAAAAAATGCAATCTTGTGAGACATATGCAAGTACACACAGGAAATAAACCATTTCAGTGTTCAGATGTATGAAATGTTTTAGTTCAAAAAAGCCATCTTGTAAGACATATGCGAGTACACACAGGAGATAAACCATTTCAATGTTCAGAGTGTTTGAAATGTTTTAATGAGAAAAGCTATCTTGTGAGACATATGCGAGTACACACAGGAGATAAGCCATTTCAGTGTTCAGAGTGTTTGAAATGTTTTAGAGAAAGAGGCAATCTTGTGAGACATATGCAAATACACATAGGAAATAAACCATTTCATTGTTCAGAGTGTCTGAAATGTTTTAGCCAAAAAAGCCATCTTGTAACACATATGCGAGTACATACATTAGATAAACCATTTCAGTGTTCAGAGTGTCTGAAATGTTTTAGTGTAAAAAGCCATCTTGTAACACATATGCGAGTACACACAGGAGATAAACCATTTCAGTGTTCAGAGTGTCTGAAATGTTTTAGCATAAAAAGCCACCTAGTAACACATGTGCGAGTACACACAGGAGATAAGCCATTTCAGTGTTCAGAGTGTCTGAAATGTTTTAGTGAAAGAGGCACTCTTGTGAGACATATGCAAGTACATACAGGAAATAAACCATTTCAATGTGCAGAATGTCTTAAATGTTTTAGTCAAAAAGGCCATCTTGCAACGCATATGCGAGTGCATTCAGGAAATAAAACGAGTTAGTCTTTAATGGATCAGGAATATTTTAGTTTTAAACACATGAGAATATATACAACATTCCACTCTATACCACTCAGCTTTCTAGTATTCATTAGTACGCATCGCTATTGGGCCGTGCGGACGTGCTGCGCAGTAGCTCCTGATTGAGTTGGCATTTGCGCAGTGTTGACGTGTACTTGGCTCTGTGAAGACCTGTTTGCGCGCTCTCTAGAATTGAAGCAAGATGCCCTCCATCGAGCAACTTTACCAACAGCTTAAGGAAGAATTGAGGTTGGCGAATTTGGAAATTCGGCGATTGACCGAGGAGAACAAGAAGATTCGTAGTAGTCCTCCTGTTTTGAGTCCTCAGGTCAAGAAGGGAAACTGGTCAGTGGCTGACAGCAGGGAAAGAAGTTGACGATCAAGAAGACGAATGGAAAGGTAGAAACGATGAAGAAGAAAGAGACTGCCGTGGAAACTGTTGTGGAAACATCCAATACATTCTCAGTGCTACCCGACGAATGTGAGTCGAATACTGGAACGTCACGACGAAAGACATTAAGGAAGGTAAGAATATTGTTGTTGTTGGGGATACCCAAAGTTAGGTATATGGATAGGGCGTTCTGCTTGAAGGACAGGAGTAGGAGACAGAGAGTTTGCTTTCCTGGGGCTGGGATGGAGGATATTGTTAGCTGTCTGGATGACATCATGAGAGGTAATGGGAGCATCCTATTATCTGTCTCAGTGCTGGAGGCAACGATGTTGGCAGACGTAGGAGTGAGGACCTGATTAGCAGGTATAGGTCAGCATAGAAATAATTAGAATAAGGGTGGGAACCCTCTCATATGTGGTATTTTGCCAAGGAGGGGAGTTGGAAGTGAATGGTTGTCCAGGGCAATTGGTGTCAATTGCTGGCTGGACAAATACTGTAAGGAAAATGCGGGAACATTCATTGACAACTGGGACCTCTTCTATGGCAGAAATGACATGTATGCTAGGGATGGGGTTCACTTATCTAGGTGTGGGGTGGGAGCACTGGCAACTGCAGTGGAGGGAGCAGTTAGGACTTTAAACTAGGAATAGTTAGTGGTATGGGTTTTGGCAGGAAAAACAGTGAAGTCCAGTGTAGTAATATTACGAGTTCTAGGGGAACTAGTAATAATAAGAACGAGATAGATATTGAAAAGCCAGGGACCTTGGGTGATATAGACGGGAATAGGTTTAGTAGAAAAATAGAAAAGAGCAGGAAGGGTAAAGAGAAAGGAGAGTCTTTCAATGTTTATTATGCTAATTGCCGTAGTGCTAGGAATAAGATGGACGAGTTGAGATTAGTTGCTAGTGTAGGTAACATTGATGTATTTGCCTTAACTGAGACGTGGTTTAATTCAAAAAGTCGGGACATGCCTGCGGAATGTCATATTCAGGGTTTTAAATTGTTCAAGAGATAGAAGTATTGGGGGGGGGGGTGGGGTGGCATTGTACGTCCGAGATCGCTTGAACTGTTGCATAAAAACGGGTATTAAGTCTGAAGTAACACATACAGAGTCTGTTTGGATAGAATTTTCAGAGGGGCATGAAAAACTGATTTAGGAGTGATATACCGTCCCCCAACTTAGATAGGGACCAAGGGAAACTACTATGGGAGGAATTGTTAAGGCCACAAGGCACGATAATGTAGTAATTCTAGGGGACTTTAACTTTAGTCATGTTGATTGGAATTTCTTGACTGGGAATTTAGAATCGTACGACTTCTTAGAAGTATTTCAGGATTGTTTTTTGAAGCAGTTTGTGACAGAACCTACAAGGGGAAATAACCTGCTTGACTTAGTTATGGCAAACAATGAATCCCTTGTTAATAATTTAGAATTTCAGAGGGAAATGGGTGCTAGCGACCACAAATCAATTACATTTAGCATTGAATGGAAGTACGATAGTAGCGATAACTCAGTAACAGTCCCAGATTTTCGCTTAGCAGATTACGATGGGCTTAAAGAACACTTATCATCTGTTGACTGGGGTAACGAAGAGAGCTATCAATATGACAGTTTTCTGAACACTATACATGCTGCTCAAAGAGCGTTTATCCCATATAAAGAAATTAGATCAAATAGAAATGACCCAAAATGGGATGAATAATAGGCTCAAATATCTACTAGGGCATAAGAAAGGAATTTATAGGCGTATCAAAAGAGGTGAGGGTCATCTTATGAATCAGTATATTGACATTAAGAGGGACATTAAAAAGGGGATAAGAAAGCTAAAAGGGACTATGAAATTAAAGTTGTAGGGATTCTAAAACTAACCCAAAAAGTTTTTTCCAGGTCTATAGAACAAAAGTTAGAGATAAGATAGGTCCCCTTAAAAATAACTATGGGCACCTTACTGACAATGAGAATGAAATGTGCTTGATTTTAAATAATTATTTTCTCTCAGTTTTTACACAGGAAGACACTAACAATATTCCAGTAATTAATTTTTACAGTGGGCTAGAAGAAGATAAATTATGTAACATCACAGTCACTAGTGAGATGGTTGTGAGGCAGATAGACAGACTGAAGCAAAAATAAGTCGCCGGGTCCTGATGAGGTTTTTTCAAGGGTTCTTAAGGAATGCAAAATGGAACCTGTGAACCATTAACTAATATTTTAATTTATCTCTTCAAACAGGTGTAGTGTCTGATATGTGGAAGATGGCTAATGTAACTCCTATTTTTAAAACAGGGGACAAGTCGTTACGTCAAATTACCGCCCAATAAGCCTGACCTCAATTGTAGGCAAATTACTAGAGTCAATTATAGCTGAGATTATAAGAAGCCATCTCGATAAGCATAGCTTGATTAATGATACTCAGCATGGATTCACAAGAGGCCGGTCCCTTTTCTAACTAATTTATTAACTTTCTTCAGTAAAGCTTTTGAGGCTGTGACCACAATAAAGAATTTGATATTATTTACTTAGATTTTAGTAAGGCTTTTGATAGAGTTTTCCGCACCATAGACTGTTAAAGAAAGTGGCAGCCCATGGCATTGGGGGAAAAGTGCTCTCGTGGATCGAGTCATGGCTCACTGACAGAAGCAGAGAGTGTCCATAAATGGGGTTAAGTCCGAGTGGGGATCTGTGACAAGTGGCGTTCCACAGGGATCAGTCTTGGGCCCGTTGTTGTTTATAATATATATCAATGATCTTGATGAGGGAATTACTAGTGATATGAGCAAATCGCCGATGACACAAAGATAGGTAGGATAATTGATTCAAACGTAGATGTTAGGGAACTTCAGGAGGATTTAAACAAACTCTATTCTTGGTCAGAAAAGTGGCAGATGCAGTTCAATGTAGATAAGTGCAAGGTTCTGAAGCTTGGGATTGCCCATAACCCTAGTACTTATAAATTAAATGATGTAGAACTTAGCCATACAGATTGCGAAAAGGACTTGGGGGTTATGGTGAGCAGCAACCTTAAACCAAGACAGCAATGCCTAAGCGTACGTAATAAGGCAAATAGATTACTGGATTTATATCAAGAAGTGTAAGCAACAGAAGTCCAGAGGTCATACTGCAGCTTTATACATCATTAGTAAGGCCTCACCTTGATTATGCAGCTCAGTTCTGGTCTCCGTATTACAAAATGGACAAATAAATTCGTTTAGAAAACATTCAGCGTAGGATGACTAAATTAATACATAGCATCAGAAATCTTCCTTATGAAGAAAGATTGAAGACTCTTAAGTTACATTCACTTGTTAGACGAAGAATGAGGGGAGACCTGATCGAAGTGTATAAGTGGAGATAGGTATTAATAAAGGGGATATTAATAAGGTCTTGAGGATGTCTCTCCAAGAGAGAACCCGCATGTAATGGATTAAATTAGATAAGTTTATGATTTAGAAAGGACATAGGAAAGTATTGGTTTGGAATAGGGTAGTTGATGGTGGAACAGTCTACCTAGTTGGGTTATTGAGGCTAGGACTTTGGGTAGTTTCAAATCTAGGTTGGATAAGTACATGAGTGGGAAGGGTTGGATTTGAGTGGGACTTTCACATCAGAGCTTATTTCTTGGGTAGCATTGAAAATTGGGTTGGGTAAATGTTTTGTTAGTGGGATGAATTGTAAAGGACCTGCCTAGTATGGGCCAGCAGGCCTCCTGCAGTGTTCCTCCTTTCTTATGTTCTTATGTAATATGATACAGCCACTACGACTACTACCACAACCACTACGACTACCAATATGATACAGCCACTACGACTGCCAATATGATATAGCCACTACAACTACCACCACATAAAAACTACGACTACCCACCACATAACCACTACGACTACCCACATAACCACTACGATTACCAATATGTTACAACAACTACGACTACTATCACATAACCATTACGACTACCAACATCATACAGCCACTACGACTACCAACATGATACAGCCATTACGACTACCCACCACATAACCACTACGACTACCAATATGATACAGCCACTACAACTACCACCACATAACCACTACGACTACTAATATGATACAGCCACTACGACTACCACCACATAACCACTACGACTACCAATATGATACAGCTATTACGACTACCCACCACATGACCACTCCGATTAATATGATACAGCCACTACGACTACCAATATACAGCCACTACGACTACCACCACATAACCAGTACGACTACCAATATGATACAGCCACTACAACTACCACCATATAACCACTACTACTACCAATATAATGCAGCCACCACGACTACCAAGACATAACCGCTACGACTACCAATATGATATAGCCACTATGACTACCAAAGCAAGAGCAAAAGACTTGGCAGACGATGCACCATCCCCCCCAATGAAAAGCAGGGGTGTCACTAGCACGTTAAGAGACCATACAATAAGTGTCAGGGGCCCGAGACTGTTCAACTGCCTCCCAGCATACATAAGGGGGATTACCAACAGACCCCTGGCAGTCTTCAAGCTGGCACTGGACAAGCACCTAAAGTCGGTTCCTGACCAGCCGGGCTGTGGCTCGTACGATGGTTTGCGTGCAGCCAGCAGTAACAGCCTGGTTGATCAGGCTCTGATCCACCAGGAGGCCTGGTCACAGACCGGGCCGCGGGGGCGTTGACCCCCGGAACTCTCTCCAGGTAAACTCTCCAGGTAAACCAAGACATAACCACTACGACTACCAATATGATACAGCCATTACGACTACCCACCACATGACCACTACGACTAATATACAGCTACTACGACTACCATTATAATACATCCACTACGACTACCAACATGATACAGCCACTGCGACTACCACCACATAACCACTACGATTACCAATATGGCACAGCCACTACGACTACCCACCACATAACCACTACGACTAATATGATACAGCCAATACGACTACCACCACATAACCCCTACGACTACCAATATGATACAGAAACTACAAACACCACCGCATAACCACTACGACTACCAATATGATACAGCCACTACGGCTACCAATGTGATACAGCCACTACGACTACAAATATAATACAGCCACTACGACTACCACCACATAACCACCACGACTACCAATATGATGCAGCCACTACGACTACCACCACATAACCTCTACGACTACCAATATAATACAGCCACTATGACTACCACCATGGCACAGCCACTACGACTACCACCACATAACCACTACGACTACCATTATGACAGCCACTACAACTACCACCACATAACCACTACGACTACCATTATGATACCCCCACTACGACTACCACCACATAACCACTACGACTACCAACATACAGCCACTACGACTACCACCACATATCCACTGCGACTACCAATATGATGTAGCCACTACGACTACCACCACATAACCACTACGACTACCAATATAATACAGCCACTACGACTACCACCACATAACCACTACGACTACCAATGTGATGTAGCCAGTGCGACTACCACCGCATCACTACGACTACCAATATAATACAGCCACTACGACTACCCACACACATAACCACTACGACTACCAATATGATACAGCAATTACGACTACCCACCACATAACCACTACGACTACCAATATAATACAGCCACTACGACTGCCAC
Organism: Cherax quadricarinatus; assembly: GCF_026875155.1. Lineage (NCBI taxonomy): Eukaryota > Metazoa > Arthropoda > Malacostraca > Decapoda > Parastacidae > Cherax > Cherax quadricarinatus. The sequence goes on from NC_069494.1 coordinate 12,447,372, forward strand.
CACATAACTACGACTACCAATGTGATACAGCCACTATGACTACCACCACATAACCACTATGACTAACAATATGATACAGCCACTACGACTACCACCACATATCCACTACGACTTCCAATATGATACAACCACTACGACTACCACCACATAACCACTACGACTGCCAATATGATGCAGTCACTACGACTACCACCACATAACCACTACGACTACCAATATGATACAGCCACTACAACTACCACCACATAACCACTACGACTACCAATGTGATACAGCCAGTACGACTACCACCACATAACCACTACGACTACCACTATGATACAGCCACCGCGACTACCACCACATAACCACTACGACTACCAATGTGATACAGCCACTACAACTACCACCACATAGCCACTACGACTACCAATATGATACAGCCACTACGACTACCACCACATAACCACTACGACTACCACCACATAACCATTACAACTACCAATATGATACAGCCACTACGACTACCACCACATATCCACTACGACTACCATTATAATACAGCCACTACAACTACCACCACATAACCACTACGACTGCCAATATGATGCAGTCACTACGACTACCACCACATAACCACTACGACTACCAATATGATACAGCCACTACAACTACCACCACATAACCACTACGACTACCAATGTGATACAGCCAGTACGACTACCACCACATAACCACTACGACTACCACTATGATACAGCCACCGCGACTACCACCACATAACCACTACGACTACCAATATGATCCAGCCACTACAACTACCACCACATAGCCACTACGATTACCAATATGATACAGCCACTACGACTACCACCACATAACCACTACGACTACCACCACATAATCATTACAACTACCAATATGATACAGCCACTACGACTACCACCACATATCCACTACGACTACCATTATAATACAGCCACTACGACTACCACCACATAACCACTACGACTACCAATATGATACAGCCACTACCACTACCACCACATAACCACTAAGACTACCAATATGATACAGCCACTACGACTACCACTACCACTTGAAGCACCAGTAGACGGTAGGGACGCTGAGTAATGGGTGATAGAATGGGGGACGAGATGGCATGTATATTACCCTTTCTGTCTCGATTTTTCACCCCTCTCTTTCCCTCCTCTCTCTCTCTCCCTCCTCTCTCCCTAATGTCTCTCCCTCCCTCTCCACTTTTTCCTGCACTGCTACTCCTATTTTCTTCTCTCTCTACCTTACCTCCTTGTCTCTTCCTGTATTCACTACCCCTTTTCTACCCCTCATTCTCTCCCTGTTTAACCTTGTTATCCCCTTCCTTCTTTCTTCCCCCTGCAGTAGCTGTGTATATAATGTGGGAAAGATGTTCCAGCTAGTCTTTGATCCTGGTAATATATCTTACGTTTTTATCTGTGTGAAAGAGAGAGAGAGAGAGAGAGAGAGAGAGAGAGAGAGAGAGAGAGAGAGAGAGAGAGAGAGAGAGAGAGAGAGAGAGAAAGTTCAAATGAAAATGCTGGCCCACAGATGGATCCAACTTCATCCTGTTCCCTACTTGTATGTCTCATAACAATAAAAATGCTTTCAAATGAGCTGATGTAGGTAACAGCTCTTAGCTTGTTAATAAAGTTAGGAATCCTTAGCCTGTAAATAGCTTGTCAATAAAGCTAGGGATCCTTAACCTGTAAATAGCTTGTCAATAAAGCTAGGGATCCTTAACCTGTAAATAGCTTGTCAATAAAGCTAGGGATCCTTAACCTGTAAATAGCTTGTCAATAAAGCTAGGGATCCTTAACCTGTAAATAGCTTGTCAATAAAGCTAGGGATCCTTAACCTGTAAATAGCTTGTCAATAAAGCTAGGGATCCTTAACCTGTAAATAACTTGTCAATAAAGCTAGGGATCCTTAACCTGTAAATAGCTTGTTAATAAAGCTAGGGATCCTTATCCTGTAAATAGCTTGTCAATAAAGCTAGGGATCCTTAACCTGTAAATAGCTTGTTAATAAAGCTAGGGATCCTTAGCCTGTAAATAGCTTGTCAATAAAGCTAGGGATCCTTAACCTGTAAATAGCTTGTCAATAAAGCTAGGGATCCTTAACCTGTAAATAGCTTGTCAATAAAGTTAGGGATCCTTAACCTGTAAATAGCTTGTCAATAAAGCTAGGGATCCTTAACCTGTAAATAGCTTGTCAATAAAGTTAGGGATCCTTAACCTGTAAATAGCTTGTTAATAAAGCTAGGGATCCTTAACCTGTAAATAGCTTGTCAATAAAGCTAGGGATCCTTAACCTGTAAATAGCTTGTTAATAAAGCTAGGGATCCTTAGCCTGTAAATAGCTTGTCAATAAAGCTAGGGATCCTTAACCTGTAAATAGCTTGTCAATAAAGCTAGGGATCCTTAACTGTAAATAGCTTGTCAATAAAGCTAGGGATCCTTAACCTGTAAATAGCTTGTCAATAAAGCTAGGGATCCTTAACTGTAAATAGCTTGTCAATAAAGCTAGGGATCCTTAACCTGTAAATAGCTTGTCAATAAAGCTAGGGATCCTTAACTGTAAATAGCTTGTCAATAAAGCTAGGGATCCTTAACCTGTAAATAGCTTGTCAATAAAGTTAGGGATCCTTAACCTGTAAATAGCTTGTCAATAAAGTTAGGGATCCTTAATCTAACCTTGTCAAACCCTGTGTAAAAGAGAGAGAGAGAGAGAGAGAGAGAGAGAGAGAGAGAGAGAGAGATTAACTTTAAACTACCCTTTTGAGTTGCGCTATATCCGTATGGGCCGTACAGCGCCTGAGAAAGGAGAACCAATCAGATATGTTAACACAAAATCCACGAATTTCTCGAATCAGAAGCCCTCCACTGGTGTCAAGGCACTCGGAAGGCCCAACTGGAAGTAAGTGCCAACACACGAGGCTCGTTAATTCCAACAGTGATGGCACTGCTCCGAGAAATGGCACCGGCCGCAACTAAATCAATTTGACAAACTGCGGCTCATTTTGTATATGGCCTAAAATCTAATAGCGTCGTCCCATAGAGAGAGTCGAATAACACGGCGGTTGGTAATGAATTTATCTAGTGGCCCGGTCCAGTGGCCCGGTCCAGTGGCCCGGTCCAGTGGCCCGGTCTAGTAGTCCGGTCTAGCAGCCCGGTCCAGTAGGACGACCCAGAAAGAGACACCAGTCCTGTGATTGTGCTCAGGGCCCCGATTCAGTGGCCCGGTCCAGTGGCCCGGTCTAGTGGCCCGGTCTAGTGGCCCGGTCTAGTGGCCCGGTCTAGTAGCCCGGTCTAGCAGCCCGGTCCAGTAGGACGACCCAGAAAGAGACACCAGTCCTGTGATTGTGCTCAGGGCCCCGATTCAGTGGCTCGATGCAATGGCCCGGTCTAGTGGCCCGGTCCATTGGCCCGGTCCAGTTGTCTGTTTTAGCAGCCCGGTCCAGTAGCGTGATCCAGAGAGACGCAAGTCGAGTGATTGTGCTCCGCGCTCCGGTTCAGTGCCCCGGTCTTGAGACCAGGTTCAGCGACCTGGTCCAGGGACCGGAGCATAACCACTGGACCAGCGTCGACTCCCCCCTTCCCGGGAGACCATAAAATAAACCAAATGAGAATCTTCCAAAATAGGCCACTACTGGCAAAACACCGGTCCATTTTAAGGTTTTTCTGGGGGACTGTTTAGGCACTGTGTGGGGAGGCACTGTGTGGGGAGGCACTGTGTGGGGAGGCACTGTGTGTGGGAGTCACTGTGTGGGGAGTCACTGTGTGGGGAGTCACTGTGTGGGGAGTCACTGTGTGGGGAGGCACTGTGTAGGGAGGCACTGTGTGTGGGAGGCACTGTGTGGGGGAGGCACTGTGTGGGGGAGGCACTGTGTGGGAGGCACTGTGTGGGAGGCACTATGTAGGAGGCACTGTGTTGGGGAGGCACTGTGTGGGAGGCACTGTGTGGGAGGCACTGTATGGGGGAGGCACTGTATGGGGAGGCACTGTGTGGGGGAGGCACTGTGTGGGGGAGGCACTGTGTGGGGGGCACTGTGTGGGTTGGAGGAGTGGTGGAAGGACTGTGTGACGATGGAACTGTAAGGATAGGTTAAGTTAGTGTAGGTTAAGTCAAGATAGGTTAAGTTAGTGTAGGTTAAGTCAAGTAAAGTTAGTGTAGGTTAAGTCAAGGTAGATTTAGTTAGTGTAGGTTAAGTCAAGATAGGTTGTTAGTGTAGGTTAAGTCAAGATAGGTTGTTAGTGTAGGTTAAGTCAAGATAGGTTAAATTAGTGTAGGTTAAATCAAGATAGGTTAAGTTAGTATAGGTTAAGTCAAGATTGGTTAAGTTAATGGAGGTTAAGTCGGCAGTACTCTTTCTAGAAACGTTGTCATCGATAATGAGGTGAATGCCAGACTTGCCAAAGCCAGTGCCACCTTCGGCAGGCTCCACAAGAATGTATGGAACCGAAGAGGCATCACCACAAGCACCAAGATCAAGGTGTACAGAGTCATAGTCCTCACCACACTTCTCTATGGTCGCGAAACCTGGACTGTCTACAAACGTCACGCCAGAAAGTTGAACCACTTTCACACCACAAGGCTCAGAAAAATTCTTGGCATCAAATGGCAAGATAAGATCCCAGACACAGAAGTGCTGACTGCAGCTGGCCTGCCTAGCATCTACACCATCCTAATGCAGACACAGCTTCGCTGGGCAGGTCACGTTGCTCGCATGCCAGACCTCCGGCTGCCAAAGAAACTCTTGTTTGGCGAACTGCAGCAAGGAAAGCGCTCTCAAGGTGGCCAAAAGAAGCCCTGTAAGGACACCCTTAAGACTGCTCTGAAAGCTTTCAACATCAACCACACCATGTGGGAGCTGATAGCTTAGGACAGGAATGACTGCAGGGGCAACATCCTGCAGAATCTCACTAGCTGAGCAGCGCAGGCAGGCCAGGAAGACCAGAGCCATCAGACCCCTCGATGCCGCCACCCTTCCCGGTCCACACTGCCAGAGAACGTTTCGTGCGCGGATTGGCCTGACAAGTCATCTGCGTACCCACCAACTTCGACCCCAGGATGACTACATGGTCCTCGTCGAATCGACGGACAAACAACTAAGTCAAGATAGGTTAAGTTAGTGTAGGTTAAGTCAAGATAGGTTAAGTTAGTGAAGGTTAAGTCAAGATAGGTTAAGTTAGTGTAGGTTAAGTCAGGTTAAGTTAGTGTACGTTAAGTAAAGCTGAGCAAAAGCTAATTTAAGTTACCATAGGCAACATAAAGCTACCGCAATAAAATCTCACATTAGCTACACTTGTGACCTTCTAGCTGACATATAGTGGGTAATTATACGAACATTATTATCATATAATAATAATAATAATTTTATTTCTACCAGTACATGTACAAGGTATACATGTACAGGGTATACAAGTACATGTACAAGGTATACAAGTACATGTACAAGGTATACAAGTACATGTACAAGGTATACAAGTACATGTACAAGGTATACAAGTACATGTACAAGGTATACAAGTACATGTACAAGGTAAACAATACATGTACAAGGTATACAAGTACATGTACAGGGTATACAAGTACATGTACAAGGTATACAAGTACATGTACAAGGTATACAAGTACATGTTATAAGGTATACAAGTACATGTACAAGGTATACAAGTACATGTACAAGGTATACAAGTACATGTACAGGGTATACAAGTACATGTACAGGGTATACAAGTACATGTACAAGGTATACAAGTACATGTACAAGGTAACAAGTACATGTACAAGGTATACAAGTACATGTACCAGGGTATACAAAGTACATGTACAGGGTATACAAGTACATGTACAGGGTATACAAGTACATGTACAAGGTATACAAGTACATGTACAAGGTATACAAGTACATGTACAAGGTATACAAGTACATGTACAAGGTATACAAGTACATGTACAGGGTATACAAGTACATGTACAGGTATACAAGTACATGTACAAGGTATACAAGTACATGTACAAGGTATACAAGTACATGTACAAGGTATACAGATCATAGCTGACATCAGTGACATACTACTATATAGAAAGTCGCTTGTTATGCTGAGCATTTCCCGCAAATTATGTCAGTTTTGTCCCAGGATGTGACCCACACCAGTTTACCTGGAGTTTACCTGGAGAGAGTTCCGGGGGTCAACGTCCCCGCGGCCCGGTCTGTGACCAGGCCTCCTGGTGGATCAGAGCCTGATCAACCAGGCTGTTGCTGCTGGCTGCACGCAAACCATCGTACGAGCCACAGCCCGGCTGATCAGGAACTGACTTTAGGTGCTTGTCCAGTGCCAGCTTGAAGACTGCCAGGGGTCTGTTGGTAATCCCCCTTATGTGTGCTGGGAGGCAGTTGAACAGTCTCGGGCCCCTGACACTTATTGTATGGTCTCTTAACGTGCTATGACACCCCTGCTTTTCATTGGGGGGATGGTGCATCGTCTGCCAAGTCTTTTGCTTTCGTAGTGAGTGATTTTCGTGTGCAAGTTCGGTACTAGTCCCTCTAGGATTTTCCGGGTATATATAATCATGTATCTCTCCCTCCTGCATTCCAGGGAATACGGTTTAGGAACCTCAAGCGCTCCCAATAATTGAGGTTTTTTTAATCTCCATTATGCGTGCCGTAAAAAGTTCTCTGTACATTTTCTAGGTCGGCAATTTCACCTGCCTTGAAAGGTGCTGTTAGTGTGCAGCAATATTCCAGCCTAGATAGAACAAGTGACCTGAAGAGTGCCCATCAGGGTTTGGCCTCCCTAGTTTTGAAGGTTCTCTTTATCCATCCTGTCATTTTTCTAGCAGATGCGATTGATACAATGTTATGGTCCTTGAAGGTGAGATCCTCCGACATGATCACTCCCAGGTCTTTGACGTTGGTGTTTCTCTCTATTTTGTGGCCAGAATTTGTTTTGTACTCTGATGAAGATTTAATTTCCTCATGTTTACCATATCTGAGTAATTGAAATTTCTCATCGTTGAACTTCATATTGTTTTCTGCAGCCCACTGAAAGATTTGGTTGATGTCCGCCTGGAGCCTTGCAGTGTCTGCAATGGAAGACACTGTCATGCAGATTCGGGTGTCATCTGCAGGATGTGACCCACACCAGTCCACTAACACCCAGGATGTCACCCACACCAGTCCACTAACACCCAGGATGTGACCCACACCAGTCCACTAACACCCAGGATGTGACCCATACCAGTCCACTAACACCCAGGATGTGACCCACACCAGTCCACTAACACCCAGGATGTGACCCATACCAGTCCACTAACACCCAGGATGTGACCCACACCAGACAACTAACACCCAGGATGTGACCCACACCAGTCCACTAACACCCAGGATGTGACCCATACCAGTCCACTAACACCCAGGATGTGACCCACACCAGTCAACTAACACCCAGGGTCGACCCACACCAGTCCACTAAAAACCCAGGATGCGACCCACACCAGTCCACTAACACCCAGGATGCGACCCACACCAGTCCACTAACACCCAGGATGCGACCCACACCAGTCCACTAACACCCAGGACGTGACCCACACCAGGTCACTAACACCCAGGATGTGACCCAAACCAGTCCACTAACACCCAGGATGCGACCCACACCAGTCCACTAACACCCAGGATTTACCCACAAACCCGTCCACTAACACTCAGGATGTGGGCCCACACCAGTCCACTAACACCCAGGATGCGACCCACACCAGTCCACTAACACCCAGGATGCGACCCACACCAGTCCACTAACACCCATGATGTGACCCACACCAGTCCACTAACACCCAGGATGCAACCCACACCAACTCTACAGCAGTGCCAGCAGTGCTAGTAGTGTAGGCTGTGACAATACAGCAGTGCCAGCAGTGCTAGTAGTGTATGCTGTGACAACTCTACAGCAGTGCCAGCAGTGCTAGTAGTGTATGCTGTGACAACTCTACAGCAGTGCCAGAAGTGCTAGTAGTGTATGCTGTGACAACTCTACAGCAGTGCCAGCAGTGCTGGTAGTGTATGCTGTGACAACTCTACAGCAGTGCCAGCAGTGCTGGTAGTGTATGCTGTGACAACTCTACAACAGTTTCCAGCATGCTGGTAGTGTATGCTGTGACAACTCTACAGCAGTGCCAGCAGTGCGGGTA
>NC_069494.1:12460579-12565579 GCF_026875155.1 Cherax quadricarinatus
ACCCCGGGATGCTTACTACAACTGCTCACTAACACCCTGGTGCTATGTATACTACCACCCCAGGATGCTTACTACAACTGCTCACTAACACCCTGGTGCTATGTATACTACCACCCCAGGATGCTTACTACAACTGCTCACTAACACCCTGGTGCTATGTATACTACCACCCCGGGATGCTTACTACAACTGCTCACTAACACCCTGGTGCTATGTATACTACCACCCCAGGATGCTTACTACAACTGCTCACTAAACACCCTGGTGCTATGTATACTACCACCCCAGGATGCTTACTACAACTGCTCACTAACACCCTGGTGCTATGTATACTCCCACCCCGGGATGCTTACTACAACTGCTCACTAACACCCTGGTGCTATGTATACTACCACCCCGGGATGCTTACTACAACTGCTCACTTACACCCTGGTGCTATGTATACTACCACCCCGGGATGCTTACTACAACTGCTCACTAACACCCTGGTGCTATGTATACTACCACCCCGGGATGCTTACTACAACTGCTCACTAACACCCTGGTGCTATGTATACTACCACCCCGGGATGCTTACTACAACTGCTCACTAACACCCTGGTGCTATGTATACTACCACCCCGGGATGCTTACTACAACTGCTCACTAACACCCTGGTGCTATGTATACTACCACCCCGGGATGCTTACTACAACTGCTCACTAACACCCTGGTGCTATGTATACTACCACCCGGGATGCTTACTACAACTCCTCACTAACACCCTGGTGCTATGTATACTACCACCCCGGGATGCTTACTACAACTGCTCACTAACACCCTGGTGCTATGTATACTACCGCCCCGGGATGCTTACTACAACTGCTCACTAACACCCTGGTGCTATGTATACTACCACCCCGGGATGCTTACTACAACTGCTCACTAACACCCTGGTGCTATGTATACTACCACCCCAGGATGCTTACTACAACTGCTCACTAACATCCTGGTGCTATGATACTACCACCCCAGGATGCTTACTACAACTGCTCACTAACACCCTGGTGCTATGTATACTACCACCCCAGGATGCTTACTACAACTGCTCACTAACACCCTGGTGCTATGTATACTACCACCCCAGGATGCTTACTACAACTGCTCACTAACACCCTGGTGCTATGTATACTACCACCCCGGGATGCTTACTACAACTGCTCACTAACACCCTGGTGCTATGTATACTACCACCCCAGGATGCTTACTACAACTGCTCACTAACACCCTGGTGCTATGTATACTACCGCCCCGGGATGCTTACTACAACTGCTCACTAACACCCTGGTGCTATGTATACTACCACCCCGGGATGCTTACTACAACTGCTCACTAACACCCTGGTGCTATGTATACTACCACCCCGGGATGCTTACTACAACTGCTCACTAACACCCTGGTGCAATGTATACTACCACCCCGGGATGCTTACTACAACTGCTCACTAACACCCTGGTGCTATGTATACTCCCACCCCGGGAAGCTTACTACAACTGCTCACTAACACCCTGGTGCTATGTATACTACCACCCCAGGATGCTTACTACAACTGCTCACTAACACCCTGGTGCTATGTATACTACCACCCCGGGATGCTTACTAACAACTGCTCACTAACACCCTGGTGCTATGTATACTACCACCCCGGATGCTTACTACAACTGCTCACTAACACCCTGGTGCTATGTTATACTACCACCCCGGGATGCTTACTACAACTGCTCACTAACACCCTGGTGCTATGTATACTACCACCCCGGGATGCTTACTACAACTGCTCACTAACACCCTGGTGCTATGTATACTACCACCCCGGGATGCTTACTACAACTGCTCACTAACACCCTGGTGCTATGTATACTACCACCCCAGGATGCTTACTACAACTGCTCACTAACACCCTGGTGCTATGTATACTACCACCCCGGGATGCTTACTACAACTGCTCACTAACACCCTGGTGCTATGTATACTACCACCCCGGGATGCTTACTACAACTCCTCACTAACACCCTGGTGCTATGTATACTACCACCCCAGGATGCTTACTACAACTGCTCACTAACACCCTGGTGCTATGTATACTACCACCCCGGGATGCTTACTACAACTGCTCACTAAACCCTGGTGCTATGTATACTACCACCCCGGGATGCTTACTACAACTGCTCACTAACACCCTGGTGCTATGTATACTACCACCCCGGGATGCTTACTACAACTGACCAACACCCTGGTGCTATGTAAATTATACTACCACCCCAGGATTCCACCCACAGCAGTTGACTAATACCCCGGGACCTATTTAATGCTAGTTGAACCGTGGTAACAGATGTAAGGGAAAAATGCATTAGCTACCCACCCAGGATTGGTCACAGGTTGTGTAGTTGTGAGCCAAAGGCAGTATTGATGACCAGTGAAATTCAAGTATTTTAGATGTGTAATAAGACTATAAACTGGGTGATAACGGTGTGCTAAGATACCCAGTTGTCGTAAGTTTCAGGCCGATCGGAAGAGGCATTCTGACTGGCTTTCCTTCATCTCTGGCCCTTTTAAATTTTGTATGAGAGAGCAAATCTCACTTTCTTAACAGAGCCCTGCAGTAGGCCTACTGGCCCATGTTATGCAGGTCTAACTCATGCGCACGCGTGTGTACCAACTAAGTTCCTACTCAGGAAAGAAATCATATTGAAGACAAGTATAGAAGCTCAGAACGCAATTAAAATGGTCTGTCCTTCCCATTAGGCCCCTTGGGGAGGGGATGGCAGACCAGAGAGGCCTAGCTTGTGGCTAGGCCTGGGGACAGTTGGTCCCAAAGATGAGGAGGTTCTTGTGCCTCCTCCCAGGGGAGACTTAGGTCTCAGATACTCCCTACAGAGGGAGCCAAGGCTGGGCCACCACTTGGAAAAGGCCCGGGCCGGGAGAATACCGGTGAATCTTTAATAATAATAATAATAATCAAATCACCGACATACGCAGCAATGACCAAACTACAAGCTGACACCACCAAGATTATACACGCCGCTCTACAGACACTATCGCCCAGCAACTCCCTCTCTCCACTCCCTGACGGTGCTGCCTCCAAGGTGCTGTACTGCATGGTGTATGCTCACCTTGCAAATGCAGAAAACCCCGGCACTTTCAACATCACTATTAACGAATTATTCCATACATGCTTGCCTGTAGTTTCCCGGATTCCACACCTTCAGCAGACGTAAAGATCTTTCTCAACATAGTGAACTTTACCGCACCTGTAGACCTGTCTCCTGCCCAAGCAACTGCTCCTGTAACCTCTATAACCACTTCCACCGCTGATAACGTTGATCATGCTGCCTTAACCACTGTCTCCCACCTCTCCCAGCCTGCTGTTACACCTCCATTACACCTCTCCACTGCTCCTGTCGACCCTCAGTCACCTGCTACCACCATTGTAGACTCGCCCAATGAATCCACTTCAGAAGTAAATAGTGACGACGCCGGTACACCCTCATGGCAACACCTTACCATCTACACTTCTCCACCGAATGCTGACATCATGACCTGCACTGAGGTCTACAAAAGCTTCGATACTGGAAGTCAAGTATGCCTGCGACTCGCATCTTCAGTTATAACTAGGATCTGTGTGCGTCCTTCTGATATTCCTACGTGCCTACCCTCTCCTGCGACCCACAAATTGTCAGCTTCTCAAGACTCAAGACTTCGACTACCACTAGACCGATGCATACACAGCTGGCCTTCCTGTTGTCTCTAAGTTGGTCCCACTAATCCCTAGTAGCTGGGTTAAGACATAGATCTTTTTCTTCTGCTGGGGACACACCTCTCCACCTCTATTCTTCGTCTATCACATCTTTCCAGCTCACCACACATGGTATCTTCCCAGCTCACCCCACATGGTATCTTCCCAGCTCACCCCACATGGTATCTTCCCAGCTGTGATGAATGGTTTGAAAAACCGACAAGTTGAAGATTGAGACACTTATGCAGCATATGGAAATCTTTATTCAGGAAACGTTTCGCCACACAGTGGCTTCATCAGTCCAATACAAAGAGGAAGGCGTAAGGATAGGAGGAGAATGAGGTAATCAGTCCCTCAACCTGGAGTCGATGTGTTCAGTCCATCAATCTTGTACAAGATTGATGGACTGAACACATCGACTCCAGGTTGAGGGACTGATTTCCTCATTCTCCTCCTATCCTTACGCCTTCCTCTTTGTATTGGACTGATGAAGCCACTGTGTGGCGAAACGTTTCCTGAATAAAGATTTCCATATGCTGCATAAGTGTCTCAATCTTCATCTTCCCAGCTCACCCCACATGGTATCTTCCCAGCTCACCCCACATGGTATCTTCCTAGCTCACCCCACATGGTATCTGACCAGCTCACCCCACATGGTATCTGCCCAGTTCACCCCACATGGTATCTTCCTAGCTCACCCCACATGGTATCTGACCAGCTCACCCCACATGGTATCTGACCAGCTCACCCCACATGGTATCTTGCCAGCTCACTCTACATGGTATCTTCCCAGCTCACTCCACATGGTATCTGCCCAGCTCACCCCACATGGTATCTTCCCAGCTCACCCCACATGGTATCTTCCCAGCTCACCCCACATGGTATCTTCCCAGCTCACCCCACATGGTATCTTCCCAGCTCACCCCACATGGTATCTTCCCAGCTCACCCCACATGGTGTCTTACATAACATAAGAACATAAGAAAAGAGGAACACTGCAGGAGGACTTCTGGCCCATACTAGGCAGGTCCTTTACAATTCATCCCACTAACAAAACATTTGACCAACCCAATTTTCAATGCTACCCAAGAAATAAGCTCTGATGTGAAAGTCCCACTCAAATCCAACCCCTCCCACTCATGTACTTATCCAACCTAAATTTGAAACTACCCAAAGTCCCAGCCTCAATAACCCAACTAGGTAGACTGTTCCACTCATCAACTACCCTATTTCCAAACCAATACTTTCCTATGTCCTTTCTAAATCTAAAATTACCTAATTTAAAAACCATTACTGCGGGTTCTCTCTTGGAGAGAGATCCTCAAGACCTTATTAATATCCGCTTTATTAATACCTATCTTCCACTTATACACTTCGATCAGGTCTCCCCTCATTCTTTCGTCTAACAAGTGAAAGTAACTTAAGAGTCTTCAATCTTTCTTCATAAGGAAGATTTTTTAATGCTATGTACTTTAAATTTAGTCATCCTACGCGAATGTTTTCTAACGAATTTATGTCCATTCTGTAATATGGAGACCAGAATTGAGCTGCATAATCTAGGTGAGGCCTTACTAATGATGTATAAAGCTGCAGTATGACCTCTGGACTTCTGTTGCTTACACTTCTTGATATAAATCCCAGTAATCTATTTGCCTTATTACGTACGCTTAGGCATTGCTGTCTTGGTTTAAGGTTGCTGCTTACCATAACCCCCAAGTCCTTTTCGCAATCTGTATGGCTAAGTTCTACATCATTTAACTTATAAGTACTAGGGTTATAAGAACATGAGAACATAAGAAAGGAGGAACACTGCAGCAGGCCTGTTGGCCCATACTAGGCAGGTCCTTTACAATTCATCCCACTAACAAAACATTTGCCCAACCCAATTTTCAATGCCACCCAAGAAACAAGCTCCGATGTGCAAGTCCCACTCAAATCCAACCCCTCCCACTCATGTACTTATCCAACCTAAATTTGAAACTCCCAAATCCTAGCTCAAAAACCCCAACAGGTAGACTGTTCCACTCACAACACCCATTTCCAAACCAATACTTTCCTATGCCTTTCTAAATCAAAATTTTACTAATTTAAATCCATTACTGCGGTTCTCTCTTGAGAGACACCCCAAAGACCTTTTTAATACCCCTTTATTAAACCTATCTCCACTTATAATTCGATCGGGTCTCCCCTCATTTTTTGCTAACAATGTTTGTAACTTAAAGTTTTTTCAATCTTTCTTCAAAGGAAGTTTTCTAATTTTTTCCCCCCGAGTTTCAGAACCTTGCATTTATCTACATTGAACTGCATCTGCCACTTTTTCTACCAAGAATGATTTGTTTAAATCCTCTTGAAGTTCCCTAACATCTACTTTTGAACCAATTTCCTACCTATCTTTGGTCATCGGCGAATTTGCTCATATCACTAGTAATTCCCTCAAAGTCATTGATATATATTATAAAAAAACAACGGGCCAAGACTGATCCCTGGGGAACGCCATTTTGTTACAGATCCCCCACTGGGATTTAACCCCATTTAGGGGCACCTCTGCTTCCTGTCTGGACCCAACTCGTCCACGAGAGCACTTTTCCCCCCAATGCCAGAGCTGCCACTTTCTTTAAACAGCTATGGCGCGGAACTCTATCAAATGCCTTACTAAAATCTAAGTAAATAATATCAAATTCTTTATCGTGGTCAACAGCCTCAAAAGCTTTACTGAAGAAAGTTAATAAATTAGTTAGACAAGACCGGCCTCTTGTGAATCCAGCGAGTACTTTAAATCAAGCATCTTTTCGAGATGGCTTTTTATAATCCAGTATAATACTCTAGTAATTTGCCTACAATTGAGGTCAGGCTTATTGGGCGGTAATTTGACGGTAACGACCCCACATGGTATCTTCCCAGCTCACCCCACATGGTATCTTCCACAGCTCACCCCACATGGTGTCTTCCCAGCTCACCCCACATGGTGTCTTCCCCAGCTCACCCCCAGGGTATCTTCCCATCCCCCCCACATGGTATTTTCCCACAGCTCACCCCACGGGTATTTTTCCCACTCACCCCAAAAGGGCATCTTCCACAGCCACCCCACATGGTATTTTCCACAGCTCACCCCACTGGTATTTCCACAGCTCACCCCACAGGGTATCTTCCACAGCAAACCCCCACATGGTACGCCCACTCATCACACATGGTATCTTCCACACTCACCCCCAAGGGTATCTTCCACAGCAAACCCCCACATGGTATCGCCCACTCATCACACAGGGGTTTAACTTCCACACTCCCCCCACATGGTATTTTCCCACAGCTCACCCCACTGGTATCTCCCAGCTCACCCCACAGGGTTCCCCGCTCACCACAGGGATCTTCACAGCTCACCCCCACAGGGTATCTTAAAACATCACCCCCACAGGTATCTTCCACAGTCCCCCCACAGGGACTTCCAAGCTCCCCCCATGGTATTTTTCCCACTCACCCCACAGGTATCTCCCAGCTCACCCCAGGATTTAAAAAAAATGGTATCTTCCACAGCTCCCCCCACAGGGTATCGCCCAGCTCACCACAAGGATTTTCCACAGCTCCCCACAGGGTATCTTCCACACCCCACCCCACTTGTATTTTCCACAGCTCACCCCACATGGTATCTTCCACAGCCACCCCATTTTGGTATCTTCCACACTAAATCCCACCCACATGGGTACTTCCACAGCTCACCACACATGGTATTTTCCCACACCACCCCACAGGGATTTTCCAAGCTACCCCACATGGTATTTCCACAGCTCACCCCACATGGCTTTTTCCCACACTCACCCACATGGTTCTTCCACAGCCCCCCCCAAAAGGTATCTTCCACAGCTCACCCCACATGGTATCTTCCACAGCTCACCACACATGGTATCTGCCCAGCTCACCACACATGGTATCTTCCACAGCTCACCCCACATGGTATCTTCCACAGCTCACCCCACATGGTATCTTCCCAGCTCACCACACATGGTATCTGCCCAGCTCACCACACATGGTATCTTCCACAGCTCACCCCACATGGTATCTTCCACAGCTCACCCCACATGGTAACTTACCTAAACTCAATCTTTGTCATTATTTTAAACCACCTATGTACCACACGAAGATAAATACATTGGTCTGTCATCTGTGCTCAGTTACAAACTTTAATAGTAAAAAAGGGATAAATTCTCAACGTAAATACGTTGAGAGACGTACACGTCTTAGTGTACTCGTCTAATTAACAATTTTTGGGGTTAGAAAACTAAGGAACAATCCACGATTACGTTAGAAAACGCCAATAAAAATAAAAGGAGTAATGATTATTGGGCTGTTTTGTCGAAATATACAATAAATATATATTTTTTTTTTTTATTATTAATATATTTCGATTAATTTTTTTTTTCGCATGTCCAAGACGAATAAAATTCAATTTTATTTCCTTTTTTTTTAAAGAGAAAGAGGGACCCGGGGTCGATTTTTTAGGGGAAGTATCTAAAAAGGGATCGAAACGTTTTGGGCAACCTTTACCTGTTAGATTGGGGTGCAGTGGACAACCACAGTAATTTTGTAAACATTACTGTATCTGATTAGGGGGACGAAAAAACAGTAGGGATCCACAACCCTGGCCCCTGCGCCAAATTAGGTAAGTGAACACACACACACACACACACCACATAATACCCCCCCCCTGCAACCAAACTGAATACCACACAAAAGACACACAACACAAACCACACACACAACAACACACACACACCACACACACAATATACTCGACCCCTCAACCACAACTGAATACACACAACACACCAACACACCACACCACACACACCACACACACACCCACACACAACACACACATTTAACTAAATTGGGGGAAACCGGGGAGCACAATCTAATTCCCTTTACAAGAGCCCCTCTCACCAACATCAAAAACCCCTCCCTTGGGGGACACTTTACCCAACATTTTCCCCAAATGCATTGTGTAGGCTAAAAAACGATATTTTACATAACCCGGATTTAAATTTAAAATTTAAAATTGGAAGAATTTAAGGCACAAGACAATTTTTTTTGGGTAGAAGTAAGGTGTTTTACGGTCCTAAAACCTACACATCTCATAAAAAGTCAGGTTTTTTTGTGTGGCATGAGATGAGTCTCTTTTCTTATATGCCTTTCCTTTTAAACCCTTTTTATTTTATTTTTTCCCTTTGATAATGTGAAAAGTCACGAAAGCCCCGGGGAATTTCACTATTCTTCACAGTGGTTGTTTTTCACACTGTGATACCTGTTACTGTGATCTTTTTGCACCCCAACATTATAATATATATATATATATTTTAAAATATATAAATTTTATATATATAAAAATATATACAATAATATATATATATATATATATATAAATATATAAATATATATTATAAAATCTTTAATGCCACAGGAATTTTATGAAAGATTAACGTTAAAAGAAATTCTTTCAGTTAATATGTTGCACAGACAGGACTGTTGTTCCGGCGCCGCCGATGTGTTCCCCCTCAGGTTGGCGCCGCTGAAAACACCCACCTCAGGTTGGCGCCGCTGAAAAAACCACCTCAGGTTGGCGCCGGGTTTAAAATACTCACCTCAGGTTGGCCCGTTGAAAACACTCACCTCGGGTTGGGGCCGTGAAAACCCCACCTCAAGGGTTTGGCGCCGTTGAAAACACCCACCTCAGGTTGGCGCCGCTGAAAACACCCATCTCAGGTTGGCGCCGCTGAAAACACCCACCTCAGGTTGGCGCCGCTGAAAACACCCACCCAGGGTTGCCCGCTGAAAACACCCATCTTGTTGGCGCCGCTGAAAAACACCCACCTCAGGGTTGGGGCCGTTGAAAAAAACCCCAACCCCAGGTGGGCCGCTAAAACACCCATCTCAGGTTGGGGCCCGAAAAAACCCCCCACCTCAGGTTGGCGCCGCTGAAAAAACCCATCCAGTTGGCGCCGCTGAAAACACCCACCTCAGGTTGGCGCCGCTGAAAACACCCACCTCAGGTTGGCGCCGCTGAAAACACCCACCTCAGGTTGGCGCCACTGAAAACACCCACCTCAGGTTGGCGCCATGAAAACCAAACCCCCCCTCAGGTTTTTCGCCATAAAACACCCACCTCAGGTTGGCGCCATGAAAAAAACACCCCCTCAGTTGGGGCCGTTGAAAACACCCACCTCGGTTGGCGCCGCTGAAAAACCCCCACCCCGGTTGGCGCCGCTGAAAAAACCCACCTCAGGTTTTTCGCCGCTAAAACACCCCCCCAGGTTTTCGCCCTGAAAACACCCCCCTCAGGTTTGGGGCTGCTGAAAAACACCCACCTCAGGTTGGCCCCGAAAACAACCCACCCAGGGGGGCCCCCGCTGAAAAAACCCACCTTAGGTTGGCGCCACTGAAAAAAACCCACCTCAGGGTTGGGGCCGCGAAAACACCCCCTCGGTTGGGGCCCGCTGAAAAAACCCACCCCAGGGTTGGGGCCGCTGAAAAAACCCCCCTCAGGGGTTGGCGCCGTTAAAACACCCACTCAGGGTTTGGCGCCGCTGAAAAACACCCACCTTATTTGGGCCGCGAAAACACCCACGGGTTTGGGGCCGCTGAAAGCACCTACCTTAGGGTTTGGGACCCTGAAAACACCCATCTCATTTGGGGGCCCGGGTAAAGCACCCACCTCAGGTTGGGGCCGCTAAAACCCCACCTTAGGGGTTTGGGGCCACGAAAAAACCCACCTTAAAGGTTGGGGCCGTGAAAGCAAACCCCCCCAGGGGGCGCCGCTAAAGCACCCCCTCAGGGTTTGGGGCCGCTGAAAACACCCACCTAGGGTTGGGGCCGCTGAAACACCCCCCTCAGGTTGGCGCCGCTGAAAAAACCCCACCTCAGGGTTTGGGGCCGCTGAAAAACCACCAAAGGGTTTGGGGCCGCGAAAAAACCCATCCAGGGTTGGGGCCCTAACGAGTTCCGCCTAGGCCACAGAGCCGAAGCGTCCCCCCCCTCAGGCCACAGAGCCGAACGTCCCACCCGGCCAGCAAGCCCAAGCTCCCCCCCTCAGGCCAGCAAACCCAAGCGTCCCACCTCAGGGCCAGCAAGCCGAAGCGTCCCACCTCAGGCCGGCATGGCCCGGGGCCTCCCAAGGCGGCCAAAACAATATGGGTTCGAGCCTCGGGTAGTCCAAACGTTTTTTATTGGTTAAATACCACTCTTTCGTGGGCACTATTTGGGATGTACTGGGGGGGGGGGGGTAGTACACAAAAGGAAGTAAATAAAATTCTCTGAGGCAAACCCCCCACCATAGAATGTCTCGATCAGGGGACAACACCCATTCTGCTGGGTGCTGATCTCGTAGGATTTAGTTGTCCCCGGGGTTGAGCGTCGTGTGATTTTCGCTCACCAGAGGGGGTGTACAGAGGGCCCTCTTAAGTTTTTGGGGGATACTAGTGCAAACCTACCCGGGATGGGGGAGAAACCCCCGGGGAGAGAGTCCAAAAAAACCCCAAACCGTCGCGTTAGCCACTGGGCCACTAGCCACAATAAGTTCATTCAACTAGGATATTTGTACACCATAAAGGCTAGCATAAGCCACCACTGTAACCCAAAAGCAAATTTTTACAGAAGAATCTCCCCTATGTGACCGGGACGAACTCTAGCCAAATCCCCCCAAAGCCGTCAACAAGAAAATAGTACAGCCCGTAAATTAGCAGCCTGCAAAAGGGGGTGTCACAGTGAGGTAATGTAGTTCCCGGGTAAATTACAATATGCATTTTATTCCTTTGGGTTGTAATAAGCCATTTTAAGCTCTTTTTTAAAGTTCTCTAATATTTTTTTGCTCTTTTTCATATGTTAACCATTTAAAACTAGCTCAAAATTTGTATGAAGGGGCAAACCCGGCCCTTGAGTGATTCTTTTTTTTGGTTTAAATAAGTAAAAAGCCCCTAGACATAGCCAGGGCTTTTTTTGATTTACGCAGCTAAAAAAGGGAAACACACACACACACACACACACACCACACACACACACACACACACACAACACACACAACACACACAAAACACACACAAACACACACACACACAACCACACACCCACACACACACACACACCACACACACACACACACACACACACACACGAAATTGATAGGAAGATGATTTTTTATATTGATGATGCTGATAGTGGGGGTAATACTGCATTATCATAATCGCTAATAAGATAGAGGTGGTAAAGACGAGAAAGAGAACACGACGGCTGATAAACAAAGGCAAGGGAAGTAATTATGCGTGAAAAACCCCGACGTTTTCCAAGCCAGGAGTTTTCCCCCTTTTTTAACTTATTACCGGGTTTTAAAAAACACCAATTTACCGGGGATATAACTCCCAAATCATCCCCAATTAAAACATCCAAAAACAACATCCCGAAAACCCTGCGTTCGGAATTACTTTTGCAAAAAAAATAAGTCAAATTTTGGGCCCTTAACGTTTCGAACGCGTCGTTTTTGCGATGTAAAAACATCACGACTGTGAATTATGGCCAATGAGAAAAAGTACAGATTAAGACGTCATTACGGGGGCATGTTGGGGGCGTCCAAACTGGTGTCCGATATTATGGACCTTTAAAAGAGGGTTCGAAAGGCTCCTTATTGCTTGTTTCGCTTCCATTGGGGTACAGTACAGAATATTTGAATAATTAAGGGGAAATACACATATAGTGAAAGGGATACCAAACTTAATATTGACTGAAAAACGAATAATACCATTAATAAAAAGGAATTTTAGGACATGTGGAAAATAATAAGCCTGCCCAATAGGTAAAGCTGCAATTTTTTCTTAACGTCCTTCTTGCCGAATAAGACGAGCGAAAACATGTGTATGCAAAAATTTCCCAAAAATCATTCTGAACCTAACGAAAAAAAATATATTTCACTGGTTATTATTAAATTATTGTAAACTATCTAAAATATATTTAGCTAGATTAGCCTAAATTAAATTACGCTTGTTATAATAAGGTCAGGTAAGTTTCCTAAGGTTCTTTTGGTACAAAATTACCTTTAAACATATAAGAGAAAATTTTAGAAAGAACTGAATTTTAAATAAAATTCTTGATAATTGACTAATTTTACCTATTCGGCACCACACACACACCACCCCACACAATATATATATATATATATATTATATATATATATATATATATATATATATATATATATATATATAATGTGTGTGAGTCATTATATAGGTTGGGTATAATGAGCTGAATTGGTCAATTAGGACGAAAAGTTCTGTATTTGTTTTGTTTTTTCAAAATTTCCATTCATGGATTTAGTGAAAATAAATTATGCCTAAAAATATTTAAAAAAATTTACTCGCCTAACCTTGCTAATACAAACAGAGAGAAGAACGAAATGTTGTAAGAGGCGTCCACACCACCGTATGTCCCCGGATGACGGGTACAACACCTAGCTTGGCTGAGTGCGCCATTCTTGAGAATTGTGTGGTCCCGTGGACTACAGCATCATGTCTCGCTCACCATGAGGTGGGCCAAAGCAGCATGGGTTCGACTCCTTGGCTAGTCGTAGTGTTGTTATTGATCAATGCCACTTGTTCGTGGGTACGATAATATAGGTCACACAGGAAGTCAGAGGTCACAAACCAGAGGTCAGAGGTCACAGAGCAGGGCAGAGGTCACAAACCAGAGGTCAGAGGTCACAGAGCAGGGCAGAGGTCACAAACCAGAGGTCAGAGGTCACAGAGCAGGCCAGAGGTCCAAACCGAGGTAAAGGGGGTCACAAAAAACCAGGGGGTCGAGGCCCACAGACAGTCAGAGGTCACAAAGATCAGGGCTAAATCTAAGACAAAATATTTATCCTGGAAATTTTTTCATTTATATATAATATATATATATAATAATATATAGTCTTTGCCAAATATGAAAAACGGTCAATTAGCAAGAACTCATTTAAAATAAGTCCTTTCAAAAATTTTTCCCTTTTATAACGTTTAAAGATATATTTTATTCATTAATTTAATGTAAAAAAATTTTAATTTTTGCTCCAAAAAATTTTAAAAAACTTTCCCGACCTTTTTTATAACAAGAAAAATTTATTTTAGCCCAAACCCCAAAACAAATATTTTTTTAGATTTGTTTACAATAATTTAATACAAAACAAACACAGTAAAATATATTTTTTTTCGTTAGGTTCAAATTTTTTTGGCAAAATTTATTGAAATCACAAATTTTTCACTTGTCTTATAGGGCAAGATGAAGTTGCTTTTTAACCCAGACGCAATTCTCCTATTCGCACGACATATAATTATATATATATATATTATAAAAAATATATATATATATATATATATATATAAAAATTATATTGCTTTTTTTTTGAGGTTTTTTTTTGGTAATATCATTCTTCTTATAAGGAACTGTCGAAATTTTAATGTCTTATGGAACATTGGTTTGTGTGTTTTGTGGTGTTGTGTGTGTGTGTATTGGTGGTGTGTGTGGTGTGTGTTTGTGGGTGTGGTGTGTTTTGTGTTGTGTGTGTGTGTGTTGTGGGGCAGGGAGTTTTAGCCCCAGATAACCCAGGTAGGAGTGTTAGCCCCCCAGATGACCCAGGGTAGAAGTGTTAGCCAGCCAAGAATACACAGGGTGGGGAGTGTTACCCAGCCAGAATACACAGGGTAGGGAGTTTTACCACCCAAATACACAGGGTAGGGAGTGTTAGCCCCCAAAAACACGGGGGAATGTTAGCCAGCAGGAATACACAGGGTAGGGAGTTTTAGCCACCCAGGAATACACAGGGTAGGGAGTGTTAGCCACCCAGGAATACACAGGGAGGGAAATGTTACCACCCAAGAATAACAGGGTAGGGATGTTAGCCAGCCGGGAAACACGGGGTAGGGAGGGAGCCACCCGGGAATACACGGGGTGGGGGAGTTAAGCCAGCCAGGAAACACAGGTAGGGAGTGTTAGCCACCAGGGATACACAGGGTAGGGAGGTTAGCCACCCAAGAATACACAGGGTAGGGAGTGTTAGCCAGCCAGGAATACACAGGGTAGGGAGTGTTAGCCACCCAGGAATACACAGGGTAGGGAGTGTTAGCCACCCAGGAATACACAGGGTGCACTTAGCACTTAGCTCAGTGGTGACGTGTACTTAGCTCAGTGGTGACGTGTACTTAGCTCTGTGAAATCTGTCCGGGGTGTTCTCCTTTGAATTCTGCACAAGATGTCCTCTCTTGAGCAACTGTACCAGCAGCTGAAAGAGGAGCTTAGGGTTGCTAAGCTTGAGATACGGCTGCTGACGGAGGAAAACAAGAGGATTCGAAGTCATCCTCCTGTTGTGATCCTCAAGTCAAGAGAGGAACTTGGTCAGTATCCGACCAACGTGGAAAAAAGCTGAAAAAAAGAAGTCGTTGATTTGGCGAAACAAAGAAATCCAAAGGCTGTGGAGACTTCCAAACCCCAATTTCGGGATTACCAAAATGGGATTGCTACTGAGAACGCACAAAGAGTACCAAGGGGAGCTTGGCAGACAGAGTGAACATCCCCTTTATACCCCAAAAGACCACAGAAATCACTACAAATTTCCCCAAATGAAGGAAAACATTTTTTTAGTGGGGGACATCAGGTTAGTTTTTGGATAGGCCTTTGTCTAAGGGACAGGAGAAGGCAGAGGGTATGTTTTCCTGAGGCTGGGATGGGGGATATTGTTAGCCGTCTGGACGACATCATGAAAGGTAATGGGAGCAATCCTATTATCTGCCTCAGTGCGGGAGGCAACGATGTTGGCAGACGTAGGAGTGAGGACCTGATTAGCAGGTATAGGTCAGCAATAGAGATAATTAGGAAGAAGGGTGGGAACCCTGTCATATGTGGTATTTTGCCAAGGAGAGGAGTTGGAAATGAATGGTTGTCCAGGGCAATTGGTGTCAATTGCTGGCTGGACAAATAATGTAAGGAAAATGCAGTAACATTCATTGACAACTGGGACCTCTTTTATGGCAGAAATGACATGTATGCCAGGGATGGGGTACACTTATCTAGGTCTGGGGTGGGGGCACTGGCAACGGCAGTGGAGGGAGCTGTTAGGTCTTTAAACTAGGAATGGATAGTGGTATGGGCTTTGGCGTGAATACAGTGAAGTCCCAGTGTAGTAATACTATGACTAGTAATAGGCAGAATGAGGTGGATATTGGAAAGCCAATGGCACTAGGCGACAAGGACAGTAATAGTTTTAGTGAAAAACAGATATGAGCAGGAAGGGTAAAGAGAAAGGAGAGTCTTTCAATGTTTATTATGCTAATACCCGTAGTGCTAGGAATAAGATGGACGAGTTGAGATTAGTTGCTAGTGTAGGTAACTTTGATGTATTTGCCATAACTGAGACGTGGTTTAATTCCAAAAGTCGGGACATGCCTTCGGAATGTCACATTCAGGGTTTTAAATTGTTCCAGGTAGATTCCCCTCAAGGAAGGTTCCTTGATGTTGATGAGGGGCTCTTGATTTAGGGAATTGGATCTGTGCTCCAGTTCCCCGAATTAAGCCTGAATGCCTTCCACATCCCCCCCCCAGGCGCTGTTTAATCCTCCGGGTTTAGTGCTTCCCCCTTGATTATAATAATAATCCAAGTAGATAGAAGTATCGGGAAGGGGGGTGGGGTGGCATTGTATGTCCGAGATCACTTGAACTGTTGCATAAAAACGGGTATTAAGTCTGAAGTAACACATACAGAGTCTGGATAGAATTTTCAGAGGGGCATAAAAAATTGATTCTAGGAGTGATATACCGTCCCCCAAACTTAGATAGGGACCAAGGGAAATTACTGTAGGAGGAAATTGTTAAGGTCACAAGGCACGATAATGTAGTAATTCTAGGGGACTTTAACTTTAGTCATATTGATTGGAATTTCTTGACTGGGAATTTAGAATCATACGACTTCTTAGAAGTAGTTCAGGATTGTTTTTTGAAGCAGTTTGTGACAGAACCTACAAGGGGAAATAACCTGCTTGACTTAGTTCTGGCAAACAATGAATCCCTTGTTAATAATTTAGAAGTTTCAGAGGAACTGGGTGCTAGCGACCACAAATCAATTACATTTAGAATTGAATGGAAGTACGATAGTAGCGATAACTCAGTAACAGTCCCAGATTTTCGCTTAGCAGATTACGATGGGCTTAGAGAACACTTATCTGTTGACTGGGATAACGAAGAGAGCTATCAATATGACAGTTTTCTGAACACTATACATGCTGCTCAAAGAACGTTTATCCCTTATAAAGAAATTAGATCAAATAGAAATGACCCAAAATGGATGAATAACAGGCTCAAATATCTACTAGGGCATAAGAAAGGAATTTATAGGCGTATCAAAAGAGGCGAGGGTCATCTTATGAATCAGTATATTGACATTAAGAGGGACATTAAAAAGGGGATAAGAAAAGCTAAAAGGGACTATGAAATTAAAGTTGCTAGGGATTCTAAAACTAACCCAAAAAGTTTTTTCCAGGTATATAGAACAAAAGTTAGAGATAAGATAGGTCCCCTTAAAAATTACTATGGGCATCTTACTGACAAAGAGAATGAAATGTGCTCGATTTTAAATAATTATTTTCTCTCTGTTTTTACACAGGAAGACACTAATAATATTCCGGTAATTAATTTTTATAGTGGGCTAGAAGAAGATAAATTATGTAACATCACAGTCACTAGTGAAATGGTTGTGAAGCAGATAGACCAACTGAAGCAAAATAAGTCGCCGGGTTCTGATGAGGTTTTTTCAAGGGTTCTTAAGGAATGCAAAATGGAAGTCTGTGAACCATTAACTAATATTTTTAATTTATCTCTTTAAACAGGTGTAGTGTCTGATATGTGGAAGATGGCTAATGTAATTCCTATTTTTAAAACAGGGGACAAGTCGTTACCGTCAAATTACCGCCCAATAAGCCTGACCTCAATTGTAGGCAAATTACTAGAGTCAATTATAGCTGAGATTATAAGAAGCCATCTCGATAAGCATAGCTTGATTAATGATACTCAGCATGGATTCACAAGAGGCCGGTCTTGTCTAACTAATTTATTAACTTTCTTCAGTAAAGCTTTTGAGGCTGTTGACCATGATAAAGAATTTGATATTGTTTACTTAGATTTTAGTAAGGTTTTTGATAGAGTCCCGCACCATAGACTGTTGAAGAAAGTGGCAGCTCATGGCATTGGGGGAAAAGTGCTCTCGTGGATCGAGTCATGGCTCACAGACAGAAAGCAGAGAGTGTCCATAAATGGGGTTAAATCCGAGTGGGGATCTGTAACAAGTGGCGTTCCACAGGGATCAGTCTTGGGCCCGTTGTTGTTTATAATATATATCAATGATCTTAATGAGGGAATTACTAGTGGTATGAGCAAATTCGCCGATGACACAAAGATAGGTAGGATAATTGATTCAAACGTAGATGTTAGGGAACTTCAAGAGGATTCAAACAAACTCTATTCTTGGTCAGAAAAGTGGCAGATGCAGTTCAATGTAGATAAATGCAAGGTTCTGAAGCTTGGGAGTGCCCATAACCCTAGTACTTATAAGTTAAATGATGTAGAACTTAGCCATACAGATTGCGAAAAGGACTTGGGGGTTATGGTGAGCAGCAACCTTAAACCAAGACAGCAATGCCTAAGCGTACGTAATAAGGCAAATAGATTACTGGGATTTATATCAAGAAGTGTAAGCAACAGAAGTCCAGAGGTGATAAATTAGACACATGTGCAACTCTTGGGTATCTTTATTGAGGAAACGTTTCGCCACACAGTGGCTTCATCAGTCCATACAAAGGAGAATCTTGAAGAACAGGAGGAGAATGAGGTAATCAGTCCCTCAACCTTGAGTCGATGTGTTCAGTCCATCAATCTTGAGTAGAATACGGCAGATGAGCGGAGAAGCAACTTATAAACCTTATGGCAGGAGAGGTGCAGCAGTCATAGGTAGTGTCACATTTGTTCAATGTGGAAGTAGGTTGTGCCCAAGAATTAGGCAAGCGAAGAATTCCTAAGTATTAAGATCCCAAGAAGTTCAGTGTCTGACAGGTTTGTAGATGAATGGTTCAGAGAACCGACATGTTGATAAATTAGACACATGTGCAACTCTTGGGTATCTTTATTGAGGAAACGTTTCGCCACACAGTGGCTTCATCTTCGCTTGCCTAATTCTTGGGCACAACCTACTTCCACATTGAACAAATGTGACACTACCTATGACTGCTACACCTCTCCTGCCATAAGGTTTATAAGCTGCTTCTCCGCTCATCTGCCGTATTCTACTCAAGATTGATGGACTGAACACATCGACTCAAGGTTGAGGGACTGATTACCTCATTCTCCTCCTGTTCTTCAAGTTTCTCCTATGTATGGACTGATGAAGCCACTGTGTGGCGAAACGTTTCCTCAATAAAGATACCCAAGAGTTGCACATGTGTCTAATTTATCAACATGTCGGTTCTCTGAACCATTCATCTACAAAGTCCAGAGGTCATGTTGCAGCTTTATACATCATTAGTAAGGCCTCACCTAGATTATGCAGCTCAATTCTGGTCTCCATATTACAGAATGGACATAAATTCGTTAGAAAACATTCAGCGTAGGATGACTAAATTAATACATAGCATTAGAAATCTTCCTTATGAAGAAAGATTGAAGACTCTTAAGTTACATTCACTTGTTAGACGAAGAATGAGGGGAGACCTGATCGAAGTGTATAAGTGGAAGATAGGTATTAATAAAGGGGATATTAATAAGGTCTTGAGGATGTCTCTCCAAGAGAGAACCCGCAGTAATGGATTTAAATTAGATAAGTTTAGATTTAGAAAGGACATAGGAAAGTATTGGTTTGGAAATAGGGCAGTTGATGAGTGGAACAGTCTACCTAGTTGGGTTATTGAGGCTAGGACTTTGGGTAGTTTCAAATTTAGGTTGGATAAGTACATGAGTGGGAGGGGTTGGATTTGAGTGGGACTTTCACATCGGAGCTTGTTTCTTGGGTGGCATTGAAAATTGGGTTGGTTAAATGATTTGTTAGTGGGATGAATTGTAAAGGACCTGCCTAGTATGGGCCAACAGGCCTCCTGCAGTGTTCCTCCTTTCTTATGTTCTTATGTTAGCCACCCAGGAATACACAGGGTAGGGAGTGTTAGCCAGCCAGGAATACACAGGGTAGGGAGTGTTAGCCAGCCAGGAATACACAGGGTAGGGAGTGTTAGCCACCCAGGAATGCACAGGGTAGGGAGTGTTAGCCACCCAGGAATACACAGGGTAGGGAGTGTTAGCCAGCCAGGAATACACAGGGTAGGGAGTGTTAGCCAGCCAGGAATACACAGGGTAGGGAGTGTTAGCCAGCCAGGAATACACAAGGTAAGGAGTGTTAGCCACCCAGGAATACACAGGGTAGGGAGTGTTAGCCAGCCAGGAATACACAGGGTAGGGAGTGTTAGCCAGCCAGGAATACACAGGGTAGGGAGTGTTAGCCACCCAGGAATACACAGGGTAGGGAGTGTTAGCCAGCCAGGAATACACAGGGTAGGGAGTGTTAGCCAGCCAGGAATACACAGGGTAGGGAGTGTTAGCCACCCAGGAATGCACAGGGTAGGGAGTGTTAGCCACCCAGGAATACACAGGGTAGGGAGTGTTAGCCAGCCAGGAATACACAGGGTAGGGAGTGTTAGCCAGCCAGGAATACACAGGGTAGGGAGTGTTAGCCAGCCAGGAATACACAAGGTAAGGAGTGTTAGCCAGCCAGGAATACACAGGGTAGTGAGTGTTAGCCACCCAGGAATACACAGGGTAGTGAGTGTTAGCCAGCCAGGAATACACAGGGTAGGGAGTGTTAGCCACCCAGGAATACACAGGGTAGTGAGTGTTAGCCAGCCAGGAATACACAGGGTAGTGAGTGTTAGCCACCCAGGAATACACAGGGTAGTGAGTGTTAGCCAGCCAGGAATACACAGGGTAGGGAGTGTTAGCCAGCCAGGAATACACAGGGTAGGGAGTGTTAGCCACCCAGGAATACACAGGGTAGTGAGTGTTAGCCAGCCAGGAATACACAGGGTAGGGAGTGTTAGCCAGCCAGGAATACACAGGGTAGTGAGTGTTAGCCAGCCAGGAATACACACGGTAGGGAGTGTTAGCCAGCCAGGAATACACAGGGTAGGGAGTGTTAGCCAGCCAGGAATACACACGGTAGGGAGTGTTAGCCAGCCAGTATAACCTAAGAGAGTCAGTGTATCATCGAGGACTGTCTTACAGTGTTGTTATCTAGTCTTGCCCCCCAGGATGCCACCCACAGCAGTCACCTAACACCCAGATACCTACTTACTGCTAGGTAAACAAGGGCAACAGATGTCTTAAAGAAACACGCCCAATGTTGCCATCCGTGTAGTAGATTGAACCACGGGCACTCTGTGAGGCAAGTGCGCTACCAACCGAGTCACGGGACAACTATTCTCGTGCGCCATGCAACAAACCCATTGTATTCAATTCCTCGAGATCCCTTTACAGGTTTCAAGGACCCCTTGAATAATTTCTAGCTATTACATAGGAATGCAGGAACACTGCAGTAGGACTACTGGCGCATACAAGGAGGCCTAGTGTACCATACAAGGCCTAGTGTACCATACAAGGCCTAGTGTACCATACAAGTCCTAGTATACCATACAAGGATGTCTAGTGCACCATACAAAGAGGCCTAGTGTACCATACAATTCCTAGTGTACTATACAAGGATGTCTAGCGCACCATACAAAGAGGCCTAGTATACCATACAAGGCCTAGTGTACTATACAAGGCCTACTGTATCATACAAGGATGTGTAGTGCACCATTCAAAGAGGCCTAGTGTAGCATTCAAGGCCTAGTGTACCATACAAGCAGGCCTCCTAGCCCATACAAACAGGCCTATCCCATACAAGCAGTCTTACTAGCTCATACAAGGCCTATTATCCCATTCAAACAGGCTTATTAGCCCATACAAGGAGGCCTATTGGTCTATATAAAGAGGCCTACTATCCCACAGAAGCAGTCTTACTGGCCCATTCAAGTAGGCCAACCACCCTTTACAAGCAAGCCTACTGGTCCATACAAACAGGCTTACTGTCCCATACAAGCAGATTTACTGTACCATACAAGCAGGCCTACTAGCCCATAATATACATCTCCACACATCAGCTAATCTTAAAGTGAACTCTGTCTATGATTTAGAAATAAGCGAGGTCTTTTTTAGAATTAGATAATAGATAGGTGAAAGTGTTTAATAATTAGAAATATTAGGAGTGGTGTGTGGTGCGTAGTTAGGTACTCTGCTAGTCTCTAGTTACGCCCAGTTAGTGGTGTCAAAGCTGTTAGTAACCTGTAATTACTGTACACGCAGGTGAGGGTTGAGGTATATTGCCTCAGACCTGCCTTGTCACTTACCTGCTCTGTTGCTGTCTCAGGCTTTGTCTGTCTTTGGCTGTCTGTCTCTTTGGCTTTGTCTGTCAGTCTGTTTTTTTTTGTCTCTGACTTTGTGGCTGTCTCTGGCTTTGTGGCTGTCTCTGGCTTTGTGGCTGTCTCTGGCTTTGTGGCTGTCTCTGGCTTTGTGGCTGTCTCTGGCTTTGTGGCTGTCTCTGGCTTTGTAGCTGTGTCTGGCTTTGTGGCTGTCTCTGGCTTTGTGGCTGTCTCTGGCTTTGTGGCTGTCTCTGGCTTTGTGGCTGTCTCTGGCTTTGTGGCTGTCTCTGACTTTGTGACTGTCTCTGGCTTTGTGACTGTCTCTGGCTTTGTGACTGTCCCTGGCTTTGTGACTGTCTCTGGCTTTCTGTTGGTTTCTCTGACTCGCTGTCTCTAACTCTTCCTCCCTTTTCCTGTCTACCTCTTTCTCGGGCTTTCTCTGGGAGCTGTCTCTGTCTCTCCTCCTCCCTTCCTTCTCCCCCATTCCCCACTCTTCCTCCCTCCCCCTCCCCCCTCCCATCTCCCTCACCCTCCCCCCCTCCCTTCCACCTCCCTCCCCCCTCATCAAGACGTTCACATCACCCCAGAAATCGATGAACGTAAACAGACACGTTCTATATATAGACAAGACCGTTCTCTACATCAGTGGTACAAATTATCCCACCAGCAAGGGTAATACTGTACCAGGACAATAAATATTCCTGCCCACGATACTTCCTGCCCCCTGGGCAAAAAATAGCTGGGGTAGTGTTATTTCAGGTGATGGTTATTAGTAGTGATTAATGTGATTTTTGTGGCAAGACAGTTAAGTGAGTAATGGGGGATGTGATTCTTCTGTTTCTCACATAACCTTTGTGATAAAGACAGCTATTGATAAAAACACCTCAATTACTGGGAGCGCTTGAGGTTCCTAAACCTGTATTCCCTGGAACGCAGGCGGGAGAGATACATGATTATATACACCTGGAAAATCCTAGAGGGACTAGTACCGAACTTGCACACGAAAATCACTCACTACGAAAGCAAAAGACTTGGCAGACGATGCACCATCCCCCCAATGAAAAGCAGGGGTGTCACTAGCACGTTAAGAGACCATACAATAAGTGTCAGGGGCCCGAGACTGTTCAACTGCCTCCCAGCACACATAAGGGGGATTACCAACAGACCCCTGGCAGTCTTCAAGCTGGCACTGGACAAGCACCTAAAGTCGGTACCTGACCAGCCAGGCTGTGGCTCGTACGTTGGTTTGCGTGCAGCCAGCAGTAACAGCCTGGTTGATCAGGCTCTGATCCACCAGGAGGCCTGGTCACAGATCGGGCTGCGGGGGCGTTGACCCCCGGAACTCTCTCCAGGTAAACTCAAGGTAATTGGATGAGAGATGGTCAATGTGGTTTTTTCTTTGGGTTATCCTCCTTTGAGGAGAGTTAAAATTGCATTCCAGCTCCTGGTGCAGCCTTTTCTACTCTTTTCGTTAATTTCTAACCTCTTGCATTACCGTACCTATTCTTAACACTGTGTATTTAGTTACCATATACATCATGTAGTAGAGTAGTTAAAAAAAGCGACGGAGGTACTACCCCACTGTTCTGGAAATATAAATATGAAGCATGTTAAAAGTTTTGCACTCTGGCAGAATTTGCTGGACTTTGTCTAGTGATAGAAGGGAAATCTTACTCTCGTATTAAGGATGCTTGTAAGACCGGGCCCCGGAGGCCATGATAACCGGGCCCCGGGGCCCATGATAATCGGGACCCGGGGCCCATGATAATCGGGACCCGGGGGCCACGATAACCGGGCCCCGGGGCCCATGATAATCGGGACCCGGGGTCCATGATAATCGGGACCCGGGGGCCCTTTTTAATTGGGACCCGGGGGCCATGATAACCAGGACCCGTGGGCCATGATAACCGGTCCCCGGGGCCCATGATAATCGGGACCCGGGGCCCATGATAATCGGGACCCGGGGCCCATGATAATCAGGACCCGGGGCCCATGATAATCGGGACCCGGGGGCCATGATAACCGGGCCCCGGGGCCCATGATAATCGGAACCCGGGGGCCCTTTTTAACTGGGCCCCGGGGGCCATGATAACCAGGACCCGGGAGCCATGATAACCGGTCCCCGGGGCCCATGATAATAGGGACCCGGGGCCCATAATAATCGGGACCCGGGCCCATGATAATCGGGACCCGGGGGCCCTTTTTAACTGGGACCCGGGGGCCATGATAACCAGGACCCGGGGGCCATGATAACCGGTCCAAGGGGGCCCATGATAATCGGGACCCGGGGGCCCTTTTTAACTGGGCCCCGGGGGCCATGATAACCGGTCCCCGGGGGCCATGATAACCGGGCCCCGGGGCCCATGATAATCGGGACCCGGGGGCCCTTTTTAACCGGGCCCCGGGGGCCATGATAACCGGGCCCCGGGGGCCATGATAACCGGTCCCCGGGGGCCATAACACCAGCAAGCGAACTTTAACTCCATAACACAGTACAGAAACCAAATTAGCTGAGGAGTTGGTCACAAACCTGAGCCGGTTCAGTCTCCACCTCGTACATATTTTCTCTTATCAATATGTTGCCTATTTATATGTAATATATATATATATATAATATATATATATATTAATATATATTAATATATTTATATAAATGTATATTATATATATATATCTATGTATATTATATATATATATATATATATATATATATAATATATATATATATAATTATGTATATTATATATATATATATATATATTTATATATATATATTTTGTATATTTTTTTATATATATATTATATATTTATATTATATTATATTAATATATTTATATTATATTTAATTATATTATATATATATATATATTTTATTTTATATTAAAATATATATATATATATATATTATATATATTTATTTATAATTATATTATATATATATATATTATTTTTAAATATATATATATATATTTATTATATTATTTAAAATTTATATATTTATATAATATATATATATATATATTATAAAATATTATTTTATATATATATATATATATTTATTATATATATATATTTAAATTATATTATAGAAATTAATATATATATATATTATATATATATATATATATATATATATAATATATATATATATAAAATGTATATTATATATAATATATTATAAAATTTATATATATATATATATTATATATATATATATGTATACTATAATATTATAAATATTATATAATGTATATTATATATATATATATATATTGTATATTTATATTTATATATATGTATATTATTTTTTTTTTTATTATCACACGGCCGATTCCCACCAAGGCAGGGTGGCCCGAAAAAGAAAAAACTTTCACCATCATTCACTCCATCACTGTCTTGCCAGAAGGGTGCTTTACACTACAGTTTTTAAACTGCAACATTAACACCCCTCCTTCAGAGTGCAGGCACTGTACTTCCCATCTCCAGGACTCAAGTCCGGCCTGCCGGTTTCCTGAATCCCTTCATAAATGTTACTTTGCTCACACTCCAACAGCACGTCAAGTATTAAAAACCATTTGTCTCCATTCACTCCTATCAAACACGCTCACGCATGCCTGCTGGAAGTCCAAGCCCCTCGCACACAAAACCTCCTTTACCCCCTCCCTCCAACCCTTCCTAGGCCGACCCCTACCCGCCTTCCTTCCACTACAGACTGATACACTCTTGAAGTCATTCTGTTTCGCTCCATTCTCTCTACATGTCCGAACCACCTCAACAACCCTTCCTCAGCCCTCTGGACAACAGTTTTGGTAATCCCGCACCTCCTCCTAACTTCCAAACTACGAATTCTCTGCATTATATTCACACCACACATTGCCCTTATGACATGACATCTCCACTTCCTCCAGCCTTCTCCTCGCTGCAACATTCATCACCCACGCTTCACACCATATAAGAGCGTTGGTAAAACTATTACTCTCATACATTCCCTCTTTGCCTCCAAGGACAAAGTTCTTTGTCTCCACAGACTCCTAAGTGCACCACTCACTCTTTTTCCCTCATCAATTCTATGATTCACCTCATCTTTCATAGACCCATCCGCTGACACGTCCACTCCCAAATATCTGAATACGTTCACCTCCTCCATACTCTCTCCCTCCAATCTGATATTCAATCTTTCATCACCTAATCTTTTTGTTATCCTCATAACCTTACTCTTTCCTGTATTCACCTTTAATTTTCTTCTTTTGCACACCCTACCAAATTCATCCACCAATCTCTGCAACTTCTCTTCAGAATCTCCCAAGAGCACAGTGTCATCAGCAAAGAGCAGCTGTGACAACTCCCACTTTGTGTGTGATTCTTTATCTTTTAACTCCACGCTCTTGCCAAGACCCTCGCATTTACTTCTCTTACAACCCCATCTATAAATATATTAAACAACCACGGTGACATCACACATCCTTGTCTAAGGCCTACTTTTACTGGGAAAAAAATTTCCCTCTTTCCTACATACTCTAACTTGAGCCTCACTATCCTCGTAAAAACTCTTCACTGCTTTCAGTAACCTACCTCCTACACCATACACTTGCAACATCTGCCACATTGCCCCCCTATCCACCCTGTCATACGCCTTTTCCAAATCCATAAATGCCACAAAGACCTCTTTAGCCTTATCTAATACTGTTCACATTATATGTTCACTGTAAACACCTGGTCCACACACCCCCTACCTTTCCTAAAGCCTCCTTGTTCATCTGCTATCCTATTCTCCGTCTTACTCTTAATTCTTTCAATTATAACTCTACCATACACTTTACCAGGTACACTCAACAGACTTATCCCCCTATAATTTTTGCACTCTCTTTTATCCCCTTTGCCTTTATACAAAGGAACTATGCATGCTCTCTGCCAATCCCTAGGTACCTTACCCTCTTCCATACATTTATTAAATAATTGCACCAACCACTCCAAACTATATCCCCACCTGCTTTTAACATTTCTATCTTTATCCCATCAATCCCGGCTGCCTTACCCCCTTTCATTTTACCTACTGCCTCACGAACTTCCCCCACACTCACAACTGACTCTTCCTCACTCCTACAAGATGTTATTCCTCCTTGCCCTATACACGAAATCACAGCTTCCCTATCTTCATCAACATTTAACAATTCCTCAAAATATTCCTCCATCTTCCCAATACCTCTAACCTCCATTTAATAACTCTCCTCTCCTATTTTTAACTGACAAATCCATTTGTTCTCTAGGCTTTCTTAACTTGTTAATCTCACTCCAAAACTTTTTCTTATTTTCAACAAAATTTGTTGATAACATCTCACCCACTCTCTCATTTGCTCTCTTTTACATTGCTTCACCACTCTCTTAACTTCTCTCTTTTTCTCCATATACTCTTCCCTCCTTGCATCACTTCTACTTTGTAAAAACTTCTCATATGCTAACTTTTTCTCCCTTACTACTCTCTTTACATCATCATTCCACCAATCGCTCCTCTTCCCTCCTGCACCCACTTTCCTGTAACCACAAACTTCTGCTGAACACTTCTAACACTACATTTTTAAACCTACCCCATACCTCTTCGACCCCATTGCCTATGCTCTCATTAGCCATCTATCCTCCAATAGCTGTTTATATCTTACCCTAACTGCCTCCTCTTTTAGTTTATAAACCTTTACCTCTCTCTTCCCTGATGCTTCTATTCTCCTTGTATCCATCTACCTTTTACTCTCAGTGTAGCTACAACTAGAAAGTGATCTGATATATCTGTGGCCCCTCTATAAACATGTACATCCTGAAGTCTACTCAACAGTCTTTTATCTACCAATACATAATCCAACAAACTACTGTCATTTCGCCCTACATCATATCGTGTATACTTATTTATCCTCTTTTTCTTAAAATATGTATTACCTATAACTAAACCCCTTTCTATACAAAGTTCAATCAAAGGGCTCCCATTATCATTTACACCTGGCACCCCAAAACTTACCTACCACACCCTCTCTAAAAGTTTCTCCTACTTTAGCATTCAAGTCCCCTACCACAATTACTCTCTCACTTGGTTCAAAGGCTCCTATACATTCACTTAACATCTCCCAAAATCTCTCTCTCTCCTCTGCATTCCTCTCTTCTCCAGGTGCATACACGCTTATTATGACCCACTTCTCGCATCCATATATATATATATATATTATATATATATATATATATATATATATATATAATATATAATGTATATGTATATATATATATATATATATATATATATATAATATATATATATATATATATATTATAATTATGACAATCATGTAGTTGATAGGCTTGAAACCCCATTAACCAACATATCAGTTATAATGGGCCTCGTGTGTTCGACAGCCATTATACCCCATTAAGAAATAAACCAGTGTGTGGCAGCCCCTTGTATTGCAGACACGGCTTAAACCCCCATTAATCAATAAACCAATATTGGTGACCTTTGTATTGCAGACGGGATTTAAACCCCCATTAATCAATAAACCAATATTGGTGACCTTTGTATTGCAGACAGGATTTAAACCCCCATTAATCAATAAACCAATTTTTGTGACCTTTGTATTGCAGACAGGATTTAAACCTCCAATAATCAATAAACCAGTCTTGGTGACCTTTGTATTGCAGACAGGATTTAAACCTCCAATCAATAAACCAGTCTTGGTGACGTTTGTAATGCAGACAGAATTTAAACCTCCAATAATCAATAAACCAGTCTTGTTGACGTTTGTAATGCAGACAGGATTTAAACCTCCAACCAGTAAACCAGTCTTGGTGACCTGTGTATTGCAGACAGGATTTAAACCCCCATTAATCAATAAACCAATATTGGTGACCTTGTATTGCAGACAGGATTTAAACCTCCAATCAATAAACCAGTCTTGGTGACCTTTGTATTGCAGACAGGATTTAAACCTCCAATAATCAATAAACCAGTCTTGGTGACCTATGTAATGCAGACAGGATTTAAACCTCCAATCAGTAAACCAGTCATGGTGACCTTTGTATTCCAGACAGGATTTAAACCTCCAATCAATAAACCAGTCTTGGTGACCTTTGTATTGCAGACAGGATTTAAACCTCCAATAATCAATAAACCAGTCTTGGTGACCTTTGTAATGCAGACAGGATTTAAACCTCCAATCAGTAAACCAGTCTTGGTGACCTTTGTATTGCAGACAGGATTTAAAACCTCCATAATCAATAAACCAGTCTTGGTGACCTTTGTAATGCAGACAGGATTTAAACCTCCAACCAGTAAACCAGTCTTGGTGACCTTTGTATTGCAGACAGGATTTAAACCCCCATTAATCAATAAACCAATATTGGTGACCTTGTATTGCAGACAGGATTTAAACCTCCAATCAGTAAACCAGTCTTGGTGACCTTTGTATTGCAGACAGGATTTAAACCTCCAATCAATAAACCAGTCTTGGTGACCTTTGTATTGCAGACAGGATTTAAACCTCCAATAATCAATAAACCAGTCTTGGTGACCTTTGTAATGCAGACAGGATTTAAACCTCCAATCAGTAAACCAGTCTTGGTGACCTTTGTAATGCAGACAGGATTTAAACCTCCAATCAGTAAACCAGTCTTGGTGACCTTTGTATTGCAGACAGGATTTAAACCTCCAATAATCAATAAACCAGTCTT
The DNA here is from genome assembly GCF_026875155.1 of Cherax quadricarinatus. Lineage (NCBI taxonomy): Eukaryota > Metazoa > Arthropoda > Malacostraca > Decapoda > Parastacidae > Cherax > Cherax quadricarinatus. The sequence goes on from NC_069494.1 coordinate 12,490,550, forward strand.
GGTGACCTTTGTAATGCAGACAGGATTTAAACCTCCAATCAGTAAACCAGTCTTGGTGACCTTTGTATTGCAGACAGGATTTAAACCTCCAATAATCAATAAACCAGTCTTGGTGACCTTTGTATTGCAGACAGGATTTAAACCTCCAATCAATAAACCAGTCTTGGTGACCTTTGTATTGCAGACAGGATTTAAACCTCCAATAATCAATAAACCAGTCTTGGTGACCTTTGTAATGCAGACAGGATTTAAACCTCCAATCAGTAAACCAGTCTTGGTGACCTTTGTATTGCAGACAGGATTTAAACCCCCATTAACCAATAAAACAGCCTTAATTACCCTCAAAAAACACGAAAAAAACCCACAAATTTGGTTTTTATATAGAAACCCCCCCCCCACAAAATCTGGTTTCGAGAAAGGCCAAGCTGAGGTAATAGACTCGTACAGTACGTGTAACCTGGCACTTCCAGTGCCAGCATTTGTTTAAATGTTTGTGGCACTATTGAATTACTTGGGTGCCAGCAATATTTACGTAGCGTGATGCAATTTATTATCCTGGGATAATTAAATTTCGTCCACCCATCATGGGGGAGGTTGGGAGGGGGAGGGTTGAGGGGTGGTTAAAGACTCTTGATACGAGGAGGTGGAGCTATGCTCTCCTCTTCCTCGCATCAAATCAAATTATTAAATCGTAAGTTGATATTTCAGAATTACAATAATAAGTCTTAATACTACAAGAAAAATAATTATAGCAATAATAATAGTGATAATAATAGTAATAATAGTAATAGTAATAATAATAGTAATAATAATAGTAATAGTAATAATAATAGTAATAGTAATAAGAATAGTAATAATAAGAGTAATAGTAATAGTAATAATAATAATAGTAATAACAGTAATGATAATTATGTCTGTAAACACAGTCGTTTATAACAGTAATAAATTTGAACTGTATTCCTAATGACTCGTTTAAATATGTGAACTTAAATAACAGGTGTTTCTTTTCTGATAGATCGTGATGATGGAATCTTTCGATTTGTGTGTGTGTGTGTGTGTGTGTGTTGTGTGTGTTGTGTGTGTGTGTGTGTTGTGTGTGTTGTGTGTGTGTGTGTGTGTGTGTGTGTGTGTCTGTGTGTGTCTGTGTGTGTGTATATGTGTATGTGTGTGTGTGTGTGTGTGTGTGTCTGTGTGTGTGTGTGTGTGTGTGTGTGTGTCTGTGTCTGTATATATATATGTGTGTGTGTGTGTGTGTGTGTGTGTGTGTGTGTTGACTTTTCACATTATCAAGTTCCTTGATAATGTGAGAAGTCACGAAAGCGCTTGGAATTTCGCCTTTTTCCACAGTGGTTATATATATATATATATTATATATATAATATATATATATATATATATATATATATATATATAAATATTATATATATATATGCAAGGAATTCGCGAGAGCATGCGAAATATACACAAACACTGATCTCTGGCTGAAGGAGACTCGAACCTACGAACCTTAGGACAAGGTACGCAGTGCTTTACCAATCTACCCACACTGGACCAATACCTTGGCGTGTAGCATGCGCTACACGTTTGATCCAAGGCAGCCAGCTTTCAGGGATCAAACGTGTAGCGCATGCTACACGCCAAGGTATTGGTCCAGTGTGGGTAGATTGGTAAAGCACTGCGTACCTTGTCCTAAGGTTCGTAGGTTCGAGTCTCCTTCAGCCAGAGATCAGTGTTTGTGTATATTTCGCATGCTCTCGCGAATTCCTTGCATATATATATATATATATTATATAATATATATAATATATATATATATATATATATATATATTATATATATATATATATATATATATATATATATGTTGGCCCACGAACAATTGGAACTGATCACTAACAACAGTGCGACTAGCCAAGGACTCGAACCCATGCTGCTTTGGCCCGCTTCATGGTGGGCGAAAACTCACGACGCCTTAATCCACGAATTTTCGCCCACCATGAGGCAGGCCAAAGCACCATGGGTTCGAGTCCTTGGCTAGTCGCACTGTTATTTTATATATATATACACACACACACACACACACACATATGTATATATATATATATATATATATATATATAATATATATATATATATATATATATATATATTATTAACACACTGCCGATTCCCACCAAGGCAGAGTGGCCCACCAAGACAGGGTGGCCCACCAAGGCAGGGTGGCCCGAAAAAGAAAAACTTTCACCATCATTCACTCCATCACTGTCTTGCCAGAAGGGAGCTTTACACTACAGTTTTTAAACTGCAACATTAACACCCCTCCTTCAGAGTGCAGGCACTGTACTTCCCATCTCCAGGACTCAAGTCCGGCCTGCCGGTTTCCCTGAATCCCTTCATAAATGTTACTTTGCTCACACTCCAACAGCACGTCAAGTATTAAAAACCATTTGTCTCCATTCACTCCTATCAAAACACGCTCATGCATGCCTGCTGGAAGTCCAATCCCCTCGCACACAAAACCTCCTTTACCCCCTCCCTCCAACCTTCCTAGGCCGACCCCTACCCGCCTTCCTTCCACTACAGACTGATACACTCTTGAAGTCATTCTGTTTCGCTCCATTCTCTCTACATGTCCGAACCACCTCAACAACCCTTCCTCAGCCCCTCTGGACAACAGTTTTGGTAATCCCGCACCTCCTCCTAACTTCCAAACTACGAATTCTCTGCATCATATTCACACCACACATTGCCCTCAGACATGACATCTCCACTGCCTCCAGCCTTCTTCTCGCTGCGACATTCATCACCCATGCTTCACACCCATATAAGAGCGTTGGTAAAACTAATACTCTCATACATTCCCTCTTTGCCTCCAAGGACAAAGTTCTTTGTCTCCACAGACTCCTAAGTGCACCACTCACCCTTTTCCCCTCATCAATTCTATGATTCACCTCATCTTTCATAGACCCATCCGCTGACACGTCCACTCCCAAATACCTGAATACATTCACCTCCTCCATACTCTCTCCCTCCAATCTGATATCCAATCTTTCATCACCTAATCTTTTTGTTATCCTCATAACCTTACTCTTTCCTGTATTCACTTTTAATTTTCTTCTTTTGCACACCCTACCAAATTTATCCACCAATCTCTGCAACTTTCTCTTCAGAATCTCCCAAGAGCACAGTGTCATCAGCAAAGAGCAGCTGTGACAACTCCCACTTTGTGTGTGATTCTTTATCTTTTAACTCCACGCCTCTTGCCAAGACCTCGCATTTACTTCTCTTACAACCCCATCTATAAATATATTAAAGAACCACGGTGACATCACACATCCTTGTCTAAGGCCTACTTTTACTGAGAAATAATTTCCCTCTTTCCTACATACTCTAACTTGAGCCTCACTATCCTCGTAAAAACTCTTCACTGCTTTCAGTAACCTACCTCCTACACCATACACTTGCAACATCTGCCACATTGCCCCCCTATCCACCTGTCATACGCCTTTTCCAAATCCATAAATGCCACAAAGACCTCTTTAGCCTTATCTAAATACTGTTCACTTATATGTTTCACTGTAAACACCTGGTCCACACACCCCCTACCTTTCCTAAAGCCTCCTTGTTCATCTGCTATCCTATTCTCCGTCTTACTCTTAATTCTTTCAATAATAACTCTACCATACACTTTACCAGGTACACTCAACAGACTTATCCCCCTATAATTTTTGCACTCTCTTTTATCCCCTTTGCCTTTATACAAAGGAACTATGCATGCTCTCTGCCAACCCCTAGGTACCTTACCCTCTTCCATACATTTATTAAATAATTGCACCAACCACTCCAAAACTATATTCCCACCTGCTTTTAACATTTCTATCTTTATCCCATCAATCCCGGCTGCCTTACCCCCTTTCATTTTACCTACTGCCTCACGAACTTCCCCCACACTCACAACTGGCTCTTCCTCACTCCTACAAGATGTTGTTCCTCCTTGCCCTATACACGAAATCACAGCTTCCCTATCTTCATCAACATTTAACAGTTCCTCAAAATATTCCCTCCATCTTCCCAATACCTCTAACTCTCCATTTAATAACTCTCCTCTCCTATTTTTAACTGACAAATCCATTTGTTCTCTAGGCTTTCTTAACTTGTTAATCTCACTCCAAAACTTTTTTCTTATTTTCAACAAAATTTGTTGAAGCATCTCACCCATATATATTATTATATATATATATATATATATAATATATATATATATATATATATATATATATATATATATATATATATAAACATATTTATTTCTGTTTGTCTGTCAGTATGGGTCAGTAGGCCTGTTGCAGTGTTCCTTCTTTCTTATGTGCTTATGTTCTTAAAAGGTGTGAGGAGAACTCTTGTTTTGACAACTTTGCCTCTTACGTGAACTTTGTAAGTAAGGACAAAGTTTTAATAGTTACTTGTAAATGGGGCCAAACTTCTCAGTTTACAATCGATTATTGACGAGAAGACTGTGGAAATATTGCCTCAAACTGAGAAATATTTAAAAACGAAAGTACTTGTTTTATGGTAAGACTTTGTGGGAAATATTGTTGGAATGTATGTGTGTGTGTGTGTGTGTGTGTGTGTGTGTAGTAGCTGTAGTAGTAGTAGTAGTAGTAGTAGTAATAGTAATAGTTGTAGTAACAGTAGTCATAGTAGTTGCTAGTTGTTCAAACGAGTGTGTGTGTATTCACCTATTTGAGGTTGCAGGGGTCGATTCACAGTTTGTCCCAGCCTCTTCCCTGGTCGCTACTAGGTCCACTCCCTGTATGTGTGTGTGTGTGTGTGTGTGTGTATGTGTGTGTGTGTGTGTGTGTGTGTGTGTGTGTGTGTGTTGGTCATCATGTATTTGTATTTGCCACCGTCAACCTCTCCTTGTCCATGTAGTCGCTCGTCCTAACCACCCGGTGGCTGAAGAAATACTTTCTAGCATCCCTGTGTATCGTGTGTATCCCTGTGTATCGTGTGTATCCCTGTGTATCTCTCTCTTGAGCAACCTGTCCCTATACACTATTCCGTTTACATTATTTTTTGCTGATATACCATCAACATAACTATATTTGCAGGGGCTAAATTATCATAGTTACTTGTCAAGCTGGACCTGTAGACTGGCCAGGTAAATAGAAGTATCATACCGGATTCTCACATAAGTGTATTCTCTACATTAGTTTACCATCATCAGCAATGAGGGATACCACTATGTCCTTCGTCATGACATTTATATACACAAGAAATCATTTTGGTCCTAGTACTGATCCTCGAGGAGCGCCGCTACGCCACTTCTCACACGCGCCTCTTCTGATGCCTCCTCCTAGACATCCACTCACTCTTACCTTCCAGCTAAGTATTTCTTGATGTAATGGTGAGGGCTTTCTCTGTTATTCTCTGTTTTTCCTTCCCTGTTATTACTTCCCTGTTATTATTTATTATTGCTTGTACTTGAACGCTACCTGTCTGTCCCCTTTCTTAAATATTGGAACTACATGTATCGTCTTGACTTGTCACTAGTGTTCACCCAGTGCTTCGGTTCGCTTGCTCAGAACCGACGGAGAGATATCTGGTTCCAGTGCTTTTAAGGTATCTAGCTTGCACTGCGATTTCATTTCCTCTGTTGTAAGTAGTATGTCCAGTACTCTCTGGTGCACTCTTCCTCTTCGGGTTTTTGGCAAAATTTCTATTTCCACTTTGAATATCTTATTTTTTTTTTAAGTTGAGCTCCTTAGACTTGTCATTACTTAAGAAGCTCTCCTCTCTTCAGCCGAATTACATGATCGTTTGCTACTGTCTTCCTCCTGGTTTGACTGTGTAGTAACTCTCAGTCGGATTTGGCTATCAGTGCTCTGACAGTCTTAAATTGCCATTATGGCTTTCATCTTACTCAGCATATTCGTTTCTGGCTCCTTTGTTCACTTCCATCTTTGTCTGTCCTCTTTGCCTCTTTTTTCATTCCTAGCACTTGTAGCTTTTACCTACCTTTACAGTTTCGTGACCTATTTGTTCACTCTGTTTTTGCCTCTTTCTTCTGGGTATAAAACTTTTATCTCTCCCTTCAATTCTTTCCAGCCATAACCACCTCATTTACCGTCTTTTCTTCCAGTTCCCTTTCTCACTGCACTTTACACAGAAATTACTTCATGTCTGTGTAGCTTTTTATTTGGAAATTGAATTTTCTCCTCTCTCTCTCTCTCTCTCTCTCTCTCTCTGTCCCCAAGTATGAGAAATTACCTCAGGTCCGTGAAGTCACTGGAAATTAGGAGCCTCTCATATTCACTTTCCCCAATGTCAGAATCTCTCAGGGTGAATACAGGATCCAGCCTCGCTGGTTCATCCTCTCCTCTGGTTACGTCCCTCACATGTTGGTGCATAAAGTTCTTCTTTACTACCTCCACCTTCTTAGTCCTCCATATTTCAAGCTGCGTGTTCTAAGGTCTTCCAGTCTATTTACTTGTAGTTAAAGTTTCACATGGTCAGATTTGCACTGTTTTGTGGGTTATTCTGGTCATTATCACATAAGAACATAAGAACATAAGAATGTAGGAACACTGCAGAAGGCCTACTGGCCCATACGAGGCAGGTCCTTATCAAAACGACTACTACCTAAAGCCACCCAAGAAATAACTCCCGTACCCCTTGACACCAATCAAACCCAGCCCCTCCCACTCATATATTTGTCCAGTCTCTTCTTAAAGCTACCCAAGGTCCTAGCCTCTATCACCCCACTGGGAAGACTGTTCCACGCATCTACAACTCTGTTAGAAAACCAGTACTTGCCTATGTTCTTTCTAAATCTAAATTTATCCAACTTAAATCCATTATTCCTGGTTCTTACCTGGTTCGACACCCTCAGTACTTTATTAATGTCTCCCTTGTTTATGCCCGTCATCCACTTATACACTTCAATGATATCTTCACTGTTACTGAAATCCTGCCTTTGATTCCTGCTGTTTAGTGGAGGGTTGAATATATGTTTTCACCACCTTGGGACTGCCATGTCTTGAATGTGCCTGCTGTATGGTAAACTGATGAGTAAGATACTTGTGCAATAGATGGGTATCTTTATTGTTGAAACGTTTCGCCTACACAATAGGCTTCTTCAGTCAAACACAGAGGCATTAAGTGTTATCGAGGTAAGGATATAGTCAATCCATCAACCTTAGAGAAACAGTATTTAAGGTTGACAGTCCATCAGGCTGAGGGACTGACCACCTCAATTACTATTTTTCAATGGTTGATGGACTGATTATATCCTCTCTACTCTGCTAATACATCTGCTTCTGTATTCGACTGAAGAAGCCAACTGCAAAGGAGAAAAATAATCAACTACTGCAAGTGCCTCACTCATCAACCTGTCAGTATTGTATACAATTTTTAACATATAGAAAATTGAGATTTTTCTGTTTATTCCTTTTGTTTCCTCAAAATGCAATTTTTTTCAGACCAACAGTTCGACCCCTTCCTGTCTTTGTATTTCTTGGTTTAACTTCCCGCCTCTGGCAGTTTTGTATTCCTTGAGTTGCTCACCTTTCTTTTCCTGTTCTGTCACGATCAAGGTACACAAGTTGATATCTTACTGACTCCTTTAATGGTTGTGTTTGTCATAATCTTGTTTCTGCATTGTGTGTGTGTGTGTGTGTGTGTGTGTGTGTGTGTGTGTGCGTGTGTGTGTGTGTGTGTGTGTGTGCGTGCGTGCGGGTGTGTGTATAATTCTTTGTATGCATCTCTCTCTCCCTCTCCCCCTCCCTCACACACACTGCGGCTTGTATTTGTGTATGTACGTGCATGTGTGTGGTTTTAATAGAGAGACTGGTGTGTGTGTGTGTTTACCTTGGGTCTGTTCACGTATTGCAAGCTTTTTCCACTTTCCTCTTATTGATGTGAGAGAGTGAGTGGGAGAGGGAACAAGGGAGGGAACACTGACCCAGGGAGAATTTGGTGAGAGAGAGAGAGAGAGAGAGAGAGAGAATTTTGAACTGGTGGTGTTAGTTACTGTTTGGTGAAGGTGTTTAAATTACAAATATATAAAAAAATGGTTATTATATTTATAATTATAGTAATTAGTAATTACTATAATTAACAGTAATAGTATTAATAGTAATAACCAATATTAATGTTGAGGGTCAATATTAATGTTAATAGTAATATTAATTATTAACAATTATTATAGTAATTATCACAGTAATTATTATAGTAATTATAGTTATTATTATAGTTATTATAGTTACGGTCAGTATTATTATTAAATTGTACTGTCCTAATTGTGGTTGCAGGGGTCGAGTCATGGCTCCTGGCCACTGTTCATTGGTCGCTACCAGGTCCTCTCTCTCCTTCCTCCACGAGATTTATACCTCGTGTGTGTGTGTGTGTGTGTGTGTGTGTGTGTGTGTGTGTGTGTGTGTGTGTGTGTGTGTGTGTGTGTGTGTGTGTGTGTGTGTTTCAACATTTTCCGATATAAATTGTTGCAGTTGGTTGCAAGGTAAAGCTTGCATCGGTTTCTCTGTTTAAATGGTAAAGTTGACTCGACCATAAAGTAGTGAAACACACAACTCTGGGGTGTGTGTGTGTGTGTGTTCTTATTTGTATTCACCTATTTGTGGTTACAGGGGTCGATTCATAGCTCCTGGTCCCTCCTCTTCACTGGTCGCAGTAAGACGAGAGAGAGAGAGGGGGGGGTAGATTGTGTTTTCTTGGACTGTAAGAAGCGTTTGACACAGTTCCACACAAGAGATTAGTGAAAAAGCTAAAGACCAGACCATTCTCTTCCTGCTCCATGAGCTTTATCAGACTTTGTCTTAAAGCTGTGTATGATTCCTGCCTCCACTACGTCACTTGCCAGACTATTCCACTTCCTGACTACTTTGTGACTGAAGAAATACTTCCTAATATCCCTTTGACTCATCCGAGTCTTCAACTTCCAACTGTGTCCCCTTGTTTCTGTGTCCCATCTCTGGAACATCCTGTCTATGTCCACCTTGTCAATTCCTCTCAATATTATGTATGTCGTTATCATGTCTCCCCTGACCCTCCTGTTCTCCAGTATCGTCAGGTTGATTTCCCTTAACCTTTCTTAGTACGACATTCCCTTTAACTCTGGAACTAGTCTTGCCGCAAACCCTTCCACTTTCTGTAACTTCTTGACGTGCTTGACCAGGTGAGGGTTCCAAACAGGTGCTGCATACTCCAGTATGGGCCTGACGTACACGGTGTACAGTGTCTTCAACGATTCCTTACTGAGATATCGGAACGTTATTCTCAGGTTTGCCAGGCACCCATATGCTGCAGCAGTTATCTGGTTGATGTGTGCCTCAGGAGATAAGAATGGAGGAGCGAATAAGCGATCTTGATGCTCTGTATCTCCTCACAAGGTGTCTTACTATGCCAAGACTCACTCACTTCCTGAGGTGCCCAACACTCGACGAACATGACACACACCTGAGATCAACTTTTAAGAAAGCACTGAACCTGTCACTAGAGGATCAGCAATGGGATCAGACAACCCTCTCAGTGCGACTGGGAGGTATAGGGGTGCACAAAGTAACACATGTTGCTTTACCTGCTTTTCTGTCTTCGTGTTTGACTTCCAGTGCATTAGTCAAGGAGATTGTTCCTGAACGCTTGAGAGACGTGGTAGGAGCTCAAGACCCCAGGTTTACTGAAGCAGCCTTGTGGTGGGACACCCTTGCAGACTCCTCCAGTAGACCAGATCTTCACAAAGAGCACAAACAGTCCCACTGGGACAAACTGATCATGGAAAAAATCGCCAACACAATGCTCACCAACGCTTCAGGAAAGGACAAAGCTCGTCTCCTGGCAGTGAAGGCACCACACTCAGGAGATTTCCTTCTAGCTGTTCCCAATTCCTCCTTGGGCACACGACTCGACTCACAGGCCATTCGGATTAGTATTGCTCTTCGCCTAGCCGCCCCATCCTCACCGAACATAGGTGTATTTGGCGGCAGGGCGACGGCTGATCAATTCGGACTTCATGGTCTCGTGTGTCACACAGCAGAAGGGAAGTATGCCAAGCATGAGGAGGTCAATGATATCAAAGAGAAGCCTCGCCACAGCCCGTTGCCCAGCTCAACGGGAACCCCAAGTACAGAGGTCTGACGGAAGTCAAAAGCGTCCTGATGGAGCCACTATGCTACCTGGAAGGATGGTAAGCAGATTGCCTGGGACTACACATGTGCCGCCACATTGGCAGACACCTACTCGCCATACTCTGAAGCTGAAGGAGGTTAAGCTGCCAGCCACAGGGAGACCTAGAAGACCACCAAATATGAAGACCTCACCCCTTGCTATAACTTCATCCCAATAGGGTCAGAGATCCTTGGAGCATGGGAGAAGTGCGCTCTAAAGTTCCTCAAAGAGCTGGGTGAAAAACTTATCATAGAAACCGAGGACCACAGGGCAACCAGCTTCCTCTTTCAGAGACTCAGTGTCGCGATCCAGAGAGGAAATGCCTGCAGTATTCTGGGCACGCGGCCCACCGCCTTAGAGCTGGACGAAGTATTCCAGATGTAGCTCTGAGTTGTTGTCTGTGTTGTTTTACTCCCTATTGTATTTTTGTCAATGCATTTTGTCAATGTATCTCGTTTTTAAATAAAGTATATGTAGAATATATAGGGAGTGGTAGGAGAAAATTCTCAAACAGCTTCAGGGAGAACCTTGAGTTATCCCTGAAGCAAGTTTATTCTTTTCTCTGAGGATGAGGGTCCCCAGGACGGTTCTAGAGGTGGTACCTCCCTATATATATATATAATATATATATATATATATATATATATATATATATATATATATATATATATATATATATATAAGACAAAATAAATTGGCCAAACATTCACAAAAATACAATAGAAAGTAAAACAACATAGGTAACTCAGAGCTACATCTCGAATACTTCGTCCAGCTCCCCTGCTGTGGGCCGCGTGCCCAGAATGCCGCAGACATTTCCTCTCTGGATCGCAACACTGAGTCTCTGAAAGACGAAGCTGGTCGCCCTGTGGCCCTTGGTTTCTATGATGAGCTTTTCACCTAGCTCTTTGAGGAACTTTAGAGCACACTTGCCCCATGCTCCGAGGGTCTCATATATATATATATAATATATATATATATATAATATATATATATATATATATATATATATATATATATATATATAATATGACACACACGCACACATTCATTAGAAGACAATTGTGTTTGTCTTCCCACGGAGGTCACTAAACAACAGCTCTGTCAACAATAGTCTTATTACACCCATGGAAAAAAATCATATCAAAATAAAAAGTATCTGAAGAATTGAAACACCACACAAAAAGTATCTGGTCAAATTTATTCGCAGGAAACTAAAAAAAAAATATTTTTACTCGATTTAATTGCAAAATCATGATAGGGTCGAGAATCCTGACTTTTTGCATGGTAAATAGAGCTTATTAATCATCATAGCGAGGTCAGGGGGCCACGCCCCCTTCTCATTGTACCCAGGAAAAATCTCTCACGAAGATGTTAATTTTTTGGTTAACGTTACGTTGAATTTTGTTAACATTTTGTTTAAAGAAAGGTTAACGAGGGGTTAATGATGGCTTAATGAAGGGAAGAGAACCTTTGTAAAGGTGTTGATCCGAGGTCATCATGAAGGGCCTTTATTGATCAGTGATCATGAAGGGCCTTTATTGATCAGTTATCATGAAGGGCCTTTATTGATCAGTGATCATGAAGGGCCTTTATTGATCAGAGATCATCATGAAGGGCCTTTATTGATCAGTGATCATGAAGGGCCTTTATTGATCAGTGATCATCATGAAGGGCCTTTGTTGATCAGTGATCATGAAGGGCCTTTATTGATCAGTTATCATGAAGGGCCTTTATTGATCAGTGATCATGAAGGGCCTTTATTGATCAGAGATCATCATGAAGGGCCTTTATTGATCAGTGATCATGAAGGGCCTTTATTGATCAGTGATCATCATGAAGGGCCTTTGTTGATCAGTGATCATGAGGGCCTTTATTGATCAGAGATCATCATGAAGGGCCTTTATTGATCAGTGATCATGAAGGGCCTTTATTGATCAGTGATCATCATGAAGGGCCTTTGTTGATCAGTGATCATGAAGGGCCTTTATTGATCAGAGATCATCATGAAGGGCCTTTATTGATCAGTGATCATGAAGGGCCTTTATTGATCAGTGATCATCATGAAGGGCCTTTATTGATCAGTGATCATGAAGGGCCTTTATTGATCAGTTATCATGAAGGGCCTTTATTGATCAGTGATCATGAAGGGCCTTTATTGATCAGAGATCATCATGAAGGGCCTTTATTGATCAGTGATCATGAAGGGCCTTTATTGATCAGAGATCATCATGAAGGGCCTTTATTGATCAGAGATCATGAAGGGCCTTTATTGATCAGAGATCATCATGAAGGGCCTTTACTGATCAGAGATCATCATGAAGGGCCTTTATTGATCAGTGATCATGAAGGGCCTTTATTGATCAGTGATCATCATGAAGGGCCTTTATTGATCAGTGATCATGAAGGGCCTTTATTGATCAGAGATCATCATGAAGGGCCTTTATTGATCAGAGGTCATCATGAAGGGCCTTTATTGATCAGAGGTCATGAAGGGCCTTTGTTGATCAGATGTCATGAAGGGCCTTTATTGATCAGTGATCATGAAGGGCCTTTATTGATCAGAGATCATCATGAAGGGCCTTTATTGATCAGAGGTCATCATGAAGGGCCTTTATTGATCAGAGGTCATCATGAAGGGCCTTTATTTATCAGATGTCATGAAGGGCCTTTATTGATCAGATGTCATGAAGGGCCTTTATTGATCAGTGATCATGAAGGGCCTTTATTGATCAGAGGTCATTATGAAGGACCTTTATTGATCAGTGATCATGAAGGAATTTTGTTGATCAGAGATCATCATCAAGGGCCTTTGTTGATCAGAAATCATCATGAAGGGCCTTTGTTGATCAGAGGTCATGAAGGGCCTTTGTTGATCAGAGATCATCATGAAGGGCCTTTATTGATCAGAGATCATCATGAAGGGCCTTTGTTGATCAGAGGTCATCATGAAGGGCCTTTGTTGATCAGAGGTCATGAAGGGCCTTTATTGATCAGTGATCATGAAGGGCCTTTATTGATCAGAGGTCATCATGAAGGGCCTTTATTGATCAGAGATCATGAAGGGCCTTTATTGATCAGTGATCATGAAGGGCCTTATTGATCAGAGGTCATCATGAAGGGCCTTTATTGATCAGAGATCATCATGAAGGGCCTTTGTTGATCAGAGGTCATCATGAAGGGCCTTTATTGATCAGAGATCATGAAGGGCCTTTATTGATCAGTGATCATGAAGGGCCTTTATTGATCAGAGGTCATCATGAAGGGCCTTTATTGATCAGAGGTCATCAAGAAGGGCCTTTATTGATCAGAGGTCATCATGAAGGGCCTTTATTGATCAGAGGTTATGAAGGGCCTTTATTGATCAGAGATGAAGAGCCTTTGTTGATCAAAGGTCATCATGAAGGGCCTTTATTGATCAGAGATCATGAAGGGGCTTTATTGATCAGAGGTCATCATGAAGGGCCTTTATTGATCAGAGGTTATGAAGGGCCTTTATTGATCAGAGATCATGAAGAGCCTTTGTTGATCATAGGTCATCATGAAGGGCCTTTGTTGATCAGAGGTCATCATGAAGGGCCTTTGTTGATCAGAGGTCATCATGAAGGGCCTTTGTTGATCAGAGATCATCAAGGGCCTTTATTGATCAGAGATCATAAAGGGCCTTCATTGATCAGAGATCATCATGAAGGGCCTTTATTGATCAGAGGTCATCATGAAGGGCCTTTATTGATCAGAGGTCATAATGAAGGGCCTTTATTTATCAGAGATCATCATGAAGGGCCTTTATTGATCAGAGGTCATCATGAAGGGCCTTTATTGATCAGAGGTCATCATGAAGGGCCTTTATTTATCAGAGATCATCATGAAGGGCCTTTATTGATCAGAGATCATCATGAAGGGCCTTTATTGATCAGAGATCATCATGAAGGGACTTTATTGATCAGAGGTCATCATGAAGGGCCTTTATTGATCAGAGGTCATCATGAAGGGCATTTATTGATCAGAGGTCATCATGAAGGGCCTTTATTGATCAGAGATCATGAAGGGCCTTTATTGATCAGAGATCATCATGAAGGGCCTTTACTGATCAGAGATCATCATGAAGGGCCTTTATTGATCAGAGATCATCATGAAGGGCCTTTATTGATCAGAGATCATCATGAAGGGCCTTTATTGATCAGAGGTCATGAAGGGCCTTTATTGATCAGAGGTCATCATGAAGGGCCTTTATTGATCAGAGGTCATCATGAAGGGCCTTTATTGATCAGAGATCATCATGAAGGGCCTTTATTGATCAGAGGTCATCATGAAGGGCCTTTATTGATCAGAGATCATGAAGGGCCTTTATTGATCAGAGGTCATAATGAAGGGCCTTTATTGATCAGAGAAAATCGTGAAGGGCCTTCATTGATCAGAGATCATCATGAAGGTCCTTTATTGATCAGAGATCATCATGAAGGGCCTTTATTGATCAGAGGTCATGAAGGGCCTTTATTGATCAGAGATCATGTAGGGCCTTTATTGATCAGAGGTCATCATGAATGGCCTTTATTGATCAGAGATCATCATGAAGGGCCTTTATTGATCAGAGATCATCATGAATGGCCTTTATTGATCAGAGGTCATCATGAATGGCCTTTATTGATCAAAGATCATCATGAAGGGCCTTTATTGATCAGAGATCATCATGAAGGGCCTTTATTGATCAGAGATCATCATGAAGGGCCTTTATTGATCAGAGATCATCATGAAGGGCCTTTATTGATCAGAGGTCATCATGAAGGGCCTTTATTGATCAGAGGTCATCATGAAGGGCCTTTATTGATCAGAGGTCATCATGAAGGGCCTTTATTGATCAGAGATCATCATGAAGGGCCTTTATTGATCAGAGGTCATCATGAAGGGCCTTTATTGATCAGAGATCATGAAGGGCCTTTATTGATCAGAGGTCATAATGAAGGGCCTTTATTGATCAGAGAACATCGTGAAGGGCCTTCATTGATCATCATGAAGGGCCTTTATTGATCAGAGATCATCATGAAGGGCCTTTATTGATCAGAGGTCATGAAGGGCCTTTATTGATCAGAGATCATGTAGGGCCTTTATTGATCAGAGGTCATCATGAATGGCCTTTATTGATCATAGATCATCATGAAGGGCCTTTATTGATCAGAGATCATGAAGGGCCTTTATTGATCAGAGATCATGAAGGGCCTTTATTGATCAGAGGTCATCATGAAGGGCCTTTATTGATCAGAAGTCATCATGAAGGGCCTTTATTGATCAGAGATCATGAAGGGCCTTTATTGATCAGAGATCATGAAGGGCCTTTATTGATCAGAGATCATGAAGGGCCTTTATTGATCAGAGGTCATCATGAAGGGCCTTTATTGATCAGAGATCATGAAGGGCCTTTATTGATCAGAGATCATGAAGGGCCTTTATTGATCAGAGGTCATCATGAAGGGCCTTTATTGATCAGAGATCATGAAGGGCCTTTATTGATCAGAGATCATGAAGGGCCTTTATTGATCAGAGATCATGAAGGGCCTTTATTGATCAGAGATCATGAAGGGCCTTTATTGATCAGTAGGTCATCATGAAGGCCTTTATTGATCAGAGATCATGAAGGGCCTTTATTGATCAGAGATCATGAAGGGCCTTTATTGATCAGAGATCATGAAGGGCCTTTATTGATCAGAGATCATGAAGGGCCTTTATTGATCAGAGGTCATCATGAAGGGCCTTTATTGATCAGAGGTCATCATGAAGGGCCTTTATTGATCAGAGGTCATCATGAAGGGCCTTTATTGATCAGAGGTCATCATGAAGGGCCTTTATTGATCAGAGGTCATCATGAAGGGCCTTTATTGATCAGAGGTCATCATGAAGGGCCTTTATTGATCAGAGGTCATCATGAAGGGCCTTTATTGATCAGAGGTCATCATGAAGGGCCTTTATTGATCAGAGGTCATCATGAAGGGCCTTTATTGATCAGAGATCATCATGAAGGGCCTTTATTGATCAGAGGTCATCATGAAGGGCCTTTATTGATCAGAGGTCATCATGAAGGGCCTTTATTGATCAGAGATCATCATGAAGGGCCTTTATTGATCAGAGGTCATCATGAAGGGCCTTTATTGATCAGAGATCATCATGAAGGGCCTTTATTGATCAGAGGTCATCATGAAGGGCCTTTATTGATCAGAGATCATCATGAAGGGCCTTTATTGATCAGAGGTCATCATGAAGGGCCTTTATTGATCAGAGGTCATCATGAAGGGCCTTTATTGATCAGAGGTCATCATGAAGGGCCTTTATTGATCAGAGATCATCATGAAGGGCCTTTATTGATCAGAGGTCATCATGAAGGGCCTTTATTGATCAGAGGTCATCATGAAGGGCCTTTATTGATCAGAGATCATCATGAAGGGCCTTTATTGATCAGAGATCATCATGAAGGTCCTTTATTGATCAGAGATCATGAAGGTCCTTTATTGATCAGAGATCATCATGAAGGGCCTTTATTGATCAGAGATCATCATGAAGGTCCTTTATTGATCAGAGATCATCATGAAGGTCCTTTATTGATCAAGATCATCTGAAGGGCCTTTATTGATCAGAGATCATCATGAAGGGCTTTTATTGATCAGAGATCATCATGAAGGGCTTTTATTGATCAGAGATCATCATGAAGGTCCTTTATTGATCAGAGATCATCGTGAAGGGCCTTTTTGATTAATATCTTGGTAATTAAAATAATCAGAACGATAATATTAGTTTATATTTAATTATGATTGTTCATTATTTTTTTAGTACATCGACCGTGGCCCACCATGGCAGGGTGGCCCACCATGGCAGGGTGGCCACCACCATGGCAGGGTGGCCCACCATGGCAGGGTGGCCCACCATGGCAGGGTGGCCCACCATGGCAGGGTGGCCCACCATGGCAGGGTGGCCCACCATGTCAGGGTGGCCCACCATGGCAGGGTGGCCCACCATGGCAGGGTGGCCCACCATGGCAGGGTGGCCCACCACGGCAGGGTGGCCCACCAAGGCAGGGTGGCCCACCAAGGCAGGGTGGCCACCAAGGCAGGGTGGCCACCAAGGCAGGGTGGCCCACCATGGCAGGGTGGCCCACCATGGCAGGGTGGCCCACCATGGCAGGGTGGCCCACCATGGCAGGGTGGCCCACCATGGCAGGGTGGCCCACCATGGCAGGGTGGCCCACCATGGCAGGGTGGCCCCACCAAGGCAGGGTGGCCCACCAAGGCAGGGTGGCCACCAAGGCAGGGTGGCCCACCAAGGCAGGGTGGTCCACCAAGGCAGGGTGGCCCACCAAGGCAGGGTGGTCCACCAAGGCAGGGTGGTCCACCAAGGCAGGGTGGCCCACCAAGGCAGGGTGGCCCACCAAGGCAGGGGAGGTGGCCCACCCAAGGCAGGGAGGCCACCAAGGAGGCGTTTGGCCCTCACCATGCAGGGTGCCACCAAGCAGGGAGGCCCTCCAAGAGATAGTGAGGTGGTTCCACCTGGCAGAGGTGGCCCACCTGGCAGGGTGGCCACCATGGCAGGGTGGCCCACCATGGCAGGGTGGCCCACATGGCAGGGTGGCCCACCCACCATGGCAGGGGCAGGGTGGCCCACCCATGGCAGGGTGGGGCCCACATGGCAGGGTGGCCCACCATGGGCAGGGTGGCCCACCAAGGCTGGGTGGCCCACCATGGCAGGAGGGGGGCCACCAAGGCCAGGGTGGCCCACCAAGGCAGGGTGGCCCCACATGGCAGGGTGGTCCACCAAGGAGGGTGGTCCACCAAGGCAGGGGGCCCACCCAAGGCAGGGTGCCCACCAAGGCAGGGTGGCCACCAAGGCCAGGGTGGCCCACACAAAGGCAGGGTGGCACCAAGGCAGGTGGCCACAAGGCTGGGTGTCCTCATGTCTGTGTCCTCGAATATAAAAAGAAAATACTTTCACATCATTCACTCCTTGTTCAATGTCTTGCCAAGAAGGTCCGTGGCTTTACACTACAGTTTTTAAAACAGCAACATTTATTAATCTCACCCCTCCTTCCGAGGTGCAGGCACTAGTATCTTACCCATACTCCATGGATCTAAGTCCGTCCTGGTTACCGCGTTTCCTTGAACCCCTTCTATTATAATGTTTTTATTGATCTTTGCTCACACTCTTCATAAACAAGCACGTCAATTTGTATTAAAAACCATTTGTGTCTCCATTCATTCCTATCAAACACTTGCTCACGACCCTATGTCCCTGCTGCGAAGTCCATCTCCTCGCACAAAACAAAACTCTCCTTTTACCCCCTCTTCTCCTAATCACTTTCCTAAGGCGACCCCTACCCTGCCCTTTCTTCATACAGACTAGATTAACTCTTGCAAGATATTCTTGCTTTCCTGTCCGCAATCCACCCACTACCCCTCTCAAGCGCACCACTTCAAACACTCTCCTCAGCATCCACCTCAACAACCCTCCTCAAGCATCACCTCAACTAACCCCCTCCTCATGCTATTCACCTTCAACAACCCTCCTCTAGCCAATCACCTTCAACACCCTGCTCCTCAATTGCATCACCTCAACAACCCGACTCCTCTTAGACATCCACCTCAACAACCCCCTCCTCTATGCATTCACCTCAACATACCCCTACCTACTAGAAATCAACCATCTAATTACAACCCTTCTTCATCTAGATTATCACCTCAACAATACCTCTCTAGCATCAACCTCACACCTCCTCTATCATGCATCACCTACACTCAGTCCTCAGATCTATCCTTCAAAGTAACCCCTCCTCAGCTACCACTCTCAAAACCCTCCTCAGTCCCTTTGTTTTTTTTATGCTCATCCCACTTCCTCAGCATCACCTCCCAACATACCCCTCCTCAGAACCACTTCATACAACCCCCTCCCTCAGTCACCTCCCTCAACCCTCTCCTCAGCTATTCACCTCCTACCCACCTTCCTCTCAGCATTACCTCAATCTTACCACTCATGCTATTTACCTCATACAATCCCATCCTCAGCATCACCTCAACAACCTTCTCTTTTCATTCACCACCACTAACAATTCTCCCTCTCTCTATGCCACAACCTCTAACTATACCCGTCTCAAGCTACCCGCCTCAGAATCCTCTCCTTATGCATCACTCTTCTCAACAAACCCCTCTCAGCGCAGCACCTCAACCCCTCTCTTCAGTCATCACCTCAACAACCCGCCTCCTCAGCCCCGCCTCATCATTTCTCAGTCATCAGACCTCAACCAATCCCCTCCTCCGAACCTGCGTTCTCAATCAACCCCTCTCATGCAGCACCCTCAACCATCACTCAGCATCACCTTCAACAAACCCTCATCAGCATCACTCAACAACCCATTCTTTCAGCCCACCACATCCACCTCCTACAGCCACCACTCAACAACAACACCTTCTCCTCAGCATACTCACCACTCTAGTCCATCCCCTCCTCATTCACCACCATCAACACATCCCCTCCTCTGCCTTCTAACCAGCCTCACTACTAACTTGTCCTCAGTCATCCCCTCAGCAAATACCTCTCCTCCAGCATCAATCAGCTGTAACCCTCTCCTCAGATCACCTCATATCAAATCAATCCTCTTGTGCCACCTTCACCTCACATACCTTCCTTAACATCACTCTCAACAACTCCTCTCTCAGCACCACTCTTCAACTACCCCTCCTCTAGCACAACTCAACTACCCCTCCTCAGCACCATTACTCACACTCCCTTCCTCTTTATAGCACCACCTTCAACTATACCCCTCTACCGCTACCATCCTGAACAACCTCCCTTCCTCAGAACCACTCCTTCTAGATACACCCCCACTCCCAGCATCCACCTCAATTCAACCCCATCCTTCAGCACCACCTCAACCCCTTCCTCAGCACTATCCTGCAACACTTCTCTCAGTCATCACCTCCAGCAATCCCACTCCTTTAAGCACAACTCTCACAACCCTCTCTCAGCACCATCCTCAACATTCTTCTCAGCATCACCACTCAGCAACCCTACTCCTCAGCAACTCACCTCAAACAACCCCTCCTCTAGTCACCACCTCCAAACCATCCTCATCACCTTACTCAACAACCCTCCTCTCAGCTACCACTCACAACCCTCTCCTCTGCCCACCACTTCAACTCTCTCAGCAAACACCTCAACATTACCCAACTACCTCCTAGCCACCACCTCAACAACCACCTCCTCATCCCCCCTCTAACAACCCTCCTCTCTGTAAGAACTCTACCTCAACAAACCCCTCCTCAGCCAAACCACCTCAACAAACCCCTCACTCAGCATCTACCTCCATACTATTAACTATCCTCCTCAGCACCACCTCAACACTTCCTTCAGCATCACGCCCCAGTACTAACCCCTCCTCATGCCTATCACTCTCAACACTACTTCAGCATCACACTCTATGCTTAGCCCTCCTCAGCACCCTCAACAACCCTTCCTCAGCATCACCTCATACACTTCCTCTGCCATCACCTCAGCAATACCTCTCCTACCTCAAGTCACCACCTCAATCAACCCCTTCTCAGCACACGTCAACCCCTCCTCTAGCCACCACCTCAACACTTCCTCAGCATATCACACTCAGCAACTTCCTCTCTTCTAGTCTCTCACCATCCTTAACCCTCCTCAGCACCTACCTCTAACATCTTCCTCAGCCCCTATTCACCTCTCAGACCCCTCTCCTCAGCATCACCTCAACACCCCTTCTCAGCACCACCTCAACAACCCTCTATCCACCTCAACAACCCCTCCTTCAGAACATCACTCTCAAACAACCCTCTCTCAGCCACACCCCCCCTAACCCCTCCAAGCAACCACTCACAACCCCCCACCCCCATAACCCCCCCAGCAACTCACCTCAAATCAAACCCCTCCTCCCCCAGTCTACCACCTCAAACAACCCTTCTCATCCCTCCCCTAGCACCACTCAACATCCCTCTCTTCAGCTATGCACCTCATACAAACCCTCCATCCTCAGCAATTCACCTCAACAACCCCTTATCAGCTCACCATCCTCATACAACTCCTCCTCAGCACCACCTCCAACAACCCCTCACTCGCACCACTCAACAACCCCTTTCCTCAGTGCACCACCTTCACACAACCCCTCCTCAGTCACCACCCTACAACATACCCTCCTCTAAAGCTAACCATTTCAATCAACCTTCACCTCTCTTCTTAGCACACTACCCTTCCTTACTGCTCCCAGCCTCCTCTCAATGTTTCACTGCTGTGTTAGAGCTTTGTCTAAGTCTTGTTTATCACTCTGTGTAGAAGCTTTATAAAATCAAGTCATGTTTTCACTACTGTGTAGTAGCCTTATCAAAATCATGTTTCACTCTTGTTGATAGACGCCTTATATCAATTGTCATGTTTTACACTCATGTTTATGTTTTTGTTAAAGAGCTTTAATCTATATGTCATGTTTCACTCTGTGTATGAAGGTCTTTATCATAGCTAATAGTTTCTCACTACTGTGTAGTGAGCATTATTCAAGTCATGTTTTACATCTGTCTGTGGTACGAGTGATTTTTATCCAACGTCCATTGTTTCACTCTTGTGTAGATAGTTTTTATAAAGTACTCTATGATTTTCAATTCTGTGCTAGGCTTTTTCCCCAGCACATAGCCCTGTTCAATACCTGTGTAGAGCTTTATCAATGTATTTATAGTTCTCACTCTGCCTGTAGAGCTTTATTCAAGTCATGCTTTCAATCCTGTGCTTTATAGAAGCATATGTCAAGTCACGCTTTCACATCTGTATGTTGAGCCTTTATCAAGAGTAGTTTCACTACTGCTGACTTGAGCTTTTATCAGGTCATGTTTCTATCTAATCATAGCTGTAGTTCATGCTTATCATTGTCATCGTTTCATTCTGTGCTAGAGTTTTATTGAAGTCATTGTTTTCACTCTGTGCTAGCGAGTGAACCCTTTATCAAGTCATGTTTCACTCTGTGTCAGAGCTTTATCAATGTTATAGTTTCTCACTCTGTGTAGGAGCTTTTATCAAAGTCAGTTATCACTTCTGATGCTTCTAAGAGCTTTATAAGTCACGTTTCATCTGTGTAGAGCTTTATCCAGTTAAGTTTTCACTCTGTGTACTAGAGTGTAGCTTTATCAGAGTAACTGATTTTCACTCTGTGTAGAGGCTTTTATCAAGTTAAGTTTCACTCTATGTAGCAGCTTATCAAGTTCATGTTTCAACTCTGTGTTGAGCCATTATCAAGTTTAAGTTCATCTCTGTCGTAAAGTAGCTTTAATCAACTCATGTTTCACTCTGTGTCTTAGAGCATTATAAGTCATCTTTTCACTTCTCGTGCTTTAGAGCTTTTATCAGTTAGTTTCACTTCTGTTGTAGAGCTTTATCAATGTCATGTTCACTATGTGTAGAGCCTTTATCAAGTTCATGTTTCCTCTGTGTAGAGCTTTTTAAAAGTTAAGTTTTCAACTCTGTGACTAGATGCTTTTATCAAAGCTTCATGTTTCACTCTTGTGTAGAGCTTTATCATAGTATGTTCTTCACTCTGTGTAGGTAGCTTTATCATAGTTAAGTTTCACTCTGTGTACGAGCTTTATCACTGGTCATGTTTAACTCTAGTGTATGAGCTTTATCAAGTTATGTTTCACTCTGTGTAGTAGCTTTTATCAAGTAGTTCTACTCTGTGTATGTAGCTTTATCAAGCATGTTACCACTCTGTGTATTCGGTAGGCTTTTCAAGTCCTGTTTTTCACTTCTGATGTAAGAGACTTTATCAAGTCATGTTTCACTCTGTGTATAATGCTTTATCAAAGTTTAAGTTTCAACTCTGCTCTTAGTGCTTTATAAGTCATGTGTTCATCTCTGTGTAGCATGCTTATCATGTTTAAGTTTCCCACTCATGTTTGTTAGTGCCTTTTATCAAGTCTATGTTTCTCTCTGTGTAGAGCTCTTATTGAGTTATGTTTCACTCTGTGTTAGAGCTTTATCAGTAGTCAGGTTTCTACTCTGTGTAGAGCTTTATCCAATGTCATGTTATCATCTGTGTTAGAGCTTTATCAAAGTTAAAGTTTCACTCTGATTGCTTAAGGATGCTTTATCAGTCATGTTTCACTCTTGTGCTAGACTGCTTTCTATCAAGTCATATGTTTCATCTTCTGTGTAGTAGCTTTATCAAGTCACGTTTCACAATCTGTGTAGAGCTTATCAATGTCCATGTTTCACTCTAGTGCTAAGATGCTTTCTATCAATGCTTAATTTCTACTCTTGATTGTATGATGCTTATCATAAGTCATGTTTCACTCTGTGTAGACAGAGCTTTATCATATTGTTTCATGTTTCCACTCTGTGTAGTGCATTTATCAGTCTTGTATCAACTCTCTGTCTCGATGCTTATCAATGTCATGTTTCACACTGTGTATTGAGCTTTATATTCAAGTTAAGTTCACTCTGTTGTAGAGTCTTTACTCATAGGTTTCCTGTTTGTGTCACTACTGTGTAGAGTTCTTTATCCAATTCACTTTCACTCTGTGTAGACGCTTTTCAAGTATGTTTCACTCCTAGTGTAGGCTTTATGAGGTCATTGTTTCACTCTGTGCATGAGCTTTATTAAGTCTGTTCACTATCTGTAGGATGTCTATTTATCAAAGTTTTAAGTTTCACTCTGTTTGTTAGATGCTTTATCAGTTCTATGTTTCACTCTGTGTAGAGTCTTTATCAATGCTCCGTTTTCACTCTAGTGTTAGAGCTGTTTATCTAGATTATAGTTTCACTCTGTTTAGATAGCTTTATTCAAAGTCATGCTGTATTCACGTCTGTTATAGTTAGCCTTTATCAAAGTTAAAGTTTCATCTGTGTAGAGCTTTATCATAGTCATGAATTTCACTCTGGACTTAGAGCCTTTATCAAGTAAATGTTTACTACTTTCTGTGTAGAGCCTTTATTCAAGTTTAAGTTTCACATACTGTGTAGAGCTTTATCAAGTCATGTTTCACTCTGTGTAGTAGCTTTATTCAAGTCATGTTTCACTCTGATGTAGAGCTTTTATCCAAGTTCTCTATTTCTGTCCACTAACTCTTGTGTATTGCAGCTTTATTTTCTATTTATGTCATGTTGTTTTCACTCTGTGTAGATACCCCTATATATCTAGTTCTAGTAGTTTTTCACACTTGTTGATAGAGCTTTATCAATGTCATGTTATTCACTCTTGTGTAGAGTTTATCATTGGTCACGTTTCACTGCTGTGTAGACAGCTTTATCAGTTAAAGATTTCACTCTGTCATGTTAGTGAGCCTTTATCAAGTCATGTTCATTCTGTGTAGAGTCTTTATCAAGTCAATGTTCTCGTCATCTGTTGCTAAGAAGCCTTTATTCAAAGTCATAGTTTCTACTCTGTGCCTATGGAGCCTATTATCAAGTTTTTAAGTTTCACTCTGTGCCCTATAGCCAGCTTTATCATAAGCATCACGTACTTTCTTTACTCTGTGTTTCTTCCTGCATACTCCAAGTTAAGTTTGATCTGCTGTATTGATGCCCCTTCTATCTGTGTTCATTGCTTTCACTCTGTGTAGCGCTCTTTATCAAGTATGTTTCACTCTGTGTAGCAAGCTTTATCAATATTGTGTCCTTGCTTTTCCACTCTGCTGTTAGAGTCCCTTTTCAATGTCATGTTTCACTCTGTGTAGAGCATTATTCAATGTCCATTTGTTTCACCCTGCTGCCTTAGACTCCCTTTCATCCGTAATACATGTTATCACTCTGTGTAGAGCTTTAATCAAGACATGATTTCACTCTTAGTTGCCCTATAATTGTAGCTATCATTAGTATGTTTCACTCTGTGCCTTAGAGCGTATTGTGTAAGTCTAGTTTCAACTGATTATGTAGAAGCTTTATCAAGTATTAGTTTCAACTCTTTAGTGCTAGATGTTTTTATCAAGTCACGTTTCACCCTGTGCTATGAGCTTTTATCAATGTTAAGTTTCACTCCTGTTGTTAAGAGCTTTATCATTATGTTCACTGCTTTCCAACTCATGCATGTTATGAGTCTTATCAAGTTTGTTTTGCATCTCTGTGTAGAGCTTTATTCAATGCTCATGTATTCACTCTATGTGCTAGTAAGGCTTTATCATAGTATGTTTCACTCTGTGTATGATGTCTAACCATTAGTTCATTGTTTCCCATGAGTCGATTTTATCAGGTAAGTTTCACTCTGCTGTAGAGCTTTATCAAGTCTATGTTTCTCACTACTGTTTAGCTTATGATGCTTTATACATAGTCATGTTTTTCATCTCTGTGTAGAGATCTTATCAAGTCATTGTACCATTTCACTCTTGTGTAGTTTTGTGTTTTATCAAGTTAAGATTCACTCTGATGTAGAGCTATTGGTGGCAGGTCGGGTGTGCTTTTAACTTCAAGTCATGTTTCACTCTTGTTATGTAGAAGCTTTATCTCATAAGTCATATGTTTACAACTCTGTGTAGAGATTTATCAATGTCACTAGCTTTCATTCTGTGTAGAGTTTTAATCAGTTTAAAGTTTCACTCTGCATGTAGTAGCGCTTTTCAAGTTCACTGTTTCACTCTGTTTTCGAAGGCTTATAATCTAAGTCATGTTTTCACTCTGTGCTAGAGATTTATCAATTCGTGTTTCACTCTGTTTAGAGCTTTATCAAAGTTTAACGTCTTTCACTCTGCTTTTCAAGAAGCTTATCAATCAAATTTTCACTCATATAAATAATCAAAACACTAAAATTAAACACTACATTTCAAGCTATAACTTTATAACCCAAACCAAATAAACACACTTCATATCAAATCAAAAAACAATAATAAACACACATATACAATAATCATCAAACACCAATAACTATAAAAAACATATACTTATCAAACACCCATCACACCCCATAAACCCAATAAATAAACTTCAACTACCACTACCCATAAACCACACCCATAATAACTCTCAAAAACACCTAACCTAAAAAACCAAACATATCACTCCTCAAACCCCACCATAAACCAACATATACTCTTCAAACACCATCACAATAAACCCACATACACTCTACAAACAACCCACAAAAACTAATATCTAAACCCCGTCATTATAAAAACTCTACACCCCACCCCTCCACATAAACAAGTATACACACTTATACTATTAAAAACCCGAGAACCTATAACAAACCAATTATCTTTTCCCCGCCCCCCCCCGCAAACCAAACACCCATAACCTTATCCACCTCAAGCTCACGACAGCGCCCACTAAAACCAACACTCTCTCAATGCATCTACCCTTCCTTTTTTTATATCCTTCATCCACCCTCATCAGTTACACCCATCATGCATGTGTCACTCCTCTCCTTTTCTCCATCAAAATATTATCACCATACAACCTCGTCTCGATGTCCTCTGACACATCCTTTTTACATCCCAAGCCACATATCCTCTCCTCTACCCTCCCTCCGCTCCGCTCAAGCCAAGCCCCTTATAATGTTCAGATTCCCTCTGCACCCTACAGATGCTTTTATCCAGCATCATGTTTCACTCTGTGGCTTAGAGCTTTCTCAAAGTTAAGTTTCACTCTGTGTAGAAGATAACTATAGCAGCTTTATCAAGTCATGTTTCACTCTGTGTAGAGCTTTATCAAGTTTTCTTATATATGATTTCACTCCCCCCTGTTTGTAAGAGCTTTAATCAAGTCATGTTTCTACTCTGTTGATAGAGCCTTTATCAAGTCATGTTTCACTCTGTGCTTCAAGATGCTTTTTATTTTTCAAGTTAAGTTTTCACTCTGTTGTAGCGCGCCTTTATCAAGGTCATGTATCATGTATTGTAGAGTCTTTATAAGCCTTGTTTCACTCTGTGTAGAGCTTTATCAATGTTAAGTTTTCACTCTGTGTTAGAGCTTTATCAAGTCATGTTTCTGGTTTAGAGCTTTATCAGTCCAGTTTCACTCTGTTTTGTATTGAGCTTTATCAAGTCATGATTTACACTCTGTGTTAGAGCTTTATCATAGTCATGTTTCTACACTGTTGTTAGAGCTTTAGATCAAGTTATAGTTTCCACTCTGTCTGCTAGCAGCCCTTTATAAGCTCATGTTTCACTTAGTGTAGAGCTTTATAAGTCATTTAGTTTCACTCTGTGTAGATGCTTATACCAAGGTTCTAGTTTCACTACGTTGTTCTCTCCCCCCCCCCCCACTCGCATTTGTTAACGTCATGTTTCACTGTGTGATTAGCCTCTTACGTAGAGCTTTATCATTAGTTAAGTTTCACTCATGTTGTAGAAGCTTTATCAATTGTCATGTTTCACTCTGTTGTAGAGTCTTAATCAAGTCATGTTTTCAACTCTGTTGTAGAGAGCTTTATCAGTCATTGATTTCACTCAATGTGCTAGTGAAGTTTTATCAGTCATGTTTTCATCTCCTGTGTGTTCGAGCTTTATTAAGTCATTGTTTTCACTCTGTGCCTAGAGCTTTTATCACAGTCATGTTTCACTATTGTGTAAGAGACCTTTATCAACGTCTATGTTTCATACTCTTGTGGTATGAGTCTTTATCAGTCATGTTTCACTTTTGTGTTTAGAGCCTTTATTCATAAGTTAATTGTTTCACTCTGTGTAGAGCTTTATCATAAGGTCTGTTCTTCATCTCTGTGTCTGAGCCTTTATTCAAGTTTAATGTTTCAACTCTGTGTAAGTAGCCTTTATCAAGATGTCATGTTCACTCTGTTGTTAGACCTTTATCAATAGTCTAGTTTCTCTCTGTGTCTAGGTCAAGCTTTATCATCCGTTCTTAGTTTTCTACTTCTGTGTACTAGGAGTTTAATCATGTTACATTTGTTATTAACCCTTTTTATTAGTGTTTTGAGCCTTTATCAATGTCAAGTATTTTCCTCTGTGCTATTGTGTATGGCTCTTTTATCAAAGTATCATGTTTCACTTCTGTGAGAGCTTATCAGTTAGTTTCATCTTTTTATCTTGTGTAAGTTTTCGGATGCTTTTATCAAGTCATGTTTTCAACTCTGTGTAAGAAGCTTTATCAGTAATGTTTCACTCTGTCGTAGTTTAGCTGTTATCAAGTCTTGTTAACTCTGTGTTGCCTAGTTTTATCAGGTGTAAGTTTCAACTCTGTGTAGTATGCTTTATCTAAGTCATTGTTTTCACCTGTACGTTATAGTAGCCTTTATCTAGTAAGTGTCAGTCGTTTCACTCTGACTGTAGAGCTTATCAGAAGGCTTAAGTCTTCACTCTGTGTAGATGCTTTATCAAGTCATGTTTCTGTCTCTGTGTAGAGCTTTAATCTGTTAATGCTTTCACTCTGTTGTCTAGTGCTTTATCATAGTCAGTTGTTTCACTCTGTGTAGAGCTTTATCAATGTCATTTTTCATCTGTGTAGAGCTTTGATCAAGTCATTTTCACTCTTGTTGGTTACTAGCTTTATCAAGTCCTAAGAGACTCATGTTTCTACTCTGTTGTATTGTTCAGCTTTATCAATGTATAATGTTTCACTCATGTGTAGAGTCTTTATCAAGTAAGGTTTCACTTCTGCTGTAGAGTCTTTATTCATATGTCATAATTTCACTCTGTGTATCAGCCTTTATCCATAAGTTCATGTTTTATCTCTGTTGTAGAGCTTTATCAAGTCATGTTTCACTCTGTGTAGAGCATTATCGCAATTCATGTTTTCTCACTCTGTGTTAGAGCTTTATCAATTCATGTTTCACTCTGTGTAGAGATTTATAAGTTCATGTTTCTCACTCTGCTGTAGACGGCCTTATCAAGTTAAAATTTCACTCTGTGTAGAGGCTTTATCTAAGTCATGTTTCACTCTGTGTCTGAGATTTATCTATGTCATGCTTTACATTGTATGTTAGAGCTTATTATGAACCTAATAATCACGATATATAAGTATTCGTACATCTCGTGTTATGATTGTCTTTTATCTATTTTTAGTTATGTTATATATACCATTTGTTCGTAGAGTCTTTATCATATTAGTTAATTAATGTTTCCACTTTGCTGTTCAGAGCTATTATCAAGACTAGATTTCAAGTCTGTTGTAGTGATTCTTATCAGTTTATCGTAGCTTTTCACTCTGTGTAGAGTCTTATAAGATAATGTTTCACTCTGTGTAGTAGCTTTATCACTGTCATGTTTCACTCTGTTGTAGAGCTTTATCATGTCATGTTTCACTCTGCTGTAGAGCTATTTATCAATTCTAATGTTTCTACTCTGTCTGCCTTAGAGCCTTTATCAAGTTTCATGTTTCACTCTGTGTTCTATAGATGTTATTATCAAATGTAATGTCGCTCACTCTGTGTATGATGCCTTTATCAAGTCATGTTCACTACTGTGTATGTAGCTCTTTATCAATGTCCACGGGTTTCACTCTGTGTATGAGCTTTATAAGTTAAGTTAATATAGTAGACCATGTGTTAGATGCTATTTTATCAGTTAAGTTTCTACTCTGTGATAGAGCTTTATCATGTCATGTTTCACTATTGTGTTAGCTTTTATCAAGTCATGTTTCACACTGTGTTTTCTAATGTGCTAGAGCTTTATCAAGTCATGTTTCACGTACTGCTGTTGTAGAGCCATTTATCAATGTCATTGTTCACGTCTTGCTAAAGTAGCTTTATCAAGTCTGTTTCATCTGTTGTAGACGCTTTATCATAGGTAAGTTTTCCAGTATCTGTTGTAGAGCTTTATCAAGTCATTGTTTCACTTCTGTAGCAGAGTTCTTTATCAAGTCATGTTTCACATCTGTGTACGAAGCTTGTATCAAGTCTGTTTCACTCTGTTAGTATCTTTATCAAGTCATGTTTCACTCTGTGTAGACTTTATCAAGTTAGTTTCTTCTCTGTGTAGAGCTTTACAGTCATGTTTCCTCTGTGTTAGAGCTTTTATCTATATGTCATAGTTGTCACTTTCGTGTATGATAGAGAACTTATCATAGTCTTTTGCTTTCACTATGTTGATAGTTTAGAGTCTAAAGCTTTATCAAGTTAGTTTCTACTCTGTGTAGATGAGATTATCAATGTTATCTTGTTTCACTTCTGTGTAGAGCTTTATCAAGTTAAGTTTCACTCTGTGGTAGAGACTTTTGATAAAGTTAAAAAATAATGTTTCTACTCTGTGATAGATTGTCTTTATCAAGTATGTTTCACTCTGTCTTTAGTCATCTTTATCAAGTCATGTTTCATCTCTGTGTATAGTAGCTTTATCAATGTTAAGGTTCACTTGTTGGTTGTGTAGAAGCTATTATCATAGTCATGTTTCACTCTGTGTTAAGAAAGCTTTATTATCAAGTTTTAGTTTCATCTTCTGTAGATAGAGCTTTAGTCATAGTCATGTTTCACATCTTTGTGTAGCAGGCTTTATCAATAGTTAATAGGTTCACTCTGTGTATACTAGAGTTCTTTATCAAGTCGCATTGTTTCGCACTCTTGTGTAGAGCTTTTATCAAGTTAAGTTTCTACTCTGTGTAGAGTCTATCTAAAGTCATGTCTTACTCCTGTGTTCAGAGTTTATCATAGTCATGTTTCACTCTGTGTAGAGCTTTATCAAGATTACGTTTCACTCTGTGTTAAGAGTTCCTTTATCATGTCATGATTCTGTGCCTAGCGTCTTTATCAAGTCATGTTATCACTCTGTTGTCTTGTAGCAGCTTTATACAAGTTAAGTTTCTAATCTGCTGCGTAGAGTCTTTTTATCATTAGTCTTGTTTCTGTGTAGAGCTTTTATCAAAGTCATATTGTTTCATCTCTGTGATAGCGCTTTATCAAAGTCATGTATTCCACTGTGTAGAGCTTTATCAAGTCAGCTTTCCACTCTGTGTAGAGCTTTATATTAGTCATGTTTCACTCTGTGTAGCAGCTTTAATCAAGTTTAAGTTTCCTTCTCTGTGCTAGAGCTTGTCAAGTCATGTTTCACTCTCGTTGTATGCATGCTTTTATCATAGATTAAGTTTCACTACTGTTGTACGAGGCTCTTATACAATGTCATGTTTCACTCTTGATGTTAGTTAGTAGAGCTTATCAAGTCCATGTTTTCACTCTGTGCCATAGAGCTTTAATCAAGACTATTGTTAACTCCCCCCCTGTGTAGATGCTTATATCAGTCATGTTTCACTCTGAGCCCTAGTCAGCTTAATCAAGTATAAGTTTCATCTGTCTGTCTATAGTAGCTTTTGTTCATGTCATGTTTCACCTCTAGTGTTGAGCTATTATCAAGTTAAGTTTCACTCTTGTGTATGAGCTTTATCATAGTTCACTGTTTCACTCTGTGTAGAGCTTTATCAAGTTAAGTTTTCACTCTGTGCTTTAGAGCTTTATAGTCATGTCTTCACTATGTGCTGAGTCTATTATCAAGTCATGATTTCACTCTGTGTGTTGCTCAGCTTTATCAGACAGTCGTGCCTTTCTACTCCTGTGTTTAAGTAGTTTTATCATATCATTGTTTCGCACTTTTTATCTGATGTAGAGTCTTAGCTAAGTCATGTTTTCACCCCCCCTTGTGTAGATCTTTATCAAGTCATGTTTCACTTCATGTGTAGAGCATTTATCAAGTCTTATGTTTCTACCTAGCTGCTAGAGCTTTATCAAGTCATGTTTCACTTTGTTGTGTTTGAGACTTGTATTCAATAGTTAGTTTCTACTTTCCCTTGTGTTGAGAACTTATACAAGTCATGTTTCACTCTGTGAGTAGCTTTATCATTGTTAGCTTTTCACTCTGTTGTAGAGCTTTATCAGTCATGTTTACTACTCTGATTGTTAGACTCTTTATCAAGTCATACAGTTTCACTACTGTGTAGTAGCTTTATCAAGTTTAAGTTTCACTACTGATGCTATGAGCTTTAATCAGTCATGTTTCATCTTTGTAGTGTTTATCACGTTAAGTTTCACTCTATGTGTGGAGCTTTATCAAGTATGCTTTCACTCTGTGCTAGAGTCTTATATCAAGTTAAGTGTTCTACTCTGTGTAGTAGCTTTATCAAGTAATGATTCCACTCTGTGTAGAGCTTTTTCAAGTCATGTTTTCACTCTGTGTAGAGCCTTTATCAAGTCATGTTTCACTCTTGATGCTAGAAGCATTTATTCAAAGTCATGTTTCACCTCTGTGTAGCTGTTTTATCAAGTTCATGTTTCACTCTTGTGTTTAGTAGTTTTTCTCAGAGTATGTTTCACTCTGTGTAGGGTCTTTATCAGTCTACTGTTTCGCACTCTGTGTAGAGTTCTTTATCAAGTCATGTTTTCACTCTGTGTAGAGCCTTTTATCAAGTCATTGTTCATCTGTGTAGAGCTTTATCATAGTCAATGCTATTCACTCTAGTGTAAGAGCTTTATCAAGTCATGTTTCACTCTGTGTTAGAGCTTTATCAGTTAAGATTTCATCTTCTTGTAGAGCCTTTTATCAAGTCATTTTTTCACTCTGTGTTAGAGTCTTTTTTAAGTCGATGTTTTTCACTCTGTGTTCTTAGGGCTCTTTCAAGTTAAAGTTTTTACTCTGTTGTAGAGCCTTACAAAGTCATGTTTTCACTCTGTCTGTTGTAGAGCTTTTATCTACAGTCAGGTTTTCACTCTGTGTAGATGCTTTATCAATGTCATGTTTCATCTCTGTGTAGTGCTTTATCATAGTCACTGTTTCTACTCTGTGTAGATGCTTTATCAAGTTAATGTTTCACGCTTGTCGTAGAGTCTTTTGTCAATGTCATTTTTCGCACTCTGTGTAGAGCTTTTAATCAAGTTAAGTTTCACTTTCTGTTGCTAGAGCTTTATGCAAGTTCTATGTATTCACTACTGTGGTATATTAATGTGGATATTAAGCAGAAATAATTCGGTAATTTTGAGTGTATAATATATTAGACAGAATATTTTTTGCCATGCCTTTAGCTGCTGTGATAAATATTTTAAGGAGAAAAATTATTTTGCTCGACACCGAAAATTTGAAGAATGAGACACTTGTATTGTCTTTTGGATTTTTTGCTGGATAAACGCTATGCCAGCCAGAGGAATCTTCAGTCCAAGATGCGGAGTGTGAGGTTATCAGTCCCTCAGCCTGGAGTAGATGCGATCACTCTTCAGAGAAAGTGACTGAAAACATCGACTCCAGGCTGAGGGACTGATTACCCCAAACACCACTTCATCTACCACCATTCTTCTCTGTACTGGACTGAGGACGCCACTGGCTGGCGATACGTTTCCTTAGATTACAAGATCTTGCATGTTAGTCATACATCACAGAGATATATATATACCTTTCTGTAAGTATATGGCCCCTTTGTGTATATGTGGCCCCTTTGTGTATATGTGGCCCCTTTGTGTATAGTGGCCCCTTTGTGTATATGTGGCCCCTTTGTGTATATGTGGCCCCTTTGTGTATATGTGGCCCCTTTGTGTATATGTGGCCCCTTTGTGTACATGTGGCCCCTTTGTGTACATGTGGCCCCTTTGTGTATATGTGGCCCCTTTGTGTATATGTGGCCCCTTTGTGTATATGTGGCCCCTTTGTGTATATGTGGCCCCTTTGTGTATATATGGCCCCTTTGTGTATATGTGGCCCCTTTGTGTATATGTGGCCCCTTTGTGTATATATGGCCCCTTTGTGTATATGTGGCCCCTTTGTGTACATGTGGCCCCTTTGTGTATATGTGGCCCCCTTGTGTATATATGGCCCCTTTGTGTATATGTGGCCCCTTTGTGTATATGTGGCCCCTTTGTGTATATATGGCCCCTTTGTGTATATGTGGCCCCTTTGTGTATATGTATCCCCTTTGTGTATATATGGCCCCTTTGTGTATATGTGGCCCCTTTGTGTATATGTGGCCCCTTTGTGTATATGTGGCCCCTTGTGTATATATGGCCCCTTTATGTATATATGGCCCCTTTGTGTATATGTGGCCCCTTTGTGTATATGTGGCCCCTTTGTGTATATGTGGCCCCTTTGTGTATATATGGCCCCTTTATGTATATATGGCCCCTTTGTGTATATGTGGCCCCTTTGTGTATATATGGCCCCTTTATGTATATATGGCCCCTTTGTGTATATGTGGCCCCTTTGTGTATATGTGGCCCCTTTGTGTATATGTTTCCCCTTGTGTATATATGGCCCCTTAATGTATATATGGCCCCTTTGTGTATATATGGTCCCTTTGTGTATATGTGGCCCCTTTCTGTATATATGGCCCCTTTATGTATATATTTCCCCTTTGTGTATATATGGCCCCTTTGTGTATATGTGGCTCCTTTGTGTATATGTGGCCCCTTTGTGTATATGTGGCCCCTTTGTGTATATATGGCCCCTTTATGTATATATGTGCCCCTTTGTGTATATATGGCCCCTTTGTGTATTTGTGGCCCCTTTGTGTATATATGGCCCCTTTATGTATATATGGCCCCTTTGTGTATATATATGGCCCCTTTGTGTATATGTGGCCCCTTTGTGTATATATGGCCCCTTTATGTATATATGGCCCCTTTGTGTATATATGGTCCCTTTGTGTATATGTGGCCCCTTTCTGTATATATGGAGCCTTATGTATATATTTCCCCTTTGTGTATATATGGCCCCTTTGTGTATATGTGGCCCCTTTGTGTATATGTGGCCCCTTTGTGTATATATGGCCCCTTTGTGTATATATGGCCCCTTTGTGTATATGTGGCCCTTTGTGTATATATGGCCCCTTTATGTATATATGGCCCCTTTGTGTATATATGGCCCCTTTGTGTATATGTGGCCCCTTTGTGTATATGTGGCCCCTTTGTGTTTATATGGCCCCTTTATGTATATATGGCCCCTTTGTGTATATATGGCCCCTTTATGTATATATGGCCCCTTTTGTATATATGGCCCCTTTATGTATATATGGCCCCTTTGTGTATATATGGCCCCTTTGTGTATATATGGCCCTTTGTGTATATATGGCCTCTTTGTGTATATATGGTCCCTTTGTGTATATATGGCCCCTTTGTGTATATATGGCCCCTTTGTGTATATATGGTCCCTTTGTGTATATATGACCCCTTTGTGTATATATGGCCCCTTTGTGTATATATGGCCCCTTTGTGTATATATGGCCCCCTTTGTGCATATGTGGCCCCTTTGTGTATATGTGGCCCCTTTGTGTATATGTGGCCCCTTGTGTATATATGGCCCTTTGTGTATTGTGGCCCCTTTGTGTACATGTGGCCCCTTTGTGTATATGTGGCCCCCTTGTGTATTATATGGCCCTTTGTGTATATGTGGCCCCTTTGTGTATATGTGGCCCCTTTGTGTATATATGGCCCCTTTGTGTATATGTGGCCCCTTTGTGTATATGTATCCCCTTTGTGTATATATGGCCCCTTTGTGTATATGTGGCCCCTTTGTGTATATGTGGCCCCTTTGTGTATATGTGGCCCTTTGTGTATATATGGCCCCTTTATGTATATATGGCCCCTTTGTGTATATGTGGCCCCTTTGTGTATATGTGGCCCCTTTGTGTATATGTGGCCCCTTTGTGTATATATGGCCCCTTTATGTATATATGGCCCCTTTGTGTATATGTGGCCCCTTTGTGTATATATGGCCCCTTTATGTATATATGGCCCCTTTGTGTATATGTGGCCCCTTTGTGTATATGTGGCCCCTTTGTGTATATGTTTCCCCTTGTGTATATATGGCCCCTTTGTGTATATATGGTCCCTTTGTGTATATGTGGCCCCTTTCTGTATATATGGCCCCTTTATGTATATATTTCCCCTTTGTGTATATATGGCCCCTTTGTGTATATGTGGCTCCTTTGTGTATATGTGGCCCCTTTGTGTATATGTGGCCCCTTTGTGTATATATGGCCCCTTTATGTATATATGGCCCCTTTGTGTATATATGGCCCCTTTGTGTATTTGTGGCCCCTTTGTGTATATATGGCCCCTTTATGTATATATGGCCCCTTTGTGTATATATATGGCCCCTTTGTGTATATGTGGCCCCTTTGTGTATATATGGCCCCTTTATGTATATATGGCCCCTTTGTGTATATATGGTCCCTTTGTGTATATGTGGCCCCTTTCTGTATATATGGAGCCTTTATGTATATATTTCCCCTTTGTGTATATATGGCCCCTTTGTGTATATGTGGCCCCTTTGTGTATATGTGGCCCCTTTGTGTATATGTGGCCCCTTTGTGTATATATGGCCCCTTTGTGTATATGTGGCCCTTTGTGTATATATGGCCCCTTTATGTATATATGGCCCCTTTGTGTATATATGGCCCCTTTGTGTATATGTGGCCCCTTTGTGTATATGTGGCCCCTTTGTGTTTATATGGCCCCTTTATGTATATATGGCCCCTTTGTGTATATATGGCCCCTTTATGTATATATGGCCCCTTTTGTATATATGGCCCCTTTATGTATATATGGCCCCTTTGTGTATATATGGCCCCTTTGTGTATATATGGCCCCTTTGTGTATATATGGCCTCTTTGTGTATATATGGTCCCTTTGTGTATATATGACCCCTTTGTGTATATATGGCCCCTTTGTGTATATATGGTCCCTTTGTGTATATATGACCCCTTTGTGTATATATGGCCCCTTTGTGTATATATGGCCCCTTTGTGTATATATGGCCCCTTTGTGCATATGTGGCTCCTTTGTGTATATGTGGCCCCTTTGTGTATATGTGGCCCCTTTGTGTATATATGGCCCCTTTATGTATATATGGCCCCTTTGTGTATATATGGCCCCTTTGTGTATATGTGGCCCCTTTGTGTATATATGGCCCCTTTATGTATTTTATGGCCCTTTGTGTATATATATGGCCCCTTTGTGTATATGTGGCCCCTTTGTGTATATATGGCCCCTTTATGTATATATGGCCCCTTTGTGTATATATGGTCCCTTTGTGTATATGTGTCCCATTTCTGTATATATGGAGCCTTTATGTATATATTTCCCCTTTGTGTATATATGGCCCCTTTGTGTTTATGTGGCCCCTTTGTGTATATGTGGCCCCTTTGTGTATATGTGGCCCCTTTGTGTATATATGGCCCCTTTGTGTATATATGGCCCCTTTGTGTATATGTGGCCCTTTGTGTATATATGGCCCCTTTATGTATATGTTTCCCCTTTGTGTATATATGGCCCCTTTATGTATATGTTTCCCCTTTGTGTATATATGGCCCCTTTGTGTATATATGGCCCCTTTGTGTATATGTGGCCCTTTGTGTATATGTGGCCCCTTTATGTATATGTGGCCCCTTTGTGTATATATGGCCCCTTAGTGTATATATATGGCTCCTTTGTGTATATGTGGCCCTTTGTGTATATATGGCCCCTTAGTGTATATATAGCTTTGTGTATTTATGGCCCCTTTGTGTATATATGGCTCCTTAGTGTATATATAGCTTTGTGTATATATGTCCTTAAAGTTTGGTTTTATTGTACGTTTTATTGTACGTTTTATTGTACGTTTTATTGTACGTTTTATTGTACGTTTTATTGAAGGTTTTTGCTAGATTAGCCAACTGAAGAATCCCTTAGTGCACACGAAATATTATGGTGGTAAGGGCGGGTACTAGGCAGAATACTGCATAGTAATGGACCATAAAAACAGTGTCAGTGCTAAGTGGACGTGAAGTGAACTACAAATGGATGCTTAGGAGACAGGTAATGAACTGGGATTGAGAAAGCTTAGTAGCATCTCCAGTAGATGAAGGTTGAGACACTTAGGCAACGTATGGGAATCTTTGCTGAGGAAACGTTTCGCCACACAGTGACTTCATCAGTCCAGTACAAAGCAGGAAGGTGAAAGGAGAGGAGGAGTTCGAGGTAATCAGTCCCTCAGCCTGGTGTCGATGTGTTCAGTCCATCAATCTTGTAGTTTGATGGACTGAACACATCGATTCCAGGCTGAGGGACTGATTACCTCACTCTCCACTCCTCCTTTCTCCTTCCTGCTTTGTAGTGGACTGATGAAGTCACTGTGTGGCGAAACGTTTCCTCAATAAAGATTCCCCTATGTTGCCTAAGTGTCTCAATCTTCAACTTGTCGGTATTTTAAGCCATTTATCACAACTAGTAATTGCTGGGAGACGTACTGGAGCGAGGTTAAGTAGTGTGAAGGGTCCTTTTTGAAAGTTAGGTTAGGTTAGGTTATAGGCCATAAGTTGTTTTTGTAAACTTAAGTTGTCTCTAGCACTGGGCATGACCCTGGTTTAGTGTCTCCTAACTCGCTAGCGCATTTAGCTCACACACTGACGTCCGGGAATCTATTCACGGGAAGGCTGGGTAACATTAGGACGTGTTTCCGTAAGATATCTGCTGTCCCTGTTCACATATCAGTCAAATGGGTACTTGGGTGTTAGTGGACTGGTGTGGGTGTCATCCTGGGTGTTAGTGGACTGGTGTGGGTCACATCCTGGGTGTTAGTGGACTGGTGTGGGTGTCATCCTGGGTGTTAGTGGACTGGTGTGGGTCACATCCTGGGTGTTAGTGGACTGGTGTGGGTGTCATCCTGGGTGTTAGTGGACTGGTGTGGGTCACATCCTGGGTGTTAGTGGACTGGTTGGGGTCGCATCCGGGTGTTAGTGGACTGGTGTGGGTCGCATCCTGGGTGTTAGTAGACTGGTGTGGGTCGCATCCTGGGTGTTAGTGGACTGGTGTGGGTCACATCCTGGGTGTTAGTGGACTGGTGTGGGTCACATCCTGGGTGTTAGTGGACTGGTGTGGGTCACATCCTGCGTGTTAGAGGATGGGTGTGGGTCACA
The DNA here is from genome assembly GCF_026875155.1 of Cherax quadricarinatus. Lineage (NCBI taxonomy): Eukaryota > Metazoa > Arthropoda > Malacostraca > Decapoda > Parastacidae > Cherax > Cherax quadricarinatus. The sequence continues at coordinate 12,529,511 of NC_069494.1, forward strand.
TCCGGGTGTTAGTGGATGGTGTGGGTCACATCCTGGGTGTTAGTGGACTGGTGTGGGTCGCATCCTGGGTGTTAGTGGACTGGTGTGGGTCACATCCTGGGTGTTAGTGGACTGGTGTGGGTCATCCTGCGTGTTAGTGGACTGGTGTGGGGTCACATCCTGGGTGTTAGTGGACTGGTGGGGTCGATCCTGGGTTTTTTGTGGACTGGGTGTGGGTCACATACTGGGTGGTTGTGGACTGGTGTGGGGTCACATCCCGGGTGTTAGTGGAATGGTGTGGGTCACATCCTGGGTGTTAGTGGACTGGTGTGGGTCACATCCTGGGTGTTAGTGGACTGGTGTGGGTCACATCCTGGGTGTTAGTGGACTGGTGTGGGTCTAAATCCTGAGAAAAAACTGACCTAATTTGCGGGAAATGCTCAGCATAACAAGCGCTTTCTATATAGTAGTATGTCACTGATGTCTGCTATGGTCTGTATACCTTGTACATGTACTTGTATACCTTGTACATGTACTTGTATACCTTGTACATGTTTCTTGTATACCTTGACATGTACTTGTATACCTTATACATGTACTTGTATACCTTGTACATGTACTTGTTACCCTGTATTTTGTACTTGTATACCTTGTACATGTACTTGTATACCTTGGGCATGAAATGTACTTGTTTACCTTGTGCATGTACTTGTATACCTTGTACTTGTTTTCCTTGTACATGTACTTGTATACCTTGTACATGTATTGTATACCTTGTACTGTACTTGTATACCTTGTGCATGTACTTGTTCCCATTGTGCATGTTACTTTTTATTCTTGTACATGTACATGTATACCTTGTGCATGTACTTGTATACCTTGTTATGTATTTTTATACCTTGTACATGTACTTGTATACCTTGTACATGTACTTGTATACGTTGTACTGTACATGTATACCTTGTACATGTACATGTATACCTTGTACAAGTACTTGTTCCCTTGTAAATGTACTTGTATCCCTTGAAACATGTACTTGTATACCTTGTACATGTACTTGTATACCTTGTACATGTACTTGTATACCTTGTACATGTACTTGTATACCTTGTACAAGTACTTGTATACCTTGTACATGTACTTGTATACCTTGTACATGTACTTGTATACCTTGTACATGTACTTGTATACGTTGTAATGTACATGTATACCTTGTACATGTACATGTATACCTTGTACAAGTACTTGTATACCTTGTACAGGGAAACTTGTATACCTTGTACATGTACTTGTATACCTTGTACTATTACTTGTATACCTTGTACAAGTACTTGTATTACCTTGTAATGTACTTGTATACCTTGTACATGACTTGTATACCTTGTACATGTACTTGTAAAACCTTGTACATGTACTTGTATACCTTGTACATGTACTTGTATACCTTGTACATGTACTTGTATACCTTTGAAACATGTACTTGTATACCTTGTAATGTACTGTATACCTTGTACATTTTACTTGTACACCTTGTACATGTACTTGTATACCTTGTACATGTACATGTATACCTTGTACATGTACATGTATACCTTGTACATGTACATGTTTACCTTGTACATGTATTTGGGTACACCTTGTACATGAAACATGTATACCTTGTACATGTACTTGTACACCTTGTACATGTACTTGTATACCTTGTACATGTACATGTATACCTTGTACATGTACATGTATACCTTGTACATGTACACCTTGTACATGTTTTGTACACCTTGTACATGTACTTGTACACCTTGTACATGTACATGTATACCTTGTACATGTACATGTATACCTTGTACATGTACTTGTACACCTTGTACATGTACTTGTATACCTTGTACATGTACTTGTACACCTTGTACATGTACTTGTATACCTTGTACATGTAGATATTTACGTGGTGACCTTTGTAACCGAGTGCAGGAATAATAATTAGATATATAGAAAGGGGGTCATGGAGACCCACTATTCTAGTTACAAAATATATGACCTAACTAATGAATTAAAAGGCACAATACCGTGACTTGAACAATGTTAATAACCTGCACATAGGAGAGAGTAGCTTAAAATGACGTTTCTGTCTGACGTGAACCATTTACAAAGCCACACAAGTCAGATTGAGAAGTCGTCGCAAGCTCCTAGCTTTAAATAGGTAGTAGCGATGTACTAGTGAGCTATTTAGTAATGTGTGAAATGTGGTGAAGGCAGGTTTTGAGGTTTATGTTCTAGTTTTGTGTGAAGGTGAGTTTATCTGTCATTCCTGGTAATAAATCTCACACACACACACACACACACACACACACATTCCGACATCTTAATAAGGAATCATTCAGGACCCTGTACACCGTGTACGTTAGGCCCATACTGGAGTATGCGGCACCAGTTTGGAACCCACACCTAGCCAAGCACGTGAAGAAACTAGAGAAAGTGCAAAGGTTTGCAACAAGACTAGTCCCAGAGCTAAGAGGTATGTCCTACGAGGAGAGGTTAAGGGAAATCAACCTGACGATACTGGAGGACAGGAGAGATAGAGGGGACATGATAACGACATACAAAATACTGAGAGGAATTGACAAGATGGACAGACAGGATGTTCCAGAGATGGGACACAGCAACAAGGGGACACAGTTGGAAGTTGAAGACACAGATGAATCACAGGGATGTTAGGAAGTATTTCTTCAGCCACAGAGTAGTCAGGAAGTGGAATAGTTTGGGAAGCGATGTAGTGGAGGCAGAATTCATACATAGCTTTAAGCAGAGGTATGATAAAGCTCACGGTTCACTTAGAGTGACCTAGTGACGACCAGTGAAGAGGCGGGGCCAGGAGCTTGGACTCGACCCCTGCAACCTCAACTAGGTGAGTACAGCTAGGTGAGTACACACACACACACACAGATGTTTGACACTTGGGTTCATATTTCGCGGAACTATGGTACTGACACCTAGTGAAATAGGCCTACCATGTTCAGCCCGCACCATGCTTCCCCTGCCTCACTCTGGTAGCCGACATTACTCGGTCAACAACTCTACGACGTCACTCTCTCCCAGGCAAGGCCCTCCGGGCCTGGACAACTTAAACACATTACCTGTGTACAAGACCCCAAAATAAAGTAACATTGCCTCCGAATCATTATTATTGACCCCAGCTTGCACAGGATACAAATCAAGTGTAATACACACACACACACACACACACACACACACACACACACACACACACACACACACACACACACAACACACACACACACTAGCTAGCGACCACGTGGTTCTGTGCTTTGAATACATAGTAGAGCTGCAAGTGGAGAGAATAACAGGAGTTGAATGGGAAAAGCCTGACTATAAAAGAGGGGACTACATAGGGTTGAAGAACTTCCTGCGGGAGGTCCAGTGGGACAGAGAACTGGCAGGAAAGCCAGTAAATGAAATGATGGAATATGTAACAACAAAATGAAAGAGGCAGTGGAAGGTTTATTCCCAAGGGCAACAGTTAACAACGGGAAGACCAGAACAAGCCCTGTTTACCCGACGGTTAAGGAGGCAAAAACAAAGTGCAATAGAAATGGAAAAAGTACAGAAGGCAGAGAAACACACGAAAATAGGGGATCAGTCGCAGAGCAGAATGAGTATGCACAGGTAAGGGGGGAGGGCCCAGCGTCAGTATGAAAATGACATAGCATCGAGAATCAAGACTGACCCGAAACTGTTGTATAGCCACTCAGGAGGAAGACAACAGTCAAAGACCAGGTGATCAGTTAAGGACAGAAGGTGGAGAATCACAAGAAATGATCGGAGGTATGTGAGGAGTGAACAGGAGATTTAAGGAAGTTTTTACAGTAGAGACAGGAAGGGCTGTGGGAAGACAGCACAGAAGGGAACATCAAGAGGGAATATACCAACAAGTGTTGGATGAGATACGAACAATGAGGAGGAGGTGAAGAAGCTTTTAAATGTACCTTGACACCTCAAAGGCGATGGGACCGGACAACATCTCCCCATGGGTCTTAGAGAAGGAGCAGAGATGGCTGTGCGTGCCTCTAACCACAATTTTAAAACACATCCTTGAAACTGGGCAACTACCTGAGAATGGAAGACAGCTAATGTAGTCCCCAATTTAAGAAAGGAAACAGAAATGAGGCAACTAAACTACAGACCTGTGTCTCTGACATGTATTGTGTGCAAAGTCATGGAAAAGATTATCAGGAGGGAGTGGTCGAACACCGGGAAAAGGGAACAAGATTATAAATAAAAAACCAGCATGGGTTCATGGAAGGCAAATCTTGTATCACAAACCTCCTGGGTTTTATGACAAGGTAACGAAGTAAGACACGAGAGAGAGGGGGGGGTAGATTGCGTTTTCCTAGACTGCGGGAAAGGGCCCTTTGACACAGTTCCCACAAAGAGATTAGTGCAGAAGCTGGGGGGATCAGGCGCACGTAAAGGGAGGGCACTGCAATGGATAAGGGAATACCTGACAGGGAGGCAGCAACGAGTCATGGTACGTGAAGAGGTATCACAGTGGGCGCCTGTTACGAGCGGGGTCCCACAGGGGTCAGTTCCAGGACCAGTGCTATTTTGATATTTTGTGAACGACATGATGGAAGGAATAGACTCTGAAGTGTCCCTGTTTGCAGATGACGTGAAGTTGATGAGAAGAATTTAAAATTTGGGCGAGGATGAGGCAGGACTGCAAAGAGACCCGGACAGGCTGGACAAAGTGGTCCAGCAACTGGCTTCTCGAATTCAATCCAGCCCAAAAGCAAAGTCATGAAGATTGGGGAGGGCAAAAAGAACCGCAGACGAGTATAGGCTAGGTGGACAAAGACTACAGACCTCACTCAGGGAAAGACCTTGGGGTGACCCTAAACCGAGCACATCACCCGGGGGCACACATCAACCAAAAAATCGCTGCAGCTTACGGGCGCCTGGCAAACTTGAGAATAGCGTTCCGATACCTTAATAAGGAATCATTCAAGACACTGTAAAATGTGTATGTTAGGCCCTTATTGGAGTATGCGCACCATTCTGGAACCCATACCTGGTCAAGCACGTCAAGAAGTAGAGAAGTACAAAGGTTTGCACAAGGCTAGTCCCGAGTAAAGGAATGTCGTACGATAAAAAGGTTAAGGGAAATCGGACTGACGACATTGGAGGACAGAAGGGGTCAGGGGGGGACATGAAAAACGACATAACAAGATTACTGCGGGAATAGACAAGGTGGACAGAGATAGGATGTTTCCAGAGAGGGGACCAGGGACAAGGGGTCACAACTAGAAGCTGAAGACTCGACGGTCACAGGGACGTTAGGAAGATTTCTTCAGTCATAGAGTTGTCAGCAGTGGAATAGCCTAGCAAGTGAAGTATGGAGGCAGGAACCATACATAGTTTTAAGAAGAGGTATGACAAAGCTCAGGAAGCAGAGAGAGAGAGGATCCAGTAGCGATCAGTGAAGAGGCGGGGCCAGGAGCTGAGTCTCGACCCCTGCAACCACAATTAGGTGAGTACAATTAGGTGAGTACACACACACACACACACACACACATGTATATATCTAATTTAATAACTATTTACCTTTGAGTTTTTGACCGTCAAAATGGCGGACACAGTTTCTGAAGTCAGTTGACCTTGCTGTGATTTCTTACCTCAGTAGCTAGCCTGCTGAGTATAGCTTCTCAGGTGATATGTTGGGTGCAGTGTTTACCCCGGGCCAATTTTCTTCTTGAGGCTAGTAAAGTGTTCTTGATCCAGTGAATTATGCACCTTCTACTTCCTTGGATCAAACCTGATCACTCTCCCCCCCCCCCACCTCATATTCCCCGGAAGATATATAAGCCTTACGGGTAATATCACTGTTAAATTATTTTTTTTGAAAATAGTTATTAAAATTTTTATTTTTATTATTTTATTATTATTATTATTACATTTTTATTATTATTATTATTATTATTATTATTTTTATTATTATTATTAATATTAAAATTATTATTACATATTATTTTTTATTTTTATTAATATTATTTTTATTTTTTCATGCTTTTGTTATTAATTTTGTTGCTATTTATGTAATATCTTTTTACTGTGAAAGGGAGCAAGGGGAGCCTTTAAAACCCCGGGCTTACAGCTAAAAAGGGCAGCGGGGGGAATTGGGTTGCCCCAGGAAGAGCAGAGCAAAAATCCTCCCCCCAGATAAGAGCCCCTTTCCCCGGGATCGGCCTTTTGCCAGTCAACGATGAAAAAAAGATTTATTTTAGATCAATGAGGTTGCCAGTTCACCCGTTATCAATTAATGATAATCAGTATCAGTTTATATTCCTTTCATATAGACAATTAAGTTTTAAAATTTTAACTAAGGTTAATGTAATCTATTCGGCGATAGACTTTGTAAAAAAATTTTATGGTAAATTAAAGACTTAGTTCTTTTACACTATTTTTAGAAAATAGATTTACAAAAAATTTTTTCTAGGGACCGGACTGATGAGTCGTTTGAGCAAAATAAAAAACTGGAACCACGTTTGTTGTTTAAGAGGTACCTAATTTCCCCCGTCTAAATAAACAGGTTCGTGTTCCCCTAGTTTATAATTTCAAACGGTTTGTTTTGTTTCGTGGGTGAAGTCCAGGATCTTTGCTTAATTCCCTGGTGTAACTTAAATTTTCGAGGGCACTTGTGTTAGAGGTCTTAGTTCAGGAGTGCAGGAGGTCTTAGTTCAGGAGTGCAGGAGGTCTTAGTTCAGGAGTGCAGGAGGTCTTAGTTCAGGATGCAGGAGGTCTTAGTTCAGGAGTGCAGGAGGTCTTAGTTCAGGAGTGCAGGAGGTCTGAGTTCAGGAGTGCAGGAGGTCTGAGTTCAGGAGTGCAGGAGGTCTGAGTTCAGGAGTGCAGGAGGTCTTAGTTCAGGAGTGCAGGAGGTCTTAGTTCAGGAGTGCAGGAGGTCTTAGTTCAGGAGTGCAGGAGGTCTTAGTTCAGGAGTGCAGGAGGTCTGAGTTCAGGAGTGCAGGAGGTCTTAGTTCAGGAGTGCAGGAGGTCTTAGTTCGGAGTGGGAGGTCTGGTTCAGGAGTGCAGGGGTCTGAGTTAGGAGTGGGAGGGTTTTGTTCAGGAGTGCAGGAGGTTTTTGTTCGGTTGCAGGAGGTTTAGTTCAGGAGTGCAGGGGTCTTAGTTCGGAGTGAGGAGGTCTTGTTCAGGGTGCGGAGGTCTTTTTCAGGGTGAGGAGGTCTATTTAGGGTGCAAGAGGTCTGAGTTTAGGAGTGCAAGAGGTCTGAGTTTAGGAGTGCAAGAGGTCTGAGTTTAGGAGTACAGGAGGTCTTAGTTCAGGAGTGCAGGAAGTCTGAGTCCAGGAGTGCAGGAGGTCTGAGTCCAGGAGTGCAAGAGGTCTGAGTCCAGGAGTACAAGAGGTCTGAGTCCAGGAGTACAAGAGGTCTGAGTCCAGAAGTGCAAGAGGTCTGAGTTTAGGAAAGATCCTGGACTTTACCTTACGAAATAAAGCAAATGATTGCAATTATGGACCAGGTAGATTATAGTGGAGAAATGAACACGTTATTAGGAGACGGAGGACCGTAGGGGCCTCTTACATACTCTGATGATGACACTTTGTGTCACTGACGTATATACATACACTTGTGTGGGGTATGTACACGCTTGTTCTTGTGGACTTGTGTGTGTAACTGCCTGATTGGAAGTTAGACATACATGCTCATACATACATGCGTGCTTGTTCACATAATGCGTATACACACACACACACACACACACACACACACACACACACACACACCCACACATATGCATTTTTGTGTGTGTAAATACCAAATAGCAACACACACACATGCATTTGTGTGATTACAAAATAACATACTTGACAGTAACACACACACACACACACACACACACACACACACACACACACACACACACACACACACACACACACACACACACCTTCAAACACAGTTCCTTAACATTTTCAATATTTTGCATAAGTAAATCACTTTACAAACAATATATTTTGATCTTTTTACATAGGTCAAACACGTTCATTCCCAAAAGGGGGATTAAAATTAGATTGTATGCAAAAGTCTTCAGAATTGTACCTGTGTGACACAGTATGGTAAGATGAGGGGGGCTTGGAATTTTTTATCAAAAAAAAAACACACTTAAATTCCCCCACTTTGTTTTTAGAGAATTCACATACATATTTTTTGAGAGGAATGTTACAATAAGATGTTTTAGGGTCTCGATGTTGGCGACGTTAAAGAGAGATTAAAACTATCATAACTTGGATGGAAAAACAACCAACCTAATATACATTTTTTTTCGACGTTTCGGTGCCTTCCTGACTATTATCAGGAAGCGACTGAGAAGGTAAAGGAAAATTAATTATAAGAGACTTTCCTTCACCTTTTCCCTCTCTGCTGTTAAAAACCGACGCAAAACGCCGAATAAAAATTAATTTGTCAAATACTTTTAGGTAATGTTAATTTGATGTTGAATACAAAATTTTTATCTTAAGGGATTGTACCTTGAAGTTAACATAGAAACTAAATAATTAACATGTATATAAACACTGAGAATTCAAAATTTGCAATGTTTATACCAGTTTATAATGTCACAGTTTATATATCTTTGCATTATAATTCGAAGTTTAAATTGTTTCATAAATACAATGTACATTTAGATGTTAATAATGTATATGAGTTGCATAAATTGATGTTCATTAACTTTAACGTAACTAAATAATAAACCCTTATTGTTGTGTTTATGACTGGTTTATTTCCGTTGTATAAATCGATGTTTACATAATCATAAGCCTAGATATATATAGTTTACATGAATGTATATGACTAGATTGCATATTTCGATATTTATTAAGGTGACTAGATCGGTGTTTATTGAATTTATATGACTAGATTCAGTAGCTCGATGTCTACAAGATCTATATGACTAGATAGTGTGTCTCGATGTTTATGAAGTTTATATGACTTGTGCAAACCAATCTTAGGATAATTTATATAACTAAATGTTGTACCTTGATTACAAAATTTATATTAATTGCACTAAAATGTTTATCACTGGAAAATGTTTATTAATGTTTATAAGACTCATTCCTTGAAAATACATATTGATGTTTATATACGATACATTAATAAACATTGTACCTTGATGTTTTACAGGCAACACTGTTAGAATTTTTATCAATGTTGATGAACAATACATTTGACAGTGTTGATGTTAGTGAATGTTACAGAAATGTTAGTTCTAGACCTTCCACCATGATTTATGAAACATTACTAAACATTCTTAATAATATAGTCTATCATGTCTCCATAAACTTAATGTTTAGTAACACACTGGATCCAATAGAAAATAGACTAGTGGCACTAGGACATGGACTAGTGACACTAGGATATGGACTAGTGACACTAGGATATGGACTAGTGACACTAGGATATGGACTAGTGACACTAGGATATGGACTAGTGACACTAGGATATGGACTAGTGCACTAGGATATGGACTAGTGACACTAGGATATGGACTAGTGACACTAGGATATGGACTAGTGACACTATGGATATGGACTAGTGACACTAGGATATGGACTATGTGACACTAGGATATGGACTAGTGACACTAGGATATGGACTAGTGACACTAGGATATGGACTAGTGACACTAGGATATGGACTAGTGACACTAGGATATGGACTAGTGACACTAGGATATGGACTAGTGACACTAGGTATGGACTAGTGACACTAGGATATGGATAGTGACACTAGGATATGGGACTAGTGACACTAGGATATGGACTAGTGACACTAGGATATGGACTAGTGACACTAGGATATGGACTAGTGACACTAGGATATGGACTAGTGACACTAGGATATGGACTAGTGACACTAGAACATAGATAGTGACACTAGGACATAGACTAGTGACACTAGAACATAGATAGTGGCACTAGGACATAGACTAGTGACACTAGAGCATAGACTAGTGACACTAGGATATACACTAGTGACACTAGGACATGGACAAGTGACACTAGGACATGGACTAGTGACACTAGGACATAGACTAGTGACACTAGAACATAGACTAGTGACACTAGAACATAGTGGCACTAGGACATAGACTAGTGACACTAGAGCATAGACTAGTGACACTAGGACATAGACTAGTGACACTAGGATATAGACTAGTGACACTAGGATATACACTAGTGACACTAGGACATGGACTAGTGACACTAAGACATGGACTAGTGACACTAGGACATAGACTAGTGACACTAGAACATAGATTCAATAGAACATTAATTCAGTTCAATTGAACATAATTAGATCCAATAGAACAAAGACTAGATAGACTAGATACAATAGAACATAGACTAGATACAATAGAACATAGACTAGATATAATAGAACACAGACTAGATACAATAGAACATAGACTAGCTGCAATAGAACATAAACTAGACACAATAGAACATTAGACACAATAGAACATAAACTAGACACAATAGAACATAAACTAGACACAATAGAACATAAACTAGACACAATAGAACATAAACTAGACACAATAGAACATAAACTAGACACAATAGAACATAAACTAGCACAATAGAACATATAACTAGACACAAATAGAAATAACTAGACACAATAGAACATAAACTAGACACAATAGAACATAAACTAGACACACAATAGAACATAAACTAGACACAATAGAACATAAACTAGACACAATAGAACATAAACTAGACACAATAGAACATAAACTAGGAAGAACTTTGCCTTCAAAATTAATAACATAATTAATTTCCTTATTGAGTTTATTATCTGGTAATAATTATATTAATTGTAAAAATAATTCGAAAGTAATTAGGGGCAAAACCTGAGACGTTTCGGGTCAGTGCTGGACCATTATCAAATTTCGAACGAGGTATAAAATGTGAAGAGCTCTTACTGGAACGATGTTTCGCTCTTGAGATTACACAGCGAAACGTGCTGCCAACGTAGCCTTTTGTCGAAATTACTGTCTAATTTGTTAAACGTTTCACCCATTGCCTTAAGTGCTCCAGTGGCTTGATAAAACTGGTGGGCGAAACGTCTTTCTCTCATACTTTATCGAGACTCGGGTTACTACAGTAACCAAAATAAAATTTACCCTTTACAAAGGCACAATAAAGCCAATTTATATATATATATATATATATATATATATATATATATATATATATATATATATATATATATATATATATATATGTGGTGCCGAATAGGCAGAACTTGCGATCTTGGCTTAAATAGCAACGTTCATCTTGCCATATAGGACAAGTGAAAATTTGTGTATGCAATAATTTCGCCAAAATCATTCTGAACCTAACGAAAAAAATATATTTCACTGTGTTTGTTTAGTATTAAATTATTGTAAACAAATCTAAAATATATTTAGTTGGGTTAGGATTAAATAAATTAGCAAGAACTCATTTAAAATTAAGTCCTTTCTAAAAATTTCTCTTATATATATATTTTAATTTATGTTAATATAACAATTTATAATTTTACACCAAAAGAACCTTAGAAAACTTACCTAACCTTATTATAACAAGAACAATTTATTTTAGCCTAACCCAGCTAAATATATTTTAGATTTGTTTACAATAATTTAATACTAAACAAACACAGTGAAATATATTTTTTTTCGTTAGGTTCAGAATGATTTTGGCGAAATTATTGCATACACAAATTTTCACTTGTCCTATATGGCAAGATGAATGTTGCTATTTAAGCCAAGATCCCAAGTTCTGCCTATTCGGCACGACATATATATATATATATATATATATATATATATTATATATATATATATTGGCTTTAAACATTCAGAAAAATCTTGTGGAACAGTGAACTGCACTGAGAAATAAATACAGAGATCTACATGATCTGGAAACAGTGAATATTTTGACATTGCATAAGATTATTGCTATAATTATTGCCAGTCATTCGTTGCAGTGTTGCATAGTGTGGGGATCTGTGGACATGGGCGTAACTTGTGCAATGTTGAGTGTGCAACACTGAGGGTGGGTCACTGCCTCTTGCTTGACACACTTAATTAACGAGTGTATTAATGAGGGTTGATCATTAGGGCATCCCAAGTTGTCAGTATTTATCCCTGTCGTTGCTTACTAAGTACTGTGAACGAGTCTTGGATGTGTGGAGTTTGATTCGCGTTTATTTCTCTCTCTCTCTCTCTCTCTCTCTCTCTCTCTCTCTCTCTCTCTCTCTCTCCTTTCAATTAGATGAGTACACACAGACACACACAGGGGGGGGGGGCAGGAGCTGAGTCTCGACCCCTGCAACCACAATTAGATGAGTACACACACACACACACACACACACAGACACAGGGGGGGCAGGAGCTGAGTCTCGCCCCCTGCAACCACAATTAGACAAGTACACACACACACACACACACACACACACAGACACACAGGAGGGCCAGGAGCTGAGTCTCGACCCCTACAACCACAATTAGATGAGTAAAAAAACAACAAAACACACACAACACACACACACACACAACACACACAGGGAGCCACGAGCTCAGTCTCGACCCCTGCAACCACAATTAGATAAGTACACACACAGACGCACAGGAGGGCCAGGAGCTGAGTCTCGACCCCTGCAACCACAATTAGATAAGTACACACACACACACACACACACACACACACCACACACACACACACACACACACACACATTTACAGGTCAAGTGTCTATCGACAAGTGCCTTTGACAACCAGTAACAACACACCCACTCTCTTTCCTCTTTGTGGCTCCAACGCTAAACTAACTAATGGTCGACTATCTACATAGTATTGCTTGACTATCGGGCCATTGCATAACGCTTGTAGCTTAGGACGTGTTTGAGTAATAATAGGCCAGAGCTCCAAAAACCAAGTTTAAAAGAGTTGTTCCAAAATTTTGAATCTAACTCTCTTCTTTCTCGCTCTCTCTCTCTCTCTCTCTCTTTTTCAAATACTAGAAAATACTTGTCGGGGGGGGCGGGGGGGGGGGGGACAGGGGAAATTATCCAGGACAGAATATAAAAATATTATAGGCATGATTTATCTTTTTTTTTTGACATCAAGAAAACACGTTTATTATTCATTAAACGTTTATCTATAAGGCATTTACCGCTCTCTTGAAGCGTTTTAAGAATTGACGTGGATGTAACGAAAAGAAAAAGCTAGCAGAAGCTTCACATTCAGGTACGAAGGGTTAGAGGGAGATCAGGCAAAGAAGACACATTAAATCAAGCTTACGTTATAGAAATGTAACATAGAGACATTCACTTGTTTTTTTAAACTCATCTACGGAGAATGAGCATAAGATCAGCGCCTTCGTAAACCCTTACATATGCCAATTGAGTCAAATATTTTAAGAAAACATCAAAATTCTATATTAAAAACATCCATTGCACAACCTTGGCCTTGGACACGCCTCCAGCCCAGAAATTCTCCACAGAGCCCCAACGTTGACCCATAACTATCATGTTATTGCTTTTGGAATACCCGACAACTCCCAAACCTCAGCTGTAGACGACACTGGCGAGGCCACAGGAGGAGGAAGGCAACAAGTATAGAAGAACTGTAAGGAGATAAAAACAGACGAGAGGAGTTACCATGGTAGAGAGAACAGCTGATTCTTTGTTTACAAACATTGCTAGAGGTCAGCTGAGTCATCTTTGTTTACAAACATTGCTAGAGATCAGCTGATTCTTTGTTTACAAACATTGCTAGAGATCAGCTGATTCTTTGTTTACAAACATTGCTAGAGATCAGCTGATTCTTTGTTTACAAACATTGCTAGAGGTCAGCTGATTCTTTGTTTACAAACATTGCTAGAGGTCAGCTGATTCTTTGTTTACAAACATTGCTAGAGGTCAGCTGATTCTATGTTTACAAACATTGCTAGAGATCAGCTGTTTGTTTCCTTGTGGAAATTAGGGTTTCGTAATGTACATGGCTGTCTAGACCCTTTTTTTTATATTTTCAAGTTGCTTAAATATTTTTAAAAAATATTTTATTTGCTGTACATTTTCATAACTATAAAATAATCATAAAAAGAGTATAGAAACTGCCCTTTATTATGAGTTATTTTGCAGCCATTAAAAATAAGCCTACCTTCCACGAGGGCTCAAAAATACGTTCCATTAGAGCTCTCAAAACCCCCATGAACGCTCCTCTCGTCTCGTATATATAGCTACAATTAAAAAAAATCGACAATTACTGTCAAATAGTCTGTATATATCATAGGAGAAGACATTCAGAAAACAGAGCCTTTTTAAAGGTCCAGATTCCAGTTCATTTCCGGGCAATCATTGACACCGTTCGACATCAGTATTAGTGATTGGTTCTGCTGATCCCCAATCAGACATCAGTCAGTCATGTGTGAAAAGTGTTGGTCTCAACAAATCTTTAGATTAGTCAATAGGAGTGATCAGGAGAATGAACCACATCTGATTAATCTGGAATTTAAATCTTTAAAAAGAGAGAATATCATAAACTTAATCAGTAGGATCAAGTTGTGAAGATTATATATATATATATATATATATATATATATATATATATATATATATATATATATATGCAAGACAGGCCATGGGGGTGGAAATCTTGAGCTCAATTACTTTCACACTTCTCAGTGCATCATCAGGAGCTATGCATTGTTGCAAGGTATCAACTGAAGCAGGGGAAATTTCCTCAGTAGCGCAGTATGGGTCTATCATTTGCCGCAGCTTCTGAGAGAACCTACGGACGGTGACACACCCGCACTGCGCTACTCCGAGAAAACTTCCCCTGCTTTAGTTGCTACATTGCAACATTGCATAGCTCCTGATGATGCACTGAGAAGTGTGAAAGTACTTGAGGTAAAGATTTCCAGCCCCATGGCTTGTCTTGCATAGTTAAGATCACCTATCAGCGATTGTTTTTTATATATATATATATATATATATATATATATATATATATATATATATATTATATATATTATATATATATATTAACAGGGAATACTGAAGCTTAAAGCTCTTTTAAAGTCTGAAGTTATACATCCTTCATCTTATATTTTTAAGACTTCTTAAGGTTATTTTTCCTGCTCTGTAATGTGACAGAAGTCTACAGGAAAGATTCTACAGGCAAAACTACTGTCAGGAAGCTACTATCCTCGTAGATTACACCTACCTACTTAGAATAATTTAGTGTTCAGCTTTGAATACAAGATATTGATTCCATGTTAAGCTTTGAAATATACAGCGAAAGCCATTTTTTCAGCTATGTTTCAAGTTTTTTCAGATTTATCATTATTAATATGCTTCAGCTTGTCACATTACAAAAACCAGAAATTTTACGTTTTCTAGCTTCGTAATTGTCCTTATTTAAGAGGGATTTAATTATTTTTTTGTTTACGTGTCTTCAGACTTTATTAGTAAGACTGACGTTCTAGGAGGTCGCCGGGGCCATTAAGAACATTTAACCATTACAAAATAGCGTTGAAACCCATTAAAAAATATATAAATTCTATCACACATAAAATTGACTAGAAAATGACTTTTCGAGACCTATTGGTTGAAATTATTCTTAGGTGTAAAGTACAGAAATTCGCTACTCAGAGAGTAGATAAAGTAAATTAGGCCTATCAGTAGGCTTAGAAACTCAGACACTTTAGGCAGAAACAAATTTTATATTTGTACGTTTCGCCTCAAAGAAGGGGCTTTATTATCCACAGTGAAGGCTTTATCACCCATAGTGGAGGCTTTATCATCCACAGTGAAGGCTTTATCACCCATAGTGGAGGCTTTATCATCCACAGTGAAGGCTTTATCACCCAAGTGAGGCTTTATCATCCACAGTGAAGGCTTTATCACCCATAGTGGAGGCTTTATCATCCACAGTGAAGGCTTTATCACCCATAGTGGAGGCTTTATCATCCACAGTGAAGGCTTTATCACCCATAGTGAAGGCTTTATCATCCACAGTGAAGGCTTTATCACCCATAGTGGAGGCTTTATCATCCACAGTGAAGGCTTTATCATCCACAGTGAAGGCTTTATCATCCACAGTGAAGGCTTTATCATCCACAGTGAAGGCTTTATCACCCACAGTGAAGGCTTTATCATCCAAAGTGGAGGCTTTATCACCCATAGTGGAGGATTTATCACCCATAGTGGAGGCTTTATCATCCACAGTGGAGGCTTTATCATCCACAGTGGAGGCTTTATCATCCACAGTGGAGGCTTTATCATCCACAGTGGAGGCTTTATCATCTACAGTGAGAGGCTTTATCCACAGTGAAGCGTTATCACCCACAGTGGGATGCTTTATCCCCCACAATGGGGGCTTTAACACCCACAGTGGGGGCTTTATTATCCATGGAAGTAAGCAATCAATTCATTCCCCCACTAAGGGTGAGAAAGCTCAGTGGCTTTATTTCTCCCAGTTGGGCTCTAGCTCTCCGAATGGGGCTTTATAACATTAAATTTTATCTCTGCTTGAAGTACCTCTCAAATAAATCCTATCAGCTTACACTACATAAATAGGCCTACTGGCCATTGATTAGGCCTATAAGGGAGTTACAAATCACAATTACACAGAAACTTAAATGATAAAGGAATATAATAGCCAAGTGGCCTCCTAGAATACAGTGACAGCTGTGTAACGCCTGCAGGCCGCTGGAAGCAACAGTCTGGTTGACCAGGCTGGCCTGGAGAGTTGGGTAACTCTGGAGCGCAGCCACAGGCAAAACACGGGTACCCCTTGTTATGTGTTGAGCTACGTGGGGGTAATTACTTCACTTTTATTGCTAAATTCTTACTAGTATTGCTATCTTATTGCTTAGTTAAGATTTTTATTGGCGTAGGATGTCGTGGCTAAGGGATTCGTTCTCTAGAACTCAACTTCCTCGGATCAAAGCATATTTACCTCTCATTTCTCAGGCCTTGAATAGCCCCTACGGATTAAGCGCTTGCACATTATTATCATTATTTATTATTATTATTAAATATATTAAATGAAAGCACTATACCCGCAAGGTTCATACATAGCCAGAGAACTGCCTTAATTAAATCTGTTTTCAAGGTTTGTATGGATTATATATATATATATATATATATATATATATATATATATATATATATGGTATAAACCTTGGTAATAAATACCGACAAGTTGGTTTAGAAAGACACGTAAGCAAACACTATAACATATTTATTAGAAAACGTTTCGGTCCTGGAACCTTGATCACTTCTAACATACAGAGGTAGAAAGACATTATATATATAGGCGGAGAGTGAGATGTGATGCACGTGACCTGAGGAATGTCTTAAGAACATAAGAATGGAGGAACACTGTAGAAGGCCTACTGGCCCATGCGAGGCAGGTCCTTATCAAAACAACCTCTGCCTATGATGAGGACGGGTAGACGATGAAATCACGTGACTCCTGTGTTGTTGGGTTGGTGCTGCTTAAGTATCGTGTATGCCAATGTTTTTGAAATTTTGTAGTTTCCAGTGTTGCGTTCTATAGTGTCGGTGACGGTGATTAGTGAGGCTTCTAGGCACCGTCGGCGTCTGAGGTCTGGTTCGGTGAGAACGAGTTGTGCCTCGTTCCAGTTCATCAAATGCCCCGTGGAGTCTCTGTGGATGACACAGGCGTACCTTACATCGTCTCTGTTAGAGGCATTTCGATGCTCATTCAGGCGGACTGCAAGATCTCTGCCTGTCTCTCCTACATATTTCTTGGGACAGAACCCACAGGGGATAGTGTAGACGCCTGCTGTAGAAGTTAGAGGTGTGGGCTGCGTTTCGTAGTGAGGTCTTTGATAGAGGATGTGTTTATGGTGGAAACGTTGATGTTACTCATAGCAAGTGCCCGGCGAGTATTCGTGGCAACATCGCCACATGGGAGTACTATGAACTGTTTAGGGGGCTGTTCCATGGGCGGTTTGTTGAGGATAGCTTGTGCCTTGAGTCTGCAATCTCGGATGAAGAAAGATGGGAACTGAAGACGTGTAAAGGCTTGTGTTATGTAAGTGCATTCTTCTTCTAGAAAACAAGGGCTGGAGATGCGAAGAGCTCTCAAGAAGAAGCCAATGAGGACTCCTCTCTTATTGCGGGTGTCTTGGTGTGAATAAAAGTGTATAAGATCGTCCTTGTTGGTAGGTTTTCTATGCACTCTCCGCCTATATATATAATGTCTTTCTACCTCTGTATTTTAGAAGTGATCAAGGTCCCAGGACCGAAACGTTTTCTAATAAATATGTTATAGTGTTTGCTTACGTGACCATATATATATATATATATATATATATATATATATATATATATATATATATATATAGAAGTTTTGGGAAGTTTAAGTTCTGAGATTGAGGTCCCAGCTAAGACTGTTCTTGGCCTTGCTAGTACACAAGAACTGGTCAAGAGACCAGTCTCTTTAGCTCCATACACACTAGCACTGGAGAACTGGTCCGGAGACCATCCTTAGACTCTCACACAAGACCTGGTCCGGAAACCATCCTTAGACTCTCACACAAGACTTGGTCCGGAGACCTGTTTCTTTAACTGATACACTAATACTGGAGAACTGGACAGGAGACCGTTCTCAACCTGGTACACACACCACACACACACACACACAACACACACTAGTATTTATGACCTGACAGGAGACTGCTACACTGACCCCATCTCTGACCAGCTACGAGAATGACCCATTTCGATTTCACAGTAGATAAGACACTTGGTTCGACCCATTAATGCTGGTGAAGGGTTATACAAAGTCACTTAGAGCAGAGAGAGTGCGCATTAAGACAACATTTCGCCCAAGAAGAGCGAAACGTCTTAATAAAGCTTGTTCAGGTTGTAATTATCGTAATGCCGTTAAAGTTTGTGGTATATGGACATAAATGCAAATACTGTGACATTTCACTGTGGCAACGTTTCGCTCTCCAGGAGCTTTGCCAAAACGTAGTGCCTTAACAGAGCTTCTGGAGAGCGAAACGTTCCCACAATAAAATGTCACATTAGTTGCATCAGAGCCCTTTTAAGTATCGTAATGGTCAGTACTCTGCCTTCCTCTTAAACTTGCAAAGGGCTCTTGATCCAAGGAATTGCAACTATCCCACCCTTCCATGGATGAATCCTGATTTCCTTCCATTCCCCAAGCGCTAATTGAGCCATACGGTATTAGCGCTTCCCCATGAAGACAAAAATGATAATGGGTCGACTCGAAGTAGCAGCCGGGTCAAGAGTACAGTTTCTTAGGCAAGTCGAAGTCGCGATCCGAACCACAATTTCGACCCTCAAACATTCCTTACCCAAGGCCTATATTCCCATCCTCTAGTAATACTTAGAGATTATAAGCCTCTTTCAACTAATTTGCAAAGGGTTCGAGACTGTGCTTGGTTCGCACAAAGTTAGTCTATTATTGCATAATGGCCGTGATGGTATGATTAGGTTTTAACTTAATAAGGATCTATGAGTCTACAATACTGCGCGTTATGTTCTCTTAAAGCGGTGCATAGGCGATTCTTCGTTATGGACTAAGGGTACATAATTTCGTTGTTTTGGGATATCAAAGGGTCTTTCAAAGCGTATAAAGGAAAATATTCCTGCATGGTAGAGAGTGAAATAATTGTGAATTATGTTAAGATAGAGTAAATGAGCGACATCTGGGTATCTTTATTCAAAGATACCCAGATGTTGCACATGTCTATCTTGTCGGTATTGTATACCATAGATATACAAGTTATGGGAGATATCACTGGTGTTCTTGACGGGTGTTGTAAACAGAGTATTGCCTGGCTGCAGGTAGTTTTCATCAGGAAGGAATGCAAATATTTCTAGAAGTGCATTAAATTACTTTTTTGCAAAAATTATGAATGCTCTGGGCCACCCAAAATTTGCCTCCACTGTGGGGAAAACTAAAATCTAGCTATGCAAACTAGTTTCAAGCTATTTTATCAAAATTAACCTAGCAACCTAGCCTACGTACTATGAGTGCTTAATTTATCTAAGCCTATCTAAGAATTAGCATGGCTAGATTTCGATTTTCCATTTTGAAGACCATCTTCAGGAAACCCAATTTTTGCTGTGGTTACTGTTTGTGTACAAGTTATTGTATATATTGTAAATACCACATTTTATTAGTTAGGGGGCTCTGGTGGCCTGGTGGTTAACGCTCTCGCTTCACACGGTGAGGGCCTGGGTTCGATTCCCAGCCAGAGTAGAAACATTGGACGTGTTTCTTTCCACCTGTTGTCTATGTTCCCCATCAGTAAAATGGGTACCTGGGTGTTAGTCGACTGGTGTGGGTCGCATCCTGGGACACTGACCTAAGGAGGCCTGGTCACAGACCGGGCCGCGGGGGCGTTGACCCCCGGAACTCTCTCCAGATAAACTCCAGATGCCTTTGGTAGTTAGCTAATCATTGTCAAATCTACTTTACGTAAGACTATGTTAAATCTACGTTATTAAACATGTTAGTAATGGTGTCTAAGCCTTTGTTGCTATAGTTTCAAGGTCAAACGATTCTCTCTCTTAAAGATTCGAGAAGAGATTCTATCTGCTGACGGTAATTGAAACCACTGTTATGATACGTACAGACCAAATCATCTGAAGGGCGCTTAGCCTGAGTCAAATTCTAGGTATTAAAAAGAGGATCTGTACAAAGGGGATTCGAAGATAAGGTTAAGGGCCTTTCAGAGCATCGAAGTTGATAGTAATGTCTCCGAGATTTAAGAAAATTCTTTGGTATTTAGCTATTTACAGTACAGGGGAAAAAAATTGTGATGCCTGGCCAAAAATCCATTTTTCGTATCAAGGAGTCAGATTTTTTTTTGTATTTTCAGGTCCAAGAATTTACAGAATTAGTTCCTTAGCATTTATCCCTATTATCTGTACCTTTTAAGCGAAATTCCCACAAACAATGAGAAGTCAGACTTACTACTCGATTCGGGTAAAGAGTTCTTGATCCAAGGGGACGCAGCTACTCTCCCCTTCCTCGGATCAAATTAAAATACCTTCCATTTCCCTAGTGTCCTGTGACCCCCACGGACTTAGCGCTTCCCTGTGAATGTTAACACTAATTCTGTAAAAAATTCTGAGACAACCTCTCATTCTATATACATTAACAGATCCACAATATACACAGACACACCTCTCAGTGTATATATATATATATATATATATATATATATATATATATATATATATATATATATATATATATATATATATATATATATTACATATATATATATATATATATATATATATATATATATATATATATATATATTATATATATATATATATATATATTATACATCTACATATATACACTCTAGTTATTACTGGGATATCGACCTAGTACCACCATCTCGATAACTGTTGCTTGTGGCCAACTAGTGTGGCTATATGTCTATCTAGTGATATCTGATCATTCTTAAGGCCATAGATAACCTTCTCAGTGGAATGAAGATTTGGTTGAAGAACTAAGTTCGTAGCTATGATGGGGCGGTGCTGGGATGTGATCGCGGTTGGTCTGGTGAGGTTGTGGGGATGATGGTGTACGTGTGTGTGGGTGGTGTGGTGGGGTGTGGTGTGGGGTGGCTTAGTCTGTGTGAGTATGCTGATGGGTTGTGTTGGGTGGTGGGGTGTGTGGGATGTGAGTGGAGGTTGTGTGTCGTGGGGGTGGTGAGGTTGTGTGACAGGATGGGTGATACGGGGTGTGTGTGGTGTGGTGTGATGTGGGGTTTGGTGTGGGTGGTGTGGTTGTGTGGGAGTGAGGGGTGTCGGGTGTGTGTTGGGTGGTGTGGTGTGGGGGTTGTGTGTGTAGGGGTGTGAGGTTGTGTGGGAGTGATGGGTGTACGGGGTGTGTGTGGTGGTGGTGTGGGTGTGGGGGTTGTGTGTGTGGGGTGGTGTAGGTTGGGGGAGTCAGGGTGTACGGGGTTGTGTTGGGGTGTGTGGGTGTGGGGTTGTGTGTGTGTGGGGGTGTGTGGGTGTGGGGGGGCTGTGAGTGGGGGTGGAGAGGAATGTCTAGAGTGGTATTAAAGCTTCTGGAAGACAAGAATGATCTACTGTTCTCCTTAGAGATAATGAGAATGGTCTCTTTCTCCTTAGAGATAATGAGAATGATCTCTCATTCGCCTTGGTGATGAGAGCAGAAGATATTTTGTAACAAGAAAGTATAAATATTACACAGATATTCCTCATGTGATATGATGGAAGCTGAACTCGGGACGAAACTGGAAGAGGAATGGGAAAAGAAAAATAAATTCCGGAAAGGAGGAAAACGACAGTGTAAAGCTTATTGTAAGAGAGAAGCAATGGAAGAGAAGAGGAACGGAACATTAAATTATACAAATGATAGATGAATGGTTCAAAGAACCGACACGTTGTTAAATTGGACACATGTGCAACTCTTGGGTATCTTTATTGAGGAAACGTTTCGCCACACAGTGGCTTCATCAGTCCATACAAAGGATAAACTTGAAGAACAGGAGGAGAATGAGGTAATCAGTCCCGCTCATATGCCGTATTCTATTCAAGATTGATGGACTGACCACATCGACTCAAGGCTGAGGGACTGATTACCTCATTCTCCTCCTGTTCTTCAAGATTATCCTTTGTATGGACTGATGAAGCCACAGTGTGGCGAAACGTTTCCTCAATAAAGATACCCAAAAGTTGCACATGTGTCTAATTTATACAAATTATGTAGAGAGAGAGAGAGAGAGAGAGAGAGAGAGAGAGAGAGAGAGAGAGAGAGAGAGAGTGAGAGTGTGTTGTGATGTGTGGAGAGTGTAGAGGATGTGGGTTTTTAAGATAGAAAGGAGAGGTGAGGAGTAAAGGTGGAGAGAGAACTATGTAGAACTTAGTTATGGGAAAGAACAGATGGTGGAGAAGGAGAAATATAAAAAGGAAGAAAGAAGACTGAAAGGACGCCATTAGAGAAGAAGAATATTTCATTAAACAACATTTCGAGGACAACTTGAAGACAACGGTGCTCGTCGCACCAACTCCAAGGTTCGAGGGACTGATTACCTTCGCTTCTGTATATAGTTTTACAAACAACGTTTCGCCCAGAGTGAAACTATCACTGTGGCAACGTTCAGTTTTCGTGTTGTTGCCTTACGGCTGCGAGAGCAGAAAGGTAGAGAAAGCGTAGGTAATAAAGACGTAGATAGGAGAGGTAGGAAGATAAGGAAAACGGGTTGGCAAATCAGTAACAAAGAGGAGCTGGTAGATAGGAAGATAGATAAGTAGGTAGGTAGGAAGGTAGGTAGATAGGTACATACGGAGATAGGTAAGTAGATAGGAAGATAGAAGAATAGTAAGTAATTATACTGAGAGGTAAGGTGTGATGGGACTTTAGCAGCAGGAACTGTGACAGCAGGAACTGTGACAGCAGGAACTGTGACAGCAGGAGAAACAGCAGCGACAGCAGAAGCTGCTGCATCAGCCAGCGGAAGCCGCGATAGATACAGCTGCACCAAATGCAGCTGTAGTGTCAGATGCTGCAGCTGCTGCTGTTACAACTGCAGCAATTATAGAAGTAATATTAGCTGCTGTTGCTGTTGCAATTATAGCAGCAAGTGCTGCTGCTGTAGTATTAGCAGACCTGCTGCTGCTGCTGCTGCTGCTGCTACTGCAACTGCTGCTGCTACTGCTGCTGCTGCTGCTGACTGCTGCTGCGCTGCTTGCTACTGCTGCTACGATGCTAATGATCGCTGCTGCTGCTGCTGCTGCATGTGTACTGCTACTGCTGCAGCTCCTGCGCTGCTGATGCTGCTACCTGCTGTGCCTGTGTGCTGACTAGCGGCTGACTGTACTGCGCTGCTGGAATGCTGCTGCGGCCTGCGTTGCAACAGTCAGAGAAGGGACCTAATTACAACTCGACCTTTCTGAAATGGATCACACTGGTGAGTCACGTCTAATGATGAAATGAAATAGGGAAGAACCTAGACTTACACCCTGGTGGGAAATAGGGAAGAACCTAGACTTGCACCCTGGTGAGAAATAGGGAAGAACCTAGACTTACGCCCTGGTGGGAAATAGGGAAGAACCTAGACTTGCACCCTGGTGGGAAATAGGGAAGAACCTAGACTTACACCCTGGTGGGAAATAGGGAAGAATCTAGACTTACACCCTGGTGGGAAATAGGGAAGAACCTAGACTTACACCCTGGTGGGAAATAGGGAAGAACCTAGACTTACACCCTGGTGGGAAATAGGGAAGAACCTAGACTTACACCCTGTTGGGAAATAGGGAAGAACCTAGACTTACACCCTGGATGGGAAATAGGGAAGAACCTAGACTTACGCCCTGTGGGAAATAGGGAAGAACCTAGACTTACACCCTGGTGGGAAATAGGGAAGAACCTAGACTTACACCCTGGTGGGAAATAGGGAAGAACCTAGACTTACACCCTGGTGGGAAATAGGGAAGAACCTAGACTTACACCCTGGTGGGAAATAGGGAAGAACCTAGACTTACACCCAGTGGGAAATAGGGAAGAACCTAGACTTACACCCAGGTGGGAAATAGGGAAGAACCTAGACTTACACCCTGTTGGGAAATAGGGAAGAACCTAGACTTACACCCAGGTGGGAAATAGGGAAGAACCTAGACTTACACCCTGGTGGGAAAAAGGGAAGAACCTAGACTTACACCCTGGTGGGAAATAGGGAAGAACCTAGACTTACGCCCTGGTGGGAAATAGGGAAGAACCTAGACTTACACCCAGGTGGGAAATAGGGAAGAACCTAGACTTACACCCAGGTGGGAAATAGGGAAGAACCTAGACTTACACCCAGGTGGGAAATAGGGAAGAACCTAGACTTACACCCAGTTGGGAAATAGGGAAGAACCTAGACTTACACCCAGGTGAGTAAATAGGGAAGAACCTAGACTTACATCCTGTGGGAAATAGGGAAGAAACCTAGACTTACACCCAGGTGGGAATTAGGGAAGAACCTAGACTTAACCCAGGTGAGAAATAGGGAAGAACCTAGACTTACATCCTGGTGGGAAATAGGGAAGAACCTAGACTTACACCCAGGTGGGAAATAGGGAAGAACCTAGACTTACACCCAGGTGAGAAATAGGGAAGAACCTAGACTTACACCCTGGTGGGAAATAGGGAAGAACCTAGACTTACACCCAGGTGAGAAATAGGGAAGAACCTAGACTTACACCCTGGTGGGAAATAGGGAAGAACCTAGACTTACACCCTGGTGGGAATTAGGGAAGAACCTAGACTAACACCCAGGTGGGAAATAGGGAAGAGGAAGATGAGCCAGCAGCTGACAGCCAACACATCCAAAATAGGCAGCAACTGACAGCCACACACCAAAATGAAACAACCTGACAGCCACACACCAAAATGAGCCAGCACTGACACCCAACACAAAAATAGATACCCAGCTATGGACAGCCACACACCGAAAAGTGAGACCAGCACTTGACAGCCACAGCCAAAATGAGCCAGCACTGACACCCAGTCAAAATGAGCCAGACTGACAGCCACACAAAAGGCCAGCAGCTGACGCCACACCATAAATGAGCCAAGCACCTGACTAGCCACACCAAAATGAGCAACACTGACAGCACACCCAAAACGAGCCGCAAGAACAGCCACACACCAAAATGAGCAGCAGTGACCAGCCACACCCACAAACTGAGCCAGCAGCTGACAGCCACACACACCAAACTGAGCAAGCAGCTGAAGACACACACTACACGCGTCAGTGGATGTCAGAAGAATGAAATATTTAGGTGGCAAATCAGGCGAACCTTTAACTGGCCCTTGAGGGCAATCCTGAGGACACGTCCATGAGGTCAGGTCCATGGGGTGGTCCTAGAGGGTGGCCTTGAGGCTGGTCCTTGTGGCTGGTCAATGAGGGCTGAGCCTTGAGGGCTGGTCCCTGAGGGCTGGTCCTTAGTGGCTGGTCCTGAGGCCTGGAAACCCTGTGGGCTGGTCCATGAGTCAGTCCAAGAGGGCGATCCATGAGGGCATCCATGAGGCTGATCCATGAGGGCCAGATCCATGAGGCTAGATCCATGAGGGCTTCCTTGAGGCAATGAGCCTAGAGGGCTGGACCCACCAATGAGAGGCTGCGTCCACACTACATGGCGATAAATGTCCCACAACCAAACTGAGCGCACTTGGACAGCACACCACACAAATGGCAGCCTGCAGCCAATACAAATGAGCAAGAGCTGACAGCCAACACACAAACGTGAGCCAGCACTGACAGCGCAACACACACCAAACTGAGCCAGCAGCTGACAGCCACACACACCAGCGGCGTCACAAGCACTAAACATCAGCCTGATAATTTAATCACTAAACTGATATCAGTGGATCTCAGAAGATGAAATATTTAGGTCTGGCAAATCAGCGACCTTTAACTGGCCCTTGAGGGCTAATCCCTGAGGACACGTTCATGAGGTCAGGTCCATGAGGGCTGATCCATGAGGGCTGGTCCTTGAGGGCTGGTCCTTGAGGGCTGGTCCTTGTGGGCTGGTCCTTGTGGGCTGGTCCATGAGGGCTGATCCATGAGGGCTGGTCCTTGAGGGCTGGTCCTTGAGGGCTGGTCCTTGTGAGCTGGTCCATGAGGTCAGGTCCATGAGGGCTGATCCATGAGGGCTGATCCATGAGGGCTGATCCATGAGGGCTGGTCCTTGAGGGCTGGTCCTTGAGGGCTGGTCCTTGAGGGCTGGTCCTTGAGGGCTGGTCCATCACTACAGGTGATAAATGTCCCAAACGTTTTCAACATTTGGCGATACTGTGGGTACGTTCCACCAACAAATGGCTTCCTCAGTCCAATACAGAGAGGAAAGATGGAAGATAAGGATGAGTTTGAGGTGATCAGTCCCCAGCCTGGAGAAGATAAGAATATTAGAAGTATGCTTAAAACAATTTAAGAAGACTGATGAACTAAACACAACGACTCCAGAGTGAGGGACTGATTACCTCAAACTCCTCTCAATACCCTGGCTGGAACGACACAATACCCTGGCTGGAACGACACAATACCCTGGCTGGAACGACACAATACCCTGGCTGGAACGTCACAATACCCTGGCTGGAACGTCACAATACCCTGGCTGGAACGTCACAATACCCTGGCTGGAACGTCACAATACCCTGGCTGGAACCAAAGCTGGTCACAATACCCTGGCTGGAACGTCACAATACCCTGGCTGGAACGTCACAGTACCCTGGCTGGAACGTCACAATACCCAGGCTGGAACGTCACAATACCCTAGCTGGAACGTTTACAATACCCAGGCTGGAACGTCACAATACCCTGGCTGGAACGTCACAATACCCTGGCTGGAACGTCACAATACCCTGGCTGGAACGTCACTGTACCCTGGCTGGAACGTCACAATACCCAGGCTGGAACGTCACAATACCCTAGCTGGAACGTTTACAATACCCAGGCTGGAGCACAAACAGTCGGAATAAACCCTGGCTTGAACGTCACAATACCCTGGCTTGAGCGTCACAATACCCTGGCTGGAACGTCACAATGCCCTGGCTGGAACGTCACAATGCCCTGGCTGGAACGTCACAATACCCTGGCTGGAACTTCACAATACCCAGGCTGGAACTTCACAATACCCTGGCTGAAACGTCACAATTCCTTGGCTGGAACGTCGCAGTACCCTGACTGGAACGTCACACTACCCTGGCTGGAACTTCACAATACCCTGGCTGAACGTCACAATTACCTTGGCTGAACGTCACACACTCCTGCTGGAACGTCGCAGTACCCTGACTGGAACGTCACACAACCCTGGCTGGAACGTCACACTACCCTGGTTGGAACGTCACACTACCCTGGCTGGAACGCCACACTACCCTGGCTGGAACGTCACACTACCCTGGCTGGAACGTCACACTACCCTGGCTGGAACGTCACACTACCCTGGCTGGAACGCCACACTACCCTGGCTGGAACGTCACACTACCCTGGCTGGAACGTCACACTACCCTGGCTGGAACGCCACACTACCCTGGCTGGAACGTCACACTACCCTGGCTGGAACGCCACACTACCCTGGCTGGAACGTCACACTACCCTGGCTGGAACGTCACACTACCGTAACTGGAACGGTTCACCAAAAAATAACACTTAGAGGAACATTCTAACAGCGTTTCGCCCGGTTTTAGACCACTGTTTGAGAGCAAGAAAGGGTTGAAGATAATTTGCTTGAGGGTAACCCCCCCCCCAAAAAAAAAAAAAAAGCTGGAAAAATTACTTGATTTCACTAAAACGAGAAAGAAAAGTGAAAAAAGGGATTTTGTTTTTGTCTTAAATCATGAGTGTTTTCCTCGCATGTGTATTACCGTCTGTGTGTTTGTTTGCAACGGCTTGATAATGCTCCTGGAGAGCGAAACGTTGCCACTGTAAGATGTTACTTGAGTTGCACTTGTGTTATTGACCTACTAGTGTGTGATGCTGGTGTCTAGTTGGGGATGCTGGTGTCTAGTTGGGGATGCTGGTGTCTAGTTGGAGATGCTGGTGTCTAGTTGGGGATGCTGGTGTCTAGTTGGGGATGCTGGTGTCTAGTTGGAGATGCTGGTGTCTAGTTGGGGATGCTGGTGTCTAGTTGGGGATGCTGGTGTCTAGTTGGGGATGCTGGTGTCTAGTGGGGGATGCTGGTGTCTAGTTGGGGATGCTGGTGTCTAGTTGGGGATGCTGGTGTCTAGTTGGGGATGCTGGTGTCTAGTTGGGGATGCTGGTGTCTAGTTGGGGATGCTGGTGTCTAGTTGGGGATGCTGGTGTCTAGTGGGGGATGCTGGTGTCTAGTGGGAGATGCTGGTGTCTAGTTGGGGATGCTGGTGTCTAGTGGGGGATGCTGGTGTCTAGTTGGGGATGCTGGTGTCTAGTTGGGGATGCTGGTGTCTAGTGGGAGATGCTGGTGTCTAGTGGGGGATGCTGGTGTCTAGTGGGGGATGCTGGTGTCTAGTGGGAGATGCTGGTGTCTAGTGGGGGATGCTGGTGTCTAGTGGGAGATGCTGGTGTCTAGTTGGGGATGCTGGTGTCTAGTGGGGGATGCTGGTGTCTAGTTGGGGATGCTGGTGTCTAGTGGGAGATGCTGGTGTCAACTGGGAGATGCTGGTGTCTAGTTGGGGATGCTGGTGTCTAGTTGGGGATGCTGGTGTCTAGTGGGAGATGCTGGTGTCTAGTGGGGGATGCTGGTGTCTAGTGGGGGATGCTGGTGTCTAGTGGGAGATGCTGGTGTCTAGTGGGGGATGTGGTGTCTATGGGAGATGCTGGTGTCTAGTTGGGGATGCTGGTGTCTAGTGGGGAT
Source organism: Cherax quadricarinatus (assembly GCF_026875155.1). NCBI lineage: Eukaryota > Metazoa > Arthropoda > Malacostraca > Decapoda > Parastacidae > Cherax > Cherax quadricarinatus. The sequence goes on from NC_069494.1 coordinate 12,558,943, forward strand.
GCTGGGTCTAGTTGGGGATGCTGGTGTCTAGTGGGAGATGCTGGTGTCAACTGGGAGATGCTGGTGTCTAGTTGGGGATCTGGTGTTAGTTGGGATGCTGGTGTCTAGTGGGAGATGCTGGTGTCTAGTGGGGATGCTGGTGTCTAGTGGGGGATGTTGGTGTCTAGTTGAGATGCTGGTGTCTAGTGGGGGATGCTGGTGTCTAGTGGGGGATGCTGGTGTCTAGGGGATTCTGGTGTCTAGTGGGGGATGCTGGTGTCTAGTGGTTGGATGCTGGTGTCTAGTTGGGGATGCTGGTGTCTAGTGGGAGATGCTGGTGTCTAGTGAGGGATGCTGGTGTCTAGTGGGGATTCTGGTGTCTAGTGGGGATGCTGGTGTCTAGTGGGAAATGCTGGCGTCTAGTGGGGGATGCTGGTGTCTAGTGGGGGATGCTGATGTCTAGTGGGAGATGCTGGTGTCTAGTGGGGGATGCTGGTGTCTAGTGGGAGACGCTGGTGTCTAGTGGGGGATTCTGGTGTCTAGTGGGGGATGCTGGTGTCTAGTGGGGGATTCTGGTGTCTAGTGGGGGATGCTGGTGTCTAGTGGGAGATGCTGGTGTCTAGTGGGGGATGCTGGTGTCTAGTGGGAGATGCTGGTGTCTAGTGGGAGATGCTGGTGTCTAGTGGGGGATTCTGGTGTCTAGTGGGGGATTCTGGTGTCTAGTGGGGATGCTGGTGTCTAGTGGGAATGCTGGTGTCTAGTGGGGGATGCTGGTGTCTAGTGGGAGATGCTGGTGTCTAGTGGGGGATGCTGATGTCTAGTGGGGGATGCTGGTGTCTAGTGGGAGATGCTGGTGTCTAGTGGGGGATGCTGATGTCTAGTGGGGGATGCTGGTGTCTAGTGGGAGGATGCTGGTGTCTAGTGGGAGATGCTGATGTCTAGTGGGGGATGCTGGTGTCTAGTGGGAGATGCTGGTGTCTAGTGGGGAAATGCTGGTGTCTAGTGGGGGATGCTGGTGTCTAGTGGGAGATGCTGGTGTCTAGTGGGGGATGCTGATGTCTAGTGGGGATGCTGATGTCTAGTGGGGGATGCTGGTGTCTAGTGGGAGATGCTGATGTCTAGTGGGGGATGCTGGTGTCTAGTGGGAGATGCTGGTGTCTAGTGGGGGATGCTGATGTCTAGTGGGGGATGCTGGTGTCTAGTGGGAGATGCTGATGTCTAGTGGGGGATGCTGGTGTCTAGTGGGGGATGCTGGTGTCTAGTGGGGGATGCTGATGTCTAGTGGGAGATGCTGGTGTCTAGTGGGGGATGCTGATGTCTAGTGGGGATGCTGGTGTCTAGTGGGGGATGCTGGTGTCTAGTGGGGGATGCTGATGTCTAGTGGGGGATGCTGGTGTCTAGTGGGAGATGCTGGTGTCTAGTGGGGGATGCTGATGTCTAGTGGGGGATGCTGGTGTCTAGTGGAGATGCTGGTGTCTAGTGGGGGATGCTGATGTCTAGTGGGGGATGCTGGTGTCTAGTGGGGAATGCTGATGTCTAGTGGGGATGCTGGTGTCTAGTGGGGGATGCTGGTGTCTAGTGGGGGATGCTGATGTCTAGTGGGGGATGCTGGTGTCTAGTGGGAGATGCTGGTGTCTAGTGGGAGATGCTGGTGTCTAGTGGGGGATGCTGGTGTCTAGTGGGGGGATGCTGGTGTCTAGTGGGAGATGCTGGTGTCTCGTGGGAGATGCTGGTGTCTAGTGGGGGGATGCTGGTGTCTAGTGGGAGATGCTGGTGTCTCGTGGGAGATGCTGGTGTCTAGTGGGGGATGCTGATGTCTAGTGGGGGATGCTGGTGTCTAGTGGGAGATGCTGGTGTCTAGTGGGATGCGATGTCTAGTGGGGGATGCTGGTGTCTAGTGGGAGATGCTGATGTCTAGTGGGGGGATGCTGGTGTCTAGTGGGGGATGCTGGTGTCTAGTGGGGGATGCTGGTGTCTAGTGGGAGATGCTGGTGTCTAGTGGGGGGATGCTGGTGTCTAGTGGGGAGATGCTGGTGTCTAGTGGGAGATGCTGGTGTCTAGTGGGAGATGCTGGTGCTAGTAGGAGATGCTGGTGTCTAGTGGGAGATGCTGGTGTCTAGTGGGAGATGCTGGTGTCTAGTGGGGGATGCTGGTGTCTAGTGGGAGATGCTGGTGTCTAGTGGGAGATGCTGGTGTCTAGTGGGAGATGCTGGTGTCTAGTGGGAGATGCTGGTGTCTAGTGGGAGATGCTGGTGTCTAGTGGGAGATGCTGATGTCTAGTGGGAGATGCTGATGTCTAGTGGGAGATGCTGGTGTCTAGTGGAGATGTTGCTATCTAGTGGATGATATTGCTATCTACTGCATGATTTTGCTATCTAGGGAAGCATGTTTCTGTTATCTGGTGGAAGATGCAGTTCCTCCCTTCACCTCTTGTTTTGAAGAGAATGGAAAGAGAAAAGAAAGGAGGGAGTGAAATCAAAATTGATAGCGTAGAGAAGCACTCTCTCTCTCTCTCTCTCTCTCTCTCTCTCTCTCTCTCCTGCAGACTGAGAGAGGGTTCGCTTGGAACGCGACAGTCTGGTAATTGTCATATACATCTTGTCACAGCTTAATGAGGCTATTAGAGTATCAGGTTGATCCCTCACTGAGGATGGTGAGATACGCAATAGCCATTACAGAAGAGGTAAGGGAGAGAGAGTCAAGTGTGAGAGAGAACTTTCTTTTAATGTGTGTGTGTGTGTAAGTGCCTCTAATGTATATATATGTATGTATAAATAGATCTCTTGTGGTGTTAGGGTACCATAACCTCTGTGGCGTAAGCAAATTGGCTTCAGTTAAAACTCTGAAGGCTTCTGGGCTTCCAGGAGGTGTAAAACAAGAGCCATGGAGAGATGAGTGAGGTTTTAATCAACATATTTTGTTGAAAATGAGAAATATTCACATTAGGTTACAAATTTTCGAAAGATAAAGAGAAGAATGAATATAACACTAAAAACAAAGATGGGGAGTTGGAGGTATTAGGAAAAGGGAGGGAATAATTTGAGGAGCCGTTAATTGTTGATTAAGAGAGAGGCAGTGATTTTGTACATTGGGCAGGGAGGTATAACACCTTTTAGGAGTGAGGAAGACCCGGATGCGAGTGTGGGGAAGGTGCGTGAAGCTGTGGAAAGAATATAAGGTGTTAAAGCAGCTGGGATTAATGGGATGAAGACAAAAAAAAATTAAAGGATGTGGGATTATAGTTTTGGAGAATTTGTTCAACATACGCATGAAAGAGTGAGAGAGAATGCATAGTTCCTCTGCATTAAAGAAAATGAGGATAAGAGAGAGTAAAAATTATAGGGAAATAAGATGTTGGATATGATAGAATTATGGAAAGAATTAAGAGTAAGAAAGAGAACAGGATCGCAGTTGAGCAAGGAGGATTTAGATAGGTTAGGGAGCATGTAGACCAAGTTTTTACAGTGAAGGATATAAGTGAACAATACTTAGATAATTGTGAAGAAATTTTTGCTGTATAAATTTAGATGAGGTATATGACAGGGTGGATGGGGAACAATGTGGCAGATGTTGCAAATGCATGAACTATGTAGTAGGTTACTGAAGCAGTGAAGAATGTGTATGAAGATATTTGTGGCTCAGGTGAGAGTATGTAGGAGAGAGGGAGATTTCCCAGTAAAAGGTGGCCTTAGGCCTACTTTTACTGGGAGTTTTAAGAGTTTTACATGGAATTTTAAGAGAAGTGAATGCTGAGGTGTTGAGAGGTGTGGGATTGAAAGATAAAGAATTTGATACAAAGTGATGACTTCAAAAGATGTCAAAAGATGTCAAAAGCTTTGTTTTACTTTACAAATGGATAGCCAGCAACACAATAGTTCCATACCCCCATTATGTGGTTTCTATACCCCATTATTAGGTACCTATACCCACAAGGTGTATGTATACCCCTAGTTAAGTTGCTACTGTTTTTTTTAATAACATTCTTGTTTTGGGAGATTCTTAAGAGAAATTGCAAAAGTTGGTGGAATTTGGTTGCAATTGTGCAATAATATAGAAAAATAGGGTAACTAAGAGGGTATATAAATATGGGGTGGACGGAAGGATGGGTAGAGGAGTTCTCAGTTTGGAAATTCATCTAACCTGTGATATTAGCACTCTTCTAGCAAGACAGCCTTTGAATGAATAATGGTGATGGTGTTTCTTCTTTTCAGAGACACCTTACCTACGTTGGAGACGGCCAGTGTGTTATAAAAACGTGTGTGTGTGTGTGTGTGTGTGTGTGTGTGTGTGTGTGTGTGTGCACGCGTGTGTTATACACTGAACCAGTTTTCCAGAGATCATTATTTGGTTCCACGTTTCTAAAACTCTCTTAAGCACTTAGGATTTACCTTTCGTACAGATAATTGTAACTTTTGTGGTTCACATTGCATTCGAAACCGGTTTGTAATACCCGAGATACACAGGACATAAAATTGTAAGATACATCGATTATTTGAAACCATAAATACGGAAAATGGATTTAAGGCCATAAAACACCACCCATTACTTCAATTATTTGCCTCGATCACTGGCGTCATCAAGACTGCCATGTACCAGACTCCGTCCTATATTAATCACTATAGTTAAGTATAAGTATTTGCTATTTAAGTATGTGCCGCGGGCGACTCGACTAGAGCACACTTAACAGGGCAGAGTAGTGGCAGACAGTTCAGAGTCCAGAGGGAACACAGAAACACGACCCTATAAAATATTCTTAGATATACCAAAAATAAATTTACTATTATGGACACGATATATATATATATATATATATATATATATATATAATATATATATATATATATAATTATATATAATATATATAATATATATAATGTAGTTTGACTTTTTTTACGAATCTGTTTTTATTTAGTTTGTTTATATATAAATGTATATATGATATGATTTTTGATCAAAAATTGTGGGAATTAAGCTAAAAATTTGAGATATATCTTTAAAACGAAAATGCTGAGTAAGAATATCATCTAGGATGACGGTGGTGTTCCTGTCCTTCCTCCTGGTCAGCTCAGACTGTACTAACCCTCTCAACCCGAAATAATCCAAAGGAAACTTAACTTCTTAGAAAGACTTTTGAAAGCGTTCTAAGGCTATGATCAAATATACTCTATTATTTGGCTTGTATATGTAGATTTGAAAAAAATACTTATCGCTATGCAGTATCTTAATAGAATTGGATCATCTTAATCTAGCCTACGAGACTAAGAAACACTTGTCAACTCCAAATGCAGCTCAGTTTTGTCTGTTTTGGAACGTCTTTATGAGAATGTACGTAAGGAGTTAAGAGAGATTCAATAGTCTATACAAAGTTATTTACATGCAGGAATTACATGACCCTTTGGTCGTTGAAGTTATTCGTTGTTTACGAAACAGGGCACCCTTGAAAATATCATCAAATAGGGCGGCTGGAAACGCAAAAAAATAACCTTAATAGTAACAATTAATAGGCAATAAATAGTCTCATTCATCCTACACTAAGAGTTACTGTGACGTCAGGGGAGCTTCGCAAAACCCGGTGGCCAGAGCGTTTGAAAAGTGGGTTGCTCCCGGAGGTGTGAGTTGTGTGCCTCTGGAAGTACCCTACTCGCCCTGTCCTCAGGTAAATTTACAATACTTTTGATCTTCCGAGAGAATCTAAAAATTCACCTTTATCCCCTCAACTTTGGACTGTCGAATAAAGATGACAACAATATCTAAATAACAGCAATTTTTGATCATTTACAGAGAGGCGACGCCGTCACCAACTTTGTTAACCAAACCTGAGTTCTTCCTCCCAGGCTAAGCCCTATCGGGAGGTTTTAAAGGCTCTGTGACGTAATCTGTGACGTCTTAGAGCCTTTTAGCTGGAAATTTGTGACTTTTAGAAGTTTTGACGAGAATAAAAGCCGTCTGAGCATCTTCGACGGGATCTTGTGTGCTTGAAGCCCATTTCTTCAGGACCCTCCCTGGTTTGGTTGGGAACCAAGGCCCTGGCTAAGCCTTCAGAGCCGCGCGGGAGTAGATTACTGGGCGGCGGGCGTGGGCGTGGGTCGGGACGGTGGGTTTGTACGGTTCAGGCAGATGACCTGGAGGGCGGCACAGCTAGGTCGTGTCCACCTCCAAAGGCTCAGGAGAGGTGGAAGGCAAAGGCATGTCCTTGAAACACGCTGACTCGTAGTGTTTGTTGAGGTACGACTTGAGAGCGAACGACTTGTTACAGCGTTTACACATGAAGTTCTTGAGCTGGGAATGCGTCTGCATGTGTGCGCGCAGATTGGATCGGTCGGCGAAGGACTTACCGCAGTGAGCGCACCCGAAAGGCTTCTCTCCTGTGTGTGAGCGCATGTGGCCTTGTAGCAACCAGGGACGAGAGAACGCTTTGCCGCACACGCCGCACCGATGCGTCAGGTTATGCGTCAACACGTGCATGGCAAGTGCCGGCATGCTGACGTACGCCTTCCCGCAGACGTGGCAGCGACGTGCGTTGCCGGAGTCGAGGTCGCGATGCGTCTGTTTGTGCCGCGAGAGATTGGAGGAGGTCGCGTAGTGCTTACCGCATTCAGAACACGTGTACCGCGGCTTCTCCGTACCTTCGCCGCCTCGTCGCTTCGATCTCCCATCG
>NC_069494.1:12570579-12578079 GCF_026875155.1 Cherax quadricarinatus
GTCAACATGTCGTCTTAAGTGGACAGCACTAAGTGGCTGGAAGCGCGCTTATTTGCTGTAAAGATGACAATAAAAGTGGCAGGAAGGTCGGTGATTGGCTAGAAGTGGAAGACTCATGGGTGCAGTGGTGGAGGTGGGACGCATTTTGATTGGCTGAGAGCTGAAGACCCGAAGGAGAATTGGGGCGGGAAGAGTTTTGATTGGCTGATAACTGGAGACTCGATGGAACATTGAAGCGGGAAGCGTTTTGATTGGTTGAGAGCTGGAGACCCAAAGAAACAGAACAATTAACTGGAAAACTTTGGATTGGATTAGAGCTGAGGACCCAAAGGTGTTGTAATGCCAAGAAGCCTTTTGATTGGTTGAGAGCTGAAGACCCGAAGGTGCGGTAATATTAGCGGGAAACGCTGTAATTGGCTGAACTCTGAACACAGAGGTGTAGTAGTATCAGTGGGAAAAGCTCTGATTGGCTGAAGTCTGAAGCCCCGAAGGTGCAGTAGAATTAGCGGGAAACGCTCTGATTGGCTCAACTCCCAGACTCAAAGGAGTAGCAAGAATCGTTCTCATTGGCTGGTAGCGTAAGACTCACAAGAGATGCGGTGGCGGGAAGCATGCTAATTGGCTAAAAGCGGAAAGCCCAAGGGACCAATAGCAGTAAGTGGACAGGCGGTGACTAGTCACCAGAGACCAGAGAAACAGCGGTGCTGGAGAAAAACGAAGACCATCGTTCGCCTCTGGCCAAGACTCGCTCAGTGACGAGGTAAACGAGCAGGTTGCTGAGCAAGCTTTTATTGGGGGAAACGTTTCGCTCTTTCTAAAGCTTTATCAGCTTTATAAAAGCTTAATGGTGAATTTTTATGGATAAAACTGATACGAAATTCCGCTAAAATATAGAATTTTACACGAAATTATTTAACATCCGTTAACACAGAATTATATAAACATTTTGACTTGAATTTTTATAGATAAATCAACAAGAATGATACAAAAAACGGATAAAATATATAAATGTCTTGCAAATGTCTGGAAAGACAGGTCAGAGAGATTAACTGGACCCGCATATGTTAGCTATATTTTGGGCTTAGTGGCGAAGCCACTGGGTTAGGGACTAAGGGGAGAAAGGGACTGAGAATATTAGGGGTTAGGGAACTAAGAAGATAAGGGGGCTAAGGGGTTAAGTGGGATAGGGGAATAAGAATTTCAACTTAGGGCCAGCCCAGGTTGAAATTCTGGGTAAGCCTCCAGGCATATATACACCTCTGGTGATATGTTGGGTGTGATGTTCACCCCAGGATCTTTATCCCTATGTGATGGCTTGAACCTTTCACGTCTTAAGCTGTACTCCTTTTCTGGTTGAACTCCAGCAGACACTTGGATATTTTTTCATATACTCAGTTGCTGTTTTCTGTGCAGATATAATGGTAGTAATGTTCCGTGTAGACACACACACACACACACACACACACACACACACACACACACACACACACATCACAACACAACACACACACACACACACACACACACACACACACACTTCACTCTGGAGGTCCCAAGGTGGTAATAGCAGTGATGTATAACCCACCACAGAACAGCAGGAGGCCAAGGCAAGAGTACGACGAGAGCAATAGAGCGATGGTTGACACACTGGCTAGAGCGGCCAGAAGAGCTCATGCATGCAGTGCAAAGCTCCTGATCATGGGGGACTTTAACCACAAGGAGATCGATTGGGAGAACTTGGACCCACATGGGGGCCAAGATACATGGAGGGCTAAGATGATGGAGGTGGTACTGGAGAACTTCATGTACCAACACGTAAGGGGACACTACAAGAGAGAGAGGAGAGGATAAACCCAGCAAGGCTGGACTTAGTATTCACCTTCGTAGGTGCAGATATCGAGGACATCACATATGAAAGACCCCTTGGGGCCAGTGACCATGTGGTTTTAAGCTTCGAATACACAGTAGAGCTACAAGTGGAGGGAGAAGCGGGAAAGGGCCAGAGACGAATGAAGCCAAACTACAAGAAGGGGACTACACAGGAATGAGGAACTACCTGAACGGGGTTCAGTGGGACAGAGAATGGCAGGGAACCCAGTTAATGAGATGATGGAATATGTAGCAACAAAATGCAAGGAGGCTGAGGAGAGGTTTGTACCCAAGGGTAACAGGAGTAATGAAAAAGCCAGGATGAGCCCTGGTTTACCCAAAAGGTGCAGGGAGGCAAAAACCAAGTGTGCTAGGGAATGGAAGAAATATAGAAGGCAAAGGACCCAGGAGAATAAGGAGAACAGTCGTAGAGCCAGAAACGAATATGCACAGTAAAAAGGGGCCCAAAGACAATATGAAAATGCATAGCAGCGAAAGCCAAATCTGCCCGAAACTGTTGTACAGCCACATCAGGAGGAAAACAACAGTCAAGGACCAGGTAATCAGGCTAAGGAAGGAAGGAGGAGAGACAACAAGAAATGACGTGAAGTATGTGAAGAACTCAACAAGAGATTCAAAGAAGTGTTCACAGAGGAGACAGAAGGGACTCCAGAAAGACGGAGAGGTGGGGCACACCACCAAGTGCTGGACACAGTGCACACAACCGAGGAAGAAGTGAAGAGGCTTCTGAGTGAGCTAGATACCTCAAAGGCAATGGGGCCAGATAACATCCCCCCATGGGTATTGAGAGAGGGAGCAGAGGCGCTATGTGTACCCCTAACAAAATTATTCAATACATCTACCCGAAACGGGGGAGATTGCCTGAGGCATGGAAGACAGCAAATTTTAGTCCAATCTTTAAAAAAGGAGACAGACATGAAGCGTTTAAACTACAGACGGGGTCACTGACATGTATAGTATGCAAAATCATGGAGAAGTTTATCAGGAGAAGAGTGGTGGAACACCTAGAAAGGAATGATCTCATCAACAGCAGCCAGCATGGTTTAAAGGGACGGGAAATCCTGTGTCACAAACCTACTGGAGTTCTATGACATGGTGACAGCAGTAAGACAAGAGAGAGAGGGGGGGGTGGATTGCATTTTTCTTGGACTGCAAGAAGGCGTTTGCCCACAGTTCCCCACAAGAGATTGGTGCAAAAACTGGAGGACCAAGCGGGGATAACAGGGAAGGCACTACAATGGATCAGGGAATACTTGTCGGGAAGACAGCAGCGAGTCATGGTACGTGGCGAGGTGTCAGAGTGGGCACCTGTGCCAGGGGGGGTCCCGCAGGGGTCAGTCCTAGGACCAGTGCTGTTTCTGGTATTTGTGAACGACATGACGGAAGGAATAGACTTGAGGTGCCCCTGTTTGCAGATGACGTGAAGTTGATGAGAAGAATACACTCGATCGAAGACCAGGCAGAACTACAAAAGGGATCTGGACAGGCTGCAGACCTGGTCCAGCAATTGGCTCCTGGAGTTCAATCCCACCAAGTGCAAAGTCATGAAGATTGGGGAAGGGCAAAGAAGGCCGCAGACGGAGTACAGTTTTAGGGGGTCAGAGACTACAAACCTCACTCAAGGAAAAGATCTTGGGGTAAAGTATAACACCAGGCATATCTCCTGAAGCGCACATAAACCCAAATAACTGCTGCAGCATATGGGCGCCTAGCAAACCTCAGAACAGCATTCCGACATCTTAATAAGGAATCGTTCAGGACCTGTACACCGTATACGTTAGGCCCATTTTGGGAGTATGCGGCACCAGTTGGAACCCACACCTAGCAAGCACGTAAAGAAACTAGAGAAAGTGCAAAGGTTTGCAACAAGACTAGTCAGAGCTAAGAGGTATGTCCTACGAGGAGAGGTTAAGGGAAATCAACCTGACGACACTGGAGGACAGGAGAGATAGGGGGAAAAGATAACGACATACAAAATTACTGGGGGGAATTGACAAGGTGGACAAAGACGGATTTCCAGAGTTTGGACACAGCAACAAGGGACACAGTTGGAAGCTAAAGACACAGATGAATCACAGGGATGTTGGAAGTATTTCTTCAGCCACGAGTAGTCAGTAAGTGGAATAGTTTGGGAAGCGATGTAGTGGAGGCAGGATCCATACATAGCTTTAAGAGAGGTATGAAAAAGCTCACGGTCGGGGAGAGGGGACCTAGTAGCGATCAGTGAAGAGGCGGGGCCAGGAGCTCGGACTCGACCCCGCAACCTCAACTAGGTGAGTACAACTAGGTGAGTACCACACACACATCACAACACAACACACACACACACACACACACACACACACACATACACACACACACACACACACACACACACACACACACACACACACACACACACACACCACACACACAAAACACAACACACACCACACACAACACACACACACACACCACATACACACACACACACACACAAAACACACACACACACACATCACAAACACAAACACACACACACCACACACACACACACACACACACACACACACAACATCACAACACAAACACACACACACACACACAACACACACACACCCCACAACACACACACACACACACACACATACCCCACACACAACACACTAAACACACACACACACACTTTAAAACCCACACCCCACACACACATCACACCACAACACACCAACACAACACACACACCACATACACACACACACACACACACACATACACACACCCCACACCCCACACATACACACACACATATACACACACACATATACACACACACATATCACACACACATATACACACAACATATACACTCACACATATACACACACATAAAACACTCACACATATACACACACTTTATACACACACATATACTCACACATATACACACACACATACACACGCACACAACCAACCCCAAAACCACATACACACACCACACATACACACACATACACACACACACACATACACCACACATACACACACCACAATACACACGCACACAACACACACACCACACACACACACACACACACACACACAACATCACACCACACACACATACACACACACATACACACACACACACATACACACACACACACACACACACACACATACACACACACATATACTCACACATATACACACCCCACAAAACCAAAACGCACAACACACACACATACACACACACTACACACACACACACAACACACACACACACACACACACACACATACACACCACAAAAAATACACACAAATACACACACACACACACACACACACATGTACACATACACACACACACACACATGTACACATACTCACACCCCACACCATGTACACATAACCCCACACATTTTACACACACACACACACATACACACACACACACACACACCACAAACCACACACACACATACGCACACAATAATTTAAAGAGGACCAAGACTTTGCAACAAACACTCCCCTTCACAGTCCCAATTTTGATAAAACCCTAAAAAACCCTACAAAATTTAGATACACCAGATAAACCTCAAAAATTCTAGATAAACCCCAAAAATTTTAAATAAACCAGATGAACCCCCAAAATTTTAGATAAACCTGATAAACCTCCAAAATTTTAGATAAACCTGATAAACCCCCAAAATTTTAGATAAACCTGATAAACCCCCAAAATTTTAGATAAACCAGATAAGCCTCAAAATAAAAAAAAAACAGATAATCCCCACGAAATTTTGATAAACCAAATAAACCCAATTTTTTTTAGATAAACCAGTACCCACATAATTTTTTGGTCAAAATACGAAAAAAAAATTACGCAATTTCTCCTGTATGATTCGTGTATTACGAATTCGTTAAATACCAGGATACAACGAAACGCAATTTATAACGAAAAAATAACGAAAATGTACGAATGCGTAAATTAATGTAATTTTACGAACCAAATATTTGGTTCTTGATCAAGGACCGAAAGGTGAATTGATGCTAATGTACTTAATAAGGGGTCCTTAATGGGGGGGGGAACGTTTCGGTCCTTCGACCTTGGCTGTGTCCTTGAAGTGGTCAAGTACAGAGGAGCGAAACGTTCTCAGTTCAGGGGTTTTACGTACATTCTTCCTCGTTTCGCTCTAGTTGTTAGTACTCATCTGCCTTATTACAAACAAAAGCAAGTACATTGTAGAGAGGGGTAACAAGAGTACAGTGTAGAGAGGGGTAACAAGAGTACATTGTAGAGAGGGGTAACAAGAGTACATTGTAGAGAGGGGTAACAAGAGTACAGTGTAGAGAGGGGTAACAAGAGTACATTGTAGAGAGGGGTAACAAGAGTACATTGCAGAGAGGGGTAACAAGAGTACATTGTAGGAAGGGGGTAACAAGAGTACATTGCAGAGAGGGGTAAAAAGAGTACATTGTAGAGAGAGGTAACAAGGTACATTGCAGAGGGGGTAACAAGAGTACATTGCAGAGAGGGGTAACAAGAGTTTCATGGGAGAGGGGGTAACAAGAGTACATTGTAGAGAGGGGTAACAAGAGTACATTGCAGAGCGGGGTAACAAGGTACATTGCAGGGGAGGGGTAACAAGAGTACATTGCAGGAGAGGGGTAACAAGAGTACATTGCAGAGAGGGGTAACAAGAGTACATTGTAGAGAGGGGTAACAAGAGTACATTGTAGAGAGGGGTAACAAGAGTACATTGTAGAGAGGGTAAAAAGAGTACATTGTAGAGAGGGGGTAACAAGAGTACATTTCAGAGAGGGGTAACAAGAGTACATTGCAGAGAGGGAAAAAGAGTACATTCCAGAGAGGGGTAACAAGAGTACATTGCAGAGAGGGGTAACAAGAGTACACTGCAGAGAGGGGTAACAAGAGTACATTGTAGAGAGGGGTAACAAGAGTACATTGCAGAGAGGGGTAACAAGAAATACATTGTAGAGAGGGGTAACAAGAGTACATTGCAGAGAGGGGTAACAAGAGTACATTGTAGAGAGGGGTAACAAGAGTACATTGTAGAGAGGGGTAACAAGAGTACATTGTAGAGAGGGGTAACAAGAGTACATTGTAGAGAGGGGTAACAAGAGTACATTGTAGAGAGGGGTAACAAGAGTACATTGCAGAGAGGGGTAACAAGGAGTACATTGCAGAGAGGGGTTAACAAGAGACATTGTAGGAAGGGTAACAAGAGTACATTGCAGAGAGGGGTAACAAGAGTACATTGCAGAGAGGGGTAACAAGAGTTTCTTGCAGAGAGGGGTAACAAGAGTACAAATTTTTCAGGAGGGTAACAAGAGTACATTGTAGAGAGGGGTAACAAGAGTACATTGCAGAGAGGGTAAACAAGAGAACATTGTAGAGAGGGGTTTAAAAAGAGTACATTGCAGAGAGGGGTAACAAGAGTACATTGCAGAGAGGGGTAACAAGAGTACATTGTAGTAGAGGGGAACAAGAGTACAATTGCAGAGAGGGGTAAAAAAGGGACATTGTAGAGAGGGGTAACAAGAGTACATTGTAGAGAGGGGTAACAAGAGTACATTTTAGAGAGGGGTAACAAGAGTAATTGTAGAG